>CM031244.1:635299128-635899128 GCA_018340775.1 Taxus wallichiana var. yunnanensis
GCCGGTTCCTACTGACCGCCGCCGCTACGTGAACCGCCATCGGCCTCAGAAATGGGCTCCCAAACCAAAACAACGGATCGGAATTTCATTTTTGGAGATCACCAAAGGATTTCTCGATCAACAGAGAGTATCATGAGCGAGGAACAGAGTCCGATCTTCACTTAACAGAGCAGAGACGAGTGGAAATACCAAAGTGTTTACAACCAAGGAGATCAACTTGCATCTTTGTCAAAACCAGTAAGTCACATCTCGCATGTCCTCTCGTTATAACATTTCTTATGCTCTGAATTTCAGTCTCCTAAATCCGCCTCTCAATCTACTACCCAACGTGTCATCAGATCTAATCAAGTATTCTTTTGCTTCTAATCATCCCATTTCCTAATATCATCCATAAACCAGCCTTTACAAAACACCATAGCTACTAAGAAGATCCTAGAACCCACCGCATCGCTATCGCTATCATCGCATCGCTCCAAAAACCGCCATCGCTATCATAACCGCATCGCTATCAAGAATCGCCATCGGTTCCTCCGATCAAAACCAAAACCAGCCTTTCCCTACCTACTTCAACGAAACAATTTAATTGATACTTTGCGCCTTTTTGTGTTAATTCATATTAAAGGGGAACTCACCACCTTCGAAAGGAAGTTTTATATTTCCCGGCCCAAGGCAGCTTCTCATTTATTGTTTAATCAAATCTTGTGGTCTTGTGTTCTTATTTCGCAGTAGTCCTTCCAAGACAAAAAGGAGTTCTTCGCAATCAACCCGATCTTTCTCTACGGTACGCGCACCATCTCGACATTCTACAGTATTCCTCCTAACCCTAACCTTATCTCTGCTTCTAAAAGGAACGAAACATTTTCCGTGAAAACATTTTGGCACGCACTTAAGTGGGACCCATTTTGGGTTTCTTTCTTTGCTTATTTTCATTTTAGGAAGCATACTTGCTGCATGCTTTTTTATATATATTTCAAAAGAATTTGTCTTGCTTTCCTAGTTTCGCATTAGTGAAAGTCATCTCTCTTGCTTCATCGAACATAATTTTCGATTTGGGTTTAAAACACATGCATTGCATTCCCGCTTTGTTGTTCTTCAATTCTAGTGAACATAGATTAAGTAATGTGTCGTACACGTGGGGGTGATATCCACGATTGACAGAAATTAACCCTAGTTTCACCGCACAACACATACCGAATCACTTCACAATTAACACAACACCAAACATCCCCCTTTTCCGCGGTATTCCTCCGCCCGATTGAGGTAACCTTATAAGCCAAAACAAACTTGACATTTCCCCTAGGTCTTGTTGTTTAGGATTCTCGACATCATCTTACGCCTAAAGGCATAAGCCCACGATAACTAAAATTAACCCTAGGGTTAGTCTCTCGATTTGCGTGTGCATCTTGCTTGTTTTCAAATTCTGCTTTTCTCGCTCATACTTTGTCTTCTCGTGATCAATAAGTTGACAAATATACTCAACGCTTGCTAAAAATCAAATTAGCAATATCTTTTTTATATCTTCTTATCCTAGACTTTTTGACACCGCATCGGTTACGACCGACGCTTGCCACGTCGCTTCGCTTCGACTCGACACCGACACGTTATTAAACCGATATCGTTATCGTCGCCTTTCATCACCCTCACAAACCAAACCAAAGAACTCGCCAAATTCATCATTCTCGAGGTTGTTTTTGTTCTTGATAGATTGAAACTTTCCCCGTGTGTTCTTGTCCATGGTTGTCATCACTGGAAGCAAGCCGCCGCCATGGTTTCACATGCCTCGCTTCCGTGTCTTTTCCTCGAATCACCCTTCACATTCTATAGGAACCCTACTGACACCAAAGTGAGATCCCCAAATTCCCGTAGGAGACAAGGACTTTGCCAAATTTCTCGATGCTAATCCTAGCACTGCATAATACTATTTGTCTCATGCCCCCGACCGTACGCCCGATGGTCACCTCCTTTGCTGGCATGCCTATTAGTATAGCTGCTCATTTAGCTCCCACTCCTCCCGATAACACCGCCTTACTTCCCGCATCTTTAGCCCCTTCTCCCAATCCGACGGCTTCGAGGTTCATACGACTCCCGATTAGCTTTTCTTGGCTAATTTTGACCTCACGATCGCTACCACCAACCGCCCCTACCTCATCTCTTTCGCACTACCACTCCATTCATGACTTGCTCTCTCGCCACCTATTCACACGAGCTTTCCTTCTCAAGCTCCGCCTACCTTTTCATTCCCATACACGTATCCAAAGAACCTCAACACCTTATATGGGACATCCCTATTCTCGCTTGCTCCAACATACTCATCCTCCATACCTTATCAACACTTAGCCCCACCATTGTCCAAATGGAAGCCCTTGGTCCAACTTGCCTCCGCTTACTACAACCGCACCATCATCTCATCCAACCACAGATTTCATCAAACAAATGATGGACAAAATGCAAAACCTGAGGCTTCTGCTTCGGGAAGTCGAGCGCTTTGACATACGAACAAGTTTGTCAGAGCCCATTCACCCTTCTCGTCTCTTCATTCATATCCTCCTCAATGGGAGTTGCCAAAATTTACTCGCTTTTAATAAGAAAGAGGATCCTCAACAACACTTCGATCATTTAGACATGCTTGTTATTTGATCGCCCATGATGACGCCTCTTACTCCGCACCTTTCCCATGTCCTTATCAGACCCGCCTTGAGTGGTACAAAGGCTTTAACCCAAAGACTCGATCTTCTCTTTTAACCAACTAGCCCAATCTTTCGATCATTTCTCCATTAACATTGCCAAGAAAGTATCTATCACCGACCTTTATGCCATCCGACACCAAGACGAATCTATCGCAGATTTCGTGGACGATGGCGCGGCCTTATCAACCAACTTACATATGCCTTACCTCAAACCGAACTTATCGAACTTTTTCACGCGGCATGTGCTAAGCACATTTCTCCTACTCTCCAAATTCAAACTTTCCGCACATTCGACGAGGTTTACCATGGCTCCTAAAATTAGAAATTCGAGCCTTAAGAAGAGAAATTGCGGTCACAGAACAAAACCCCACTTCCGAACTCCGATTCTACCAACAAGCCAAACACCACCACTCCTCACGCGTCCACTTCTTCTAAATCAAAAGGAGCTGTCCACGCGGTAATGGTCAAATCTCAAACACCGTCCAATACTCCGCCGAAAACCACTTATAAGTACAAAGCCGAGCCCATCAATTACACTCCTCGGGAGAAACTTATGGCGTCATCTCGAGAAATTGCTCAAAGCCGGGCTACACTTTGCCCCCCGTTAAACCTCACTCCGGGTTTGACTCCACCCGCGCAATACCTTCCTGGTACAAAGAAAATGACTTTTGTAACTTTCACCGCGTAAAAGGACATAGTCATGAAAACTGCAAGATGTTGAAAAACATAGTGCAGAAATGGTCGATGCAGGGGATATAGCCTCGATAATCCTAACGCCCGCTAACCGAAATCTGAAAATTTTCAACAAGCCATTCCCGAATCACTCATCCAACAAGAATAAACCAAGATATCTTAGCCGAGGAGAGTGTTCATGAGATCCATGCAGCTTCGATTCTCACCAAAAGCCTCTATTGAAAAAATTTTTTTTAATCAAGCCTCTCCACCAACACAGAGTCTCGAACCTCCTTCACCACCATCAAGCCAAAGTGAAATCATTCCTTTACCCATAAAAGAGTTAACTGCCTGACTTCTCTTCTCATCGATGAGTCTTCTTACACCACATCCTACAAGATCGTGAGCGGATGTTATCTAATTTATCTATTTCCCAAACGTCCCTTCTACCGCTTCTTGCTGCACAAGAGGAAGGCTCGCCACTCCTTTTGACATCCTTAGACGAGAAATCTCTTACACCGACATCACCACATTCTTTAAACATGACAGATCCCCTCAAACACGCCCTCCTACCTATTAGTCCTCATCGCCTAAATCTTTTCAACGACCGGTCGACCTCTTAACATCTATTGATACAAAGGCCTCATCTACCTCCCCGTGTCACACCCACAAAGGGACTCGGAATCACAACCCGCCGCTCTTCCGCATAAAAGTTCATATTCACACGTGAGGACTGCATTCCACGTAAGATGACAGCCCTATGGGAACGCTTGAGTACCCCTTTTCTACTCAAATGCAAATGACTGATCCCGATGTCTCCACCATATACCCGAAGTGTTTACGTGCTTAAAATGCCCCCGCTCTCACCTTCACCCCCTCACCTCTACCAAATGCCCCGTCCACTTCTATCAACTTAACCGATCTTCCCCTACGCTGGGACCTCACCAATGCCTGGGCCTAACGCACCCGCCTAAGCGACTCGATCTATCCAAAATAAATCCGTCCCGCCACCTAGAGACAAACTCAATCCGTGCCCCTATCACAATCAAAACCATCATCGCCATACCTACCTTCCATATTGGGACCCCATCCTCTACCTTACATCAATATATCATACCTCCCGCGCTTTTCTTCAAAACAACCTACGCCTTCCGCACCCATACAGTAAATTCCAGTGGTATAAGAACACCGCTACTCCGCGTATCCTCGTCCACCTATCAACCCTAAACAAATTCCATCATCAAAAGATTTGTTTTCGGTCACTCCTATTTCCCGTGGTTGTTTTCTCGATACCACATCATCTCGCGCCTCATCATCCAACATAGCTTCTTCGCGCCAAAGAAATCACGCTTAGTGAAAACCACGTATCAACACCCTCGGCTAAACCACCACCCGTATGCGAACCAACCACGCCCAAACATTACCAAAACCCGCACAACCAATACCCTCATCCTCTTCCGATTTTGACCCACTCAAAGGATCTTACGCCAAAATCCTTGCTATGTTGGTGGAGAATGCGACCATTTCCCTACCTCCACTTAGACCTTATGACCCGTCTAAACCCCGACCTATGGGTTACGATGAGTCTAAAATCTGCGCTTATCACCGCACACCAGACATGATGTGGAGGGATGCAAAGCTCTAAAACCATCCTTCGCACCACCTCTCCCGATAGAAAGATTAAGAAAGACAACTTACGAAGGGAGAGACCTTTAGTTTCCATTCCTCTCCTATACCATCTGTCCCCGCCTCACCAAGATCTATCATTATTACAACCCCACCTCTCAAGACCATGAGTTATCCCAACCATCTTCCTCATCTCAGTCTACGAGATTAATATGATTAGTGTCGCTACTCGAGGGCGTAAAAACAATGGGAAAGCAAAGAAAACACACTCCGCATCTCTTTCTCCGTCAAACATCCCGATTGCACCACCACCTAAAGTGGTCATTCATGCGACCCGCCTATCCCGCCTCTAATGGCATTGCCACCGAAATATGATTAAACAAATTCACCAATCGCCCGTAAAATGACACTCGTATGATCTCATTCGACTTCAATCTCATCGACAAGCTCTCGTTGAGATCCTTCAAGGGATAGAGGTTTTACCTAATGAAACCCTCGCCTGCCGCCTCCATTCTAACACCCAATCACGCTGCTTCTCTCACCAAACAACCCACTCCCCAACCACTTCGCCTCTCGTACAACAAGCCGCTGCAGCTTAGCTTTCTCAAGACGAAATTGTTGACTTTGGTACGTAAGATCCCGACTCCTCGCTTTTTTTCATCTCACCTACATCCGGACATTCGGTACGCTGTGTTATGATTGACGGGGTGCTAGCCTAAACATCATCTCTTCAAAAGCCTTCCAACAAATGAATATCCCTTCTAGTTGCATGTGTGCAACCCCATCATGTCATGGGTCATTCAATGACGCTATTACTTCTACCTTAGGCACCGTGATCCTCAACATTCGGTAGACCACGACTTTACCCGAACTCTTCTATGTCTTGAGGGAGAGTTCCAATATAATATATTGCATGGGTCGCCCTCGATCCGAGCCATGGGATGCGTTCCTCAACATTACATGATGCATAAAATTTGAGTACGAGGGGAAGTCCTACACCGTAAAAGCTGACCTCCCCCTTTAAAACCTGCAATATGTTATACCGCCCTAACGATGTGCTTATACCAATCAAGACACCCATACATTCAACCCAACCATCCTCTTCAAATGTACCTCAACCATCCACCTCAACCGCGCCTACGCCTTCAACCGATGAAACCACCATCGCAAAACCACTTCCTTCCCGCAGCCTAACATTCCAACCTCCGACCCTTAGTAGATGTTTTTCAGCGCCTTACGCTGGGGAGTACCGCCTATATAACGTTAGTTCTTTCCTACCCCGCAGAGTACGGACAATTACATGCACATCCCACCTACGACCGTCGCGTGGGGGGAGGTAATCTCTACGACCACCCCATCGCCGCACTAACCTAACGTATGGGGGTGTTGACGCATCCTCCATTACCCCCGAACCTCCTCTTGGTGTGGTTCCTTCCAATCCGATTTTCAATACTTGACAAATCGCTCGCTTTCGCCTCACCTTCTTGACTCGCCGCGCGTGGAAAGGCTTTGGTTTTGGCCTTTACGAACAAGGCCGACATACACTCATTCCCGTGACTACCCGTAAACATAATGATCGCAGTGGTCTCGCTTTTCCCGAACACCTACACAGAGACACCTCCCGTCACCGTATCCTCGAAGAAGAAGACGCCGCCCCTACCAAACCATCATCACCCACTTTGCCATCATCACCCACGTAATCTATAGACTCAATCCATCCCTCCTAACTTTTTTTTTTTTTTTTTTTCATAAATGCTATCTTCATAGGTCCTCTCACTTATCAACGCGATAATGAGGACCCATCTTCTCTTCCCTTCGTATCCGCACATGATCAAGAGGATTCGCCTTTGATTAATGTTGTTGAATGCCGATGATGACTCCATCCTCACTTACCTCGCGCGATGATTCTTATATTCAACGAGCCTTACCATCTCAAACCCAAACCATGCCGAACGAATCTACTATAGAAATCAACATCCACACGAGGAGGATCTCACATTGTGAAGATTGACAATCCCTTAACACATCGTAATGCCGCCTTTACTACCTTTCTCCGTGCTCGCAACCAAGCTTTCGCATGGTCTTACGCCGACATGCCAGAATTGATCCTACCATCGCTGGCCATAACATCACCCTAAACCCCGATTCCAAACCAAATCAAACAAATTGAGAAAATGCATCCACGCATTGCTTCTTGGTCAAAGAGGAGCTCCAACGACTCCTTTCTCGCTTCCTTCATCTTGCCTATCGACTATCCTCAATGGATTTCTAACATCGCACTGCTACTAAAGCGACAGGGGGACTTCTGATATGCACAGATTTCCGGATCTTAACCTCGCTTGCCCTAAGGATGACTTCCCTTACCTAGCATCACCAACTTGTTGATCTAACTCGCAGTCATGAGATGCTCTTCTCATGGATGGCTTTTCAGATACAACCAAATTTTGGTCGCCTCGCCGATCAACACAAAACTACGCTTCATAACTCCTCGGGAACCTTCGTTATCGTGTCATGCCATTTGGCCTTAAGAATGCCGGGCGCTACCTATCGCCGGCTATGACCTACATTTTTCATGACATTATGCACACTATCCTCAAGATTATGTCGACGATCTTCTCGGCAAGTCTAAACATCGTAGTGAACATCTCGATGTTTTAACCATTATTTTTGATCACTCTACAATATTCTCGTCCGCCTTCAACCAAAGAAATGTGTCTTTGTGTTCTTTCGAAAACTTCTTGGCTTTATCGCCTCTTTTCATGGGCATCGAGGTCGATCCATCTAAAGTCAAAGCTATCCTAGAAATGCCCCCACCCAAAAATCTCAAACAATCGCGTAGTTTACAAGGTAAGCTCCAATCTATCCGACGCTTCATCTCCCAACTCTCGATCGGTGTCAACCTTTTCATCACCTTCTTAAAAAGGACATTGCCTTTCAATGGAGTGAGGAGTGTCACCAAGCCTTCAAGCTCTCAAATCCTATCTCTCGCAGCCACCCGTGCTTATCCCACCCCAGACGACCGCCCTTTCTACCTTTATCTTTCCGCCACCGACCATGCTATAGGTGCTATGCTCGCACATCGGATTCGCACGACGAGAACAAAGCCGCTTATTATATAAGTCGTACTCGTGGATTATGAGACTAGGTATACACATGTAGAAAAATTGTGCCTTGCCCTATCATTTGTAGCCACCAAACTCCGACATTACCTCCTAATCACAAAACTTTTGTCATCACCAACACACTCCCATTCATTATATGTACGCCAAACCGCATCTAAACCAACGTATCGCTTCGATGGCTTATGCTCCTCGCCGACCTTGACCTTGAATTCGCATACAATGTAAGTCAATCAAAGGACAAACTCGCAGACACTAACTTCATGGAGGCCCCTTTACCTCGGGAACAATTTACCAATTTTACCTTCCCGACGAACTCATCGCCACTCTTTCACTCCGGAAGAGTCAGATCAAATGACCTCTTCTTCGATGGATCTAAATGCCAGCCATGGCGGAGGAGCCGGCGTTGTTCTCATTCCTCTCGACGCTGAACCTATGCCTCTTTCATTCCGGCTTGATTTCCTCGCACTAATAATACAAATGGAATACGAGGCCCTTGCTCGGTCTCCAAGTCATGCTACACTTAGGCATCAAATCTATCAACATTTTTGCGACTTCAATCGGTAGTCAATCAAGCTATGGGCGTCTACCAATGCAAAAATGAGGAACTTCAAAATACAAACACTACGTGATTCACTTCTAGCCTTATTTACTCACTATTCTATACAAACCATTCCACGCTCCACTAACAAATTTGCATGGACACTATGGCTTGCTTAGCCTCGCAAATTCCCGCCGCACCAACCGACTCAATTATTCGTCATGGTCCAACAACTTTTTGTCCCATCCTATTCAACCCCTAGAGTTTGTACGATAAATACCGTGTCTACTAGTTCGCAGATACCCGTACCACCAATTTCACGACTACCTTACAATCTCTCGCCTCCCACCGACCTTACTAGTAACGCAAACGTGCTTTTCTTAAAAGTGTTTCACGTTATGTTGTCATGGGGGACTCTCTATAAACGTGGCTTTGATGGCATCCTCCTTCGCCGCCTAATCAAGGCGCGAGGCCACTCATACCATCCAACAGTCCATGACGGTATTTGTGGTGGACATTTTAGCGCCTTTCGCTGTGGCCAAACGAATCCTTCGCCTTGGTTATTATTGGCCTACTTCAATAACGATCGCTACGAATATGTTATGTTAAGCGTTGTGTTATGTGTCAAAGAACATGCCAACCTTCAACATACTCCTAGCCACCCGCCTGTGTCGCCGAGATCTTTGCCCTTCTCACAATGGGGTTTAGACCTTATTGGTGAGATTCACCCGACCTCTTCACAACGCCACCGCTGGATAATCACAATGACCGAATATTACACAAAATGGGTGGAGGCTATTCCACTCATTTCAATCAAAAAGAAAAATTGTCGAATTCATTAACCATCACATTATCTCTGCCGCTTTGGTATTCCTCATCGCCTAATAATGATAATGGTAAATCTTTTAAAAACAAGTTTATAAGACCTTTGTGACAACTTTGGTATCAAACTTAGCTTCTCATCACCTTACTATCCACAAGCCAATGGTCAAGCCGAATCTTCTAATAAAACACTAACCAAAATCCTCATGAAAGTTGTCAATGAATCCGAAGAAATTGGCACGATCACATCCCCTTTGCCCTTTGGGCTTATCGCACTAGTATTCGTACTCCACTAATGCCACACCTTTTTCTTTTCGTATACTACGTACCGAGGCTGTTTTGCCTCTCGAAATACAAATACCCTCCCTTAGAATATCTCTTCAGGATATTCTCACCAACGATGATTTCCGCCAAGAGCGTTAGCCCAATTGAGCTTCTTGACGAACGCCGCCTTACACTTTCGATCACCTTCAAATCTATCAAAAACGCATTAAACGTGCTTATGATAAGCGACTTCATGAGCGTATTTTAAGGTTGGTGATCTTGTCCTCAAAGAGAATCAACATGTAACCAAACTAGAAAAGAGCAAACGTGGAAAATTTGCTCCCAATCGATTGGGCCTTATATAATCACTCACACCTATGGATCAGGCACTTATCGTTTAGCTTCGCTTAATGGTAAACCTGAGCCTGAGCCCCTTAATGCCTTGCATCTTCGACCATTCTATTGTTGAAATTAGTGTTATATCACTTCTTATCCGCCTACTGCTCGTCCCTTGAGCTCCCATACCACCACATGCACTTGTTTCCTACATCTCGAAATAAAATCAAGCTCACCTCTCACCTCCCCTAACGATGCCTTCCCTTTTTAGTCTAGTCCATGACTTCAAAGTATTAAAATAAGCCGTATTCTTATGGGATTTTCTTGAGTCAAACTTCCTACTAAACTAGATGCTTCACGCTAAAAGAACATCTAGTCATCTAAATTAAATATAGACTCGCTTCCTCGAAGGACAAATATATGCCAAATTATTGCTGCTATTCTCTATAGATCGCTTCTCTCAAGGACAACTATGCACTAAAATCATATCTCGCTACTATAAATAGATCGCTTCCTCGAAGGACAAATTTACACACCAGCCTTTTCTAGCAGCTTCTCGCATCGATCACCTTCGTGAAGACCTCAAGAATAATACAATCAATATCCTCAGAGACTTCCCGCATCGATCACTTACATTCAATAAAATAAAAGCCTCATTCAAAAGGACTTTTGAGTCATGGACTTGTCTATTTAGGGTAGGTTCTCTTCGCGTAACACTCACTTTGTAATAAGTTCTCTCGCACCTCACCTATACCATCCACCTCACCTCACCATTTGTTTCAACTCAAGGGACGTAATGTACGCCGATATATCAGTGATCACACAACTCTTTTCACCTATTGACTTCTCGCTATGCACGGTACCTAGGGCTCCAAGCTCGCTCTACGTTGTGTGGTTTGTTTAGCTCTTTTCACCTACGGAGCACTCTTTCTCTTTGCCTCGCATCTAGGATTGTGTGTTGACCTTAATCAGACATGGTTCCTTCTACTTGGGTAGGCTAACTTTCGCTTCCCTTATACCTTTTACAACATCACCAATTCATTACCAACACCATCAACCTTACCTTTACCAATCTTAATATTTTTACCAACCAACCAATTGCCTAAACCGTACACTAAATTGCTCGAATTCGCCTCTCCCCGATCCTAAGGGAGAACTACATCGGCCCGAGGCCCTCCTCTTTGTGCAATGGGCTATGTAGGCAAGACTTCTGAGACATGGGGTCTCCCAAGGTTAGCTCGACCATCCCCTACCATAACCTATCATGTGTGGTAAATATAAATATTTTTGTGTATTTCTATTTAATCACATTCCTCTTTATCCTTTTTCAAAACACCGAAAAATCAAAACACAAAACATTCTTATTATTATCATAACTCAAATCAACATACATATTCAGCTTTATTTAGATGTTAAACAAATACATCTTCTCTATCATCGACACGCAGGTCGGCATCCTTATTTATTCTTATACCTTGCTAACATTTACTCGCACCCTCACGCCTCATCCCGAACTAGGTGATGATCGTGATCGCCGACCCTCTCGCCGGCCTCTCTCTGTCCTCAAAGGTACCACGGCTATTGGTACCGCCCACCGATCTCGCCAATCTCTCCTCGTAACATATGAATACGCCTCTCATGGAGGACTCCAGCCTCTAGTCTCCCGCCCGTGACTCCGCAATCGCTAACAATCCTCTTGTCTCATTCACTCGCGCTTGAGCTGCCGAACTAAACGCCGCAGATTTATCCTCTCTCGCTCGTAATCACAAATGGCGTGTCAGACAATCACGTATACCTCGCAGCTCCGCTACCCACCATAATCTATAGGCCTCTCGCTGCTCTCGCGCCCATTACCTCGCGATCGGCCGCTACCTCTTCGTGACCTTCTCGAGGTGTTGGCCGGGAGGTGAGAGTATGCCGCTCTCGCGCGATCCTCATATATGGTCTATAAGCCAGGGGTATATCCTCGCACAAATCCAAATTGTCGCCGCACGCGATCTATAGGAATCCTCTCATATTCACTCGGCCTCGTGCCCCGCGATCCACCTCATTCGCTCTACACCCTTAACTCCTCGCCTATGCTCTCTACCATATAGTTACCGTAAGGCCTCCAACAGATGTCCGCAACCGCTCACCCTCTCCCATACCTCGCCTCGTAATACACAATGTCACCCGTCACGGCCGAGATCTCGCTCTTGTTCTGCCTCGACCCATCGCCTCAATCCCAACCTCTCGACTCCTGGCCTCTCTCGCTCGAGGGATTGGCCTATTGGTCGCACACAAACAATGTGCTCATAGGCCAACAAAGTAATAAGTATGAACAATCCAAATATCCCGTGATTTCACCTACAAGCCCATAAACCCCTCGTATAGCTCCGCCAAATATGCAGTGCCCATGCAAAAGTCACGCCTTTCTATCATCTCCCAATAACACACATCAATGCCTTTGAAATCTTCCTCCTTCCGCCTCGTAATGCATAATACCCTACCGCTATCATTAATATCACTCAAGCTAACCTTGTCTCCTCAGGTGGTGTGCCGCATACATTACCCCATACGTAAATGATAAACTCTCGCCGTGTCAAATCTCGTGCGTGATGGACCAAATATCATGCGTTATCGCCTCCCGTGCCGCGCTAGGTAGTGCCTCGATATACTGTTCTCCTAATAGGGAGTCTCAAAATACGGAACACATCTTCAATGTTACCGCTATCTCCCCGCTGCGATAAAAGGTATTTGTCTCGATTCCATCTTCAATCAACGCCTCGTAATATACCATGGTTACGTGCATTTCGTGAATAATAACGGATTCCACTTAACCCCAAACGATTTATCAATGTCCATTCCACTGTGTTACATCCGCTGATTCGTGATAACAAAGGCTGCACACTATCATTCATCCTCAACCCCGCCTCGCCGCATACACCAAAACAACAAACAACCATTCAATCCGCCTGTGGTTTTTCAAACATTCTCGAAATTCTCCAAGAATCGCAGATCGCTTATACATAACCGATATCGGTTCGCAAGAATCGATACCGGTTCTTCCTAACCGCTACCGGTCCACCGCCAATTACATACACCTTCCCTAAAAACAACCACCTACGACAATAATTTGATCGCTTATTCCTTTTATATACATACAAACATACCCAAACCCCGAATTACCTACCCCGTAACACTTACCTCACCTATACCCTCGCTATCATGTTTTCTTTCTCATATCTACCCACCTACTTCTCCCCTATCTTATTCACAAAACATGCAAAGTTCAAATCACAAACAAAACGATACCTCTCTTGGTCAGCAGCAGCTTGAGGTGGCCCTTGTCTTCCTCTTGTCCCGCCTCGCCGATGCTTCTCCTCGTTCGCCATGATCACCACCCTTTTCAACTTTGTCTTTCTACTTTCCGAATCTCGGATCACATTCACTTTCCTTGTCTCTTTTCTCCTTATCACTCACTCAAATCTCTCATGCAAAACCTCGTCTCACCACAAAAGCGCCGCGCTCACGTATTTAACCTCTCGCATGGCTCTAAAATTAAAACTTAAGTCACCACCCTAGCTTTTCTATTTTTAGAAAAGCTCATACCTAAATAACCGGTATCGCTACTTAACCGATATCGGTCTATCACCTACCGATATCGCCTTTAACCGATATCGGTTACACACCTATCTTTTCTCAACAGCAACGTTTCTTTTTCATTTCTCACCTAAATTTTTGTCGCGCCCGCCTCTTTTCCCGCATAAACAACACAATTTACCACATTTGTTCATCCACCACACATAGCATTACAATTTCATTAACATCATTTATTTTATACAAATACACAAACCATCAACTACGGATATCAAGAAACTATCAATCTATACATCATTTGATCCAACTCATCGCTATATATATCACAATGTCACAAAACCACCAATTCATCACATAACCTGACATTCATATATACGTACAAAAAAAAATAAAAACATCAAAGATCATCCATCTATCAACATGTCAATTAAACTCATCACACATTCTATATATTACCACCATTAACCAAATATTTAAACACATTTTGAACACGCATGTGGATCAAAACATCGCCTCTATATATATATATATATATATATAGTTTTCAAAATACAATGTGCCCTACATCGGGCCTCTCGTGATCTCATCATACAACAAAAGCCGCACGCAGCCGCAATAATCGCAAAAATCTCGACTGCTCGCAGCCGGTCCTCGATCAAAAATAGCTATATACTCGCTCGCAGACCGTATCCACTATACAACCCCTACTCGCTCGCAGCCGTATACAATAAATGAATGAATGAATACATGAATAATACATAGCACGCAGCCTCTATCAATACACCCGCTCGCAGACCGGTGCCCATCTCTAAAATACAACAACCATGTCCTGGGATCTCTCACCTTCCCCACCGCCTCGCACCTCTCCCCCCTGGTCCCCGTGGTGCCTCTCGCCTCCGCCTGCCACGGACACGCCACCGTGGGCCGCACCTCCCCGAGATCTCTCGGCCGTGAGAGGTCTCGCCTATGCGCCGCATAAGCTCGATACTCGACTCCGGCACTATCAAGAATATCCCGATAATATCGGCCTCTCGCTTCTAACCTCCATATAGCGCTCGAGCCACCGACGGAGCTGGCTGGGTCTCGCACCTACAACCAATGCCCCGAGCTCGTGGCGGGCCTGTGCTGCTGGTGCTGTGGCTGCGGCAGGTGCGCTGCACTGCGGCTGCGCCGCCGCACTCGCACTCGTGGCTGTGGTGCCGTGGTGGTGCCGCCTGCGTGCTCGTGCTCGTGCTCGAGCTCAAGCTACCGCCTCGTAAGACACCTATTCGTGCTCGTGCTGCAGCCTAGCCGCCCCTCGTAAGAGCCGCACTCACCCCGAGCTGATCTCTCTCTATAATCGCAGCAGCTAAGTCTCGGCCGGCAGCGACTATCTCTCGGCCGCTCTCTCGCCTAACCTCACCACACCCTCGTATGCTCCCGCACCCAAAGATCATCTACACCTCACCGCCGACCTCTCCGCTACCCAATCTGGATCCAAAGGCCGTGGTGCAGTGCAAGGGGGCTCTACATCATCCCTCCCCGTACCGAGGGAAGGGAGGTGGCTCGCCCTGCCGCAGCCCCATCTCGCCCGCGCACTTCTCTCTGGGGTATCCGCCGTATTTCCTCCGGCCTCCGCCCCGCTATCCGTAATGTGTACTGATTAGGCGCAACCGTAAGCGGCTCTCTCGCCAGTGGTGGTGACCTCTCGTAGGGTCTCCATACAATGTCTACCGCTGTAAGGCCCTCTAGAAATGTCTATAGTATGCCACATCCCGACTCGCAACAATCGCCGTGGTCGCCCCACGACCCCCCACCACCTCTCGAAAGCCATATCGGTATATGACTCGTGGCCCCGGCCGGGGGGGTAACCCTATCGCCTCGATGCATACGATGTGCTCGTATGCCCAACAATGCAACAAAATGTAGAGCAAATACCGACCGCTTCCTCCGGCGATAGCCCCATAGCTCCTCGTACACCGCACTGTATATACCGGTGCCTGTGCAGCGTAATGTGTGCTCCTCCACCATCTCAAGCAAGACTCCCCATCAATGCTCGTGGGAAGCGGCCTCCTCTCGAGTCCGGGAGGGCGAAGCAGTGATCCCAACCATCATCAACACAAATGCCTGGCCGTGTCTCGTGTCGATGCGCACGGCATGTCACTGCACTCCGATACTCGCGCTATGGTAGGTCAGCAGCGCGGCCGCATCCCCAAAACTCGCAGATGCTGTCCATGGCAGCTTCGACCTACTCGAAGATCGCTCTCCTCGATAGGTAAATCAAGGATGCGATACACATCCTCCAATGTGACGGCCATCTCCCCGGGGAGATGGAACACATTGTCGCCGATCCCATCTCTCGATGAGGGCGACCATCAGCCGTGATCTCTCTATCGCTTCGCACTCTCGACTCCACCGAGTCCCACTCGCGCATGATGGCCCAATGAGCCGCAGATACGTGTGGCCTCATCCGCACCAACAAATGGGGCATCCTATCCCGCATCGCCAATCGCCGACGTGCCTCGCAAAACCAACCCACATCCTTAGACCTACTTTTTATTACAACATCTACTTTATCATCTAAACACCCTTTTTTATCCCCCCGACCATACCCCCGACTCTCTACCACCCCCTCTAAAGAACCTACCACCCTAAAAACCCAAAACCATCCCACCCAAAACCAACAAAAAAAAAACCACAAACCCAACCCTACACCAAACCAAAACTCCACACCAAAACCCAACCCAACCCAAACACCAAACCCAACCCCACACCAAAACCCCACAAACCCTTCCCACCCCAACCCAACCCACAACCCACCCAACCCCAACACCAAACCCAAAACCCAACCCTACACCAACCCAACCCTTCCCCCAACCCACCAAACCCTCCCACAACCCAACCCAACCCAACCCAACCCTACACCAAACCCTTCCCACCAACCCCCACCCAACCCACACCCAACCCACAACCCACCCCAACCCAAACCACCCACAAAACCCAACCCACCCACCCAACCCCCAACCCACACCCACCCACAACCCAACCCAAAACCCAAAACAACCAACCCACCCACACAACCCACAAACCAAAACACACAAGCCACCGACGCGGCCGATACATGACCGACGCCGTCACCAACAACACTCCTTTCCTAAAATTTTGCGACCGATGCCGGTCGCTTAGTGACCGACATCGGTCACTGTCTTCTCCCGAGCCGAACCCCCGCGCGGCCCCCAAAACCCATTTTTTACCTATTTCTACCCATCTACCCACCCAAATACCCTAAAAACTTACCCACCTACCCACCTTAGCCTATCTAGCCTATCTACCCTCTCCCTTTTTCAAATCATTTCCATTTTCTCATTATTTCCTAAAAAAGGTTAATTCCTACCCAAACCCCCAATTTAGCATAATACAACCAAATCACCAAATTAAAGAGTTTCGAATCTACCCGAACGATTTACACGCTGCCGTGGTGGGATGGGTGGTGGCGGTCCACCTGGTCCAGCCTCCTCCAGCCTCCTCCTCCGCCGTGCTATGGCTCCAATCCCGATCCGCTGGGTCCCCGCCAATCAATCGCCGCCTCCTCCTTAATCGGGCCCACTATCAACTCTCTCCGCCAATACAATAGCCTCCACCTCACTCAATCAAGCTTCTAATCTCAACTCTCCACGCCGATAAGTCGATTTGGTTTGCAAATAACAAAAGTGACAATGACAAGCCGTATTTTTCTTTTTATAGGTTTTTCGCCTTTCACCGATATCGGTTTCATTTTGCCCTAAGGAACCGGTATTTGGCCCTTAACCGATATCGGCCATGCAGAATCGACATCGGTTCTCTACCCAACTTTCACCCCATTCTTTGCCCTTATTTACTCCTCGCCTCTTTTTCACCAATATCGCCTATATCCACCTTTGCCGCACACCATTTGTTCACTTGTCCACCGACCTAAGGCCTCAACCTACCTATTCTCCCAACCTACCTACCTAAGGCCTCAACCTACCTATTCGGCCCACCTACAACCTACCTATTCGCCCGACCTAAGGCCTCAACCTACCTTCGCCCGACCCAAGGCCTCCTCGACCTACCTATTTCGCCCGACCTAAGGCCTCAACCTACCTATTCGCCCGACCTAAGGCCTCAACCTACCTATTCGGCCCGACCCAAGGCCTCAACCTACCTCCGATTCGGCCCGACCTTTACCTTTCGCCCGACCTAAGGCCTCAACCTACCTATTCGCCCGACCTAAGGCCTCAACCTACCTATTCGGCCCGACCTAAGGCCTCAACCTACCTATTCGCCCGACCCAAGGCCTCAACCTACCTATTCGCCCGACCTAAGGCCTCACCTACCTAAGGCCTCCTCAACCTACCTATTCGGCCCGACCTAAGGCCTCAACCTACCTATTCGGCCCGACCTAAGGCCTCAACCTACCTATTCGCCCCACCCAAGGCCTCAACCTCACCTATTCGGCCCGACCTAAGGCCTCACCTACCATTCGGCCCGACCCAAGGCCTCAACCTACCTATTCGGCCCCGACCCAAGGCCTCGCCCTACCCATTTGGCCCGACCCAAGGCCTCGCCTACCCAATTTGCCCGACCCAAGGCCTCAACCTACCAATTGCCCGACCCAAGGCCTCGCCTCACTATTTGGCCCGACCCAAGGCCTCCTTTACCCTTCTCGCCCGACCTCCAAGGCCGCAACCCAACAACTTGGCCCGACCCACGGCCGCACCACTTCCATCCCTTACCCAAAATCAACACCATACACTTTTATCCACCCATCCGGTAGTTTTTTGTTCAATCGAGCTCACCTGTTCGTGTTTTAGCATGATTAGGGTCCTCGACTTGATCTCACGCCGACCAACTTTGCCTGCACTTCTAGACCGTGACGCTTATCTCAACCAAACCAACCTTTCGTACCACCAACATGCCTAAACGCTCTCGCATTTTACCTCGTTATATACCCCGGGGCTACTTCCTATGCCTTGATACCAGTGATTATATCACCCTTGCTTGATAAACTATCGACCTTTGCCTCTCTCACACCGCTGGTTTGCTCATCAAATCATGTACCCTAGTCGCACTATGCATTTCAACATGCGTCTCGCTTCCTCGACCTACCCCACCATCTTACCATCCTCTCTACAACATTTACCCCTTTATCAACCCTATCCCTGATTTCCCGTTCACTCAATCTGTGATAGATTTGAGGGGGATTACCTATATCCTTAACATGAGAAACCACTTCATATTATTGTCCGCGCAGCTTTACAAAACAAGCTACACGACAATAAGGGGCTAATGTAGACACCAAATTTGTGTCTTACGACCCCTTGTGACCCGCATCTCATCTCGCAATCTAACCTCATCACCTAAACCTTACACAATTATTTATTAATTACCTTGTAATTGATAAATCCACATCACCTTACCCGCCACCTCACTTTGCCACCTCATCATGACCTAGCCCTAACCCTAAACTAACCTAATTAAGACCCATGACTTGGTCTAGACTCACATCCATAACTAATGCCTCCTTACTCGCACCCAAAGCCGACCTTCTAGCACTTGACCAAGCCCGCAACCGATCTCTCTGGGAGAAAAGTTAGGAAGGTGGGCTATTTTACTAAAAATAGCCTACTTTTTCCTTACCGATGCCGGTTCCTACTGACCATTGCCGCTCTTATGCAACCGCCATCGGCCTCGTAAATGGGCTCCCAAACCAAAACAACGGATCGGAATTTCATTTTTGAGATCACCAAAGGATTTCTCGATCAACAGAGAGTATCATGAGCGAGGAACAGAGTCCGATCTTCACTGACAGAGCAGAGACGAGTGGAAATACCAAGTGTTTACAACCAAGGAGATCAACTTGCATCTTTGTCAAAACCAGTAAGTCACATCTTGCATGTCCTCTCGTTATAACATTTCTTATGCTCTGTGAATTTCAGTCCTCCTAAATCCGCCTCTCAATCTACTACCCAACGTGTCATCAGATCTAATCATTATTCTTTTGCTTCTAATCATCCCATTTCCTAATATCATCCATAAACCAGCCTTACAAAACACCATAGCTACTAAGAAGATCCTAAACCCACCGGTATCGGCTATCGCAATCGCATCGCTATCATAACGCATCGCTATCGCTAATCGCCATCGGTTCCTCCTCGATCAAAACCAAAACCAAATTTTTTTTCCCTACCCAGCTTCAACGAAACAATTTAATTGATACTTTGCGCTTTTTTGTGTTAATTCATATTAAAGGGGAACTCACCACCTTCGAAAGGAAGTTTTATATTTCCCTGGGCCCAAGGCAGCTTTCTCATTTATTGTTTAATCAAATCTTGTGGTCTTGTGTTCTTATTTCGCAGTAGTCCTTCGTGCATTAGGGAAATAACACCAAGATCCATTTCCTAAGAATTTTTCCAAGAGATCTTCTTCACCACTTGAGCTTGTGCATAGTGACTTGATGGTTTTTCCTACCCCCTCTTTCAATGGAGCTAAGTATGCACTTACATTTATTGATAATTTCTCGAGGCATACTTGGGTTTATTTTCTCAAGTAAAAAGTGATGTTTTTTCACACTTCAAATTCTTCAAGGCTTTGGTTGAGAAACAATCTTCTAGTTGCATAAAGAACCTTCACATTGATAATGGGGGGAGTACTTCAGCAATGAGTTTTCTAAATTTTTGGCAACTCAAGGAATTATTCACCAGATTTTGTTCCTCATACTCCACAACAGAATGGATTAATAGAAAGGAAGAATAGAACTTTCAAGGAAATGGCTAACTATATGATGCATTCTAGAGATATACCTCCTATTTATTGGGCGACGATATAGCGATTAATTGTGCTAACTATATTCGAGAATCACACACCACACAGAGCACTTGAGCATTTGACTCCGAGGAAGCTTGGTCCAACACTAAGCCGATGTCTCATTTTCTTGAGTCTTTGGGAGCCATGCTTGGGCCTTTGTGCCAAAGAAGAAAAGGAAATCTTTGGATAAGAAGAGTAAACCCTTGATTTTTTTAGGGTATTGTGAGCACATGAGAGCTTATCGTCTTTTAGATCCCGATACACATGATGTTCTTTTTTTTGAACACATGTTCGGTTTAATGAGTGTTTCACTCCTCATGATTCTTCATCTTCTTCCATTCCTTCTTCTTCATCTCATCTTGAGGATCCTTTCTTTGAGGAGATTGATGAGGAGGTTATAGATGCCATTGAGGATCCTATTCCCATTGATGTTGTCACTATGTTCAAGTGGGATTGTACTATAGTTTTTGATGCAACACCTTTCATAGAGGATCTTCTACCCACTAGGCATCATCACACACATTCTACAGTTCGGACTTTTGTGTCAAGCAGTTTCGAGGATCCATTCTTTTCAAAGGCTCATGGGATAAAAGAGTAGGATGATGTGATGACAGCTGAGTATTCTTCTTTGATGAAGAATCATACTTGAGATTTGGAATATCTTCCTAAAGGAAGAAAGATGGTTAGGTATAAGTGGGTATACCAAACCAAATATGCAATTGATGGGTCCATTGACAAGTATAAGGCTTGTCTTGTTGCAAAGGGTTTTTCACAAGTTAAAGGTATTGATTACTCTGAGACTTTTACACCCATTGCCAAGATGGATTATGTACACCTTGTACTTGTTATTACTACATCACAGGGGTGGCCCATATACCAGATGGATGTGAAGAGTGCCTTCTTACATGGAGATCTACAAGAGGAAATATACATGGAGCAACTAGCTAGATTTTTTCAAGATTCTTCTCTTATTTGTAGGCTCCGAAGGTCTCTCTACGGTCTCAAACAAGCCCCTTGGGCTTGGTATGAGAAGATGGATTCTTTTCTTCTATCTATTGGTTTTGTTTGTTGCCATTCCAATCATACAATGTATCTCCAACATGTCGGTGAGGATATTATGATACTTGTCTTGTATGTTGATGATCAGTTACTTACTGGTAGCTCTTCTTCCCACATTTAAAGTATTTTGAGGGCTCTTTCTACATAGTTTGACATGACAGATCTTGGGCTATTGCATTATTTCCTTAGTTTGCATATTTCTCAGATAGATTCAGGTATTCATTTGAGTCGAAAAAGTACACCCATGATCTTCTTAGGCACTTTGATATGGCTGATTACAAGCCAAGTCCATCTCCTTTTCAGTATGGGGTTATTCTTACATCCACATGTACCACACCACTTTTTGATCCTACATTATATAGGTAGTTGGTTGGGAGTCTCATGTACTTGACCCATACATGCCCTGATATTTCATTTTTAGCGGGGCTTGTATCTCGGTTTACACATTCTCCTCATAGTAGTCATTGGCAAGGCTGTTAAAAGGATTTTACACTATTTACAGGGCACTTCCCACTTGGCCTACACTACACTAGGGGTTCTACTCAATTGGTTGGGTATACAGATTTAGATTGGGTAGGTTATATTGATGATAGACATTCTACTTTTGGATATCTTTTCTGTCTTGGTTCTTCTCCAGTTACTTGGGTGTGCAAAAAGAAATAGGCTATTGCACTTTCATCTTCAGAGGTAGAGTATAGGGTAGAAATTATAGTGAGTCAATAGATTCTTTGGCTTCACCAGTTATTGACAGAGTTTGGATTCCCACAGGATTCACTGATTATAATTTGGTGTGACAACCAAAGTGCAATTCACATTTATCGTAACCCAGTTGAGCACTAGCGGACCAAGCATATCGAGATACACATCCACTTCATTCGGAAACACATTCAGGATGGAGTTCTTTACTTGGAGTACCTTCTAACTCAGCAGTAGGTTGTAGACATCTTTACAAATCCTTTTGCATCACCTCGCTACCTTGAGTTGCATGGCATGCTTGGGGTTTCAGAATTTGTTCTTGGGGGTGTTCATGAGAACATCTTCCTTCTTCTTCTTCTTTCTTTCTCTTTCCTTATATCAGGATTCTTTCCTTCTTTTGGTTCAAGATTTCTTCATGGATATATTGTACATGAGTACCTCATCAGGCCTAGTTGTCGGGACTCATACTGTGGACATGTCACTTCTATTTTGGCCCCTAGATTCACTTGAGGGGGAGTGTTAGAGTAGGTATTTACCTTAGCTCATGTTCACCTAGGTACATTATTTACCCTTATTTTATTTATCCTCACCCACTTATGTGTGTGTATATTTCTTTTTATTTATTTAGATATTAGAGATATTATCTTGTTGTTAGGTATAATTCTTTCCTTGATCTATGGTATTGACTAGTTCTTTCCTAGATCTATGGTATTGACTAGATCCTTAATGTCTAGTTCTCTCATAAATCTATGGACTTGAATAGTTATTTGATGACTAGTTCTTTCCATGATTTATGGCTTGATCTATGACCCTTGACTGGTTCTTAGATTTTTATTCCTTGCCTATATAAGAAAGGCCCATTCTCGTTGTATTTCATTGAGTTCTATAATAATATATGATATTTCTGCTCATTTGTTTGCAAAGGTTTATGTAAAGTTATTATGGCAAATTGATTTCATCTTATTGATCGTGATGTTTGATTAACATGTGTTCTTGGCTTGGTATGATTTGGTTATCGTTCCTTGTACCTAATAACTAAATAAAAATCGATGAATTATCCATGCATAAATCTTTCCTCGATTTCATTCAAACCCACATTAAACAAATTTGTGAAATTAGTGGTATCTCGAAGGATATTTGGAAAGAGGGTAAGGCCAAGAAGAAGGCATTAACAAAGGGAAAAAAGAATCTAGACAATCAAGCGACTCTCAACCTTTTCAAGGCCCTAGAAGAATCTCAGAAGGTCTTCAACAAGTTTCTAAAATAATTGTCTCTGGTTTTTTGCATCTCGGTGTGCTGCTTTGCGGTGTCTCATCTACTATTGAACTATTTTTTGACTGTTTTTGGGCTCCTTGCTTGTAGTTTTCCCATGCCATGATTTTCATTATTCTATCTAGCTTTTATAGGCTCTCTGTATTAGGGTGTAGCCCCACTTATCAAAAACCACTGATCTCTCACTATTATTTCTTGTATTTAAGCCTTTTGTTCCATAGGGTATGGTCCCCTTTAAAACCATTTATCAATAATAAAAAAATAGTAATATTTTTTCTTGCAAAGTATGAATAAGGGATTCAAGAGCTTGCATGTTAGAAGAAGATACATGTGAACCATGAGGAGTAGATTTGGGATATGTAGTAATACTTATCCTTATAGTAATATACATAAAGACATTTTTCATTGATAAATGAGGTGCACCAAAAGGGGAAGGAATCATGGACGTCAAAATAATAGATGTGAGTAAAGCTAAATAAGGTTTGGATTTCTTAACAAGGGACTCTTTACTAGACATCCAAACACTATCAATCTATGTAAAAAGAAGACTCTTAATTATAGGATCAATATGGTGATAATTTTGATGAAGTTATTCATGATTTTTTTTTACAAGTTTTACATGATCAATTTCCATAATGTTATATTAATCGTTGCAAAATTCAATGGAACCTCATTAGCTTGTGTAAGGATAGAAGGATTGATAGTAATTTACATTGGAGATGAGGCCATGAAATTATAAAGTTTGTGAATAAGAGGAAAATATCAAGATGTTCAATGGGATGATTGGAAAGATGAGTCTATGACAGAAGGGCATAGGAGTGAAGCATGTGTACTTTGAAATAATAGAAGCCAATCTAGAAGGAATAATATCATTACTTCTAGGGTTGATAAATTGGTAGAGATAATACACAAGTAACTAAGAAATTCCTATAATATGTGAAGAATTTGAAAAAAATGGTTCTCCAATATGTTTAACCCATAATTAAAATTTAGATCAATTTAATTACCTATGGAGAATAAGTTAGAGTTAATTACACATCTTACAAAGATATAACAATAGATATTAAATCGATATACAAATCATATCGATAAAAATAATAAATGCACAACAAATTAACCTAGTATGCAATTAAAATCTTTAAACATTCGCACTTTATAATTGAAGGTTTTGTAATTAATGAACCTAAAATGTGTACACATTATAACCCATACACATTGTAACACGTAAGCATCTCATTATTCCATGTGTAATGTATGTGTTTATGGGAGCTTTCTATTGACAAAAATAAATGTTTAAGTATAATATTTTCGTATTTATTATACTTAAATATAAAAATATTATAATGTAAATATATTTTAGTGAATATATAAAATTAGAGTGAATTTGCACCTTATCGAATAGTCTCACATTTCTATGAGTCATGGTTTAGGAGATAGTTTTTCATAATATAATTTGGCCAATACATAGATATTTTAAAGGATTTTAGCATTCAACCTTAAGCTCTTAGGGATTAAATTCTACAATCGATGTATATTTAGGAAATATCATCATTTTTTAGGTTTTGAGGCCTTTGGGATTATTTACTGATATTTTTTTGAGTGTTATATGTGTCAAAAATAGAATTTACAGAACTCACAAATCCCAAAGGTAGCGAAAATTGATTAAATATATCGACTCATGAATTTTCCCATGAGCATTGAGTTGAATCCTTAATTTCTTCTTAGAATATGTTATAATCATACTAATTATGAGTACCTACTTTACTGAAGGTTAGGGCATGCATCTTTAAGATGAAAACTTGAGTGATCCTCATAATCAACAATACAAAGGCGCGATATTGGTTATCATGTTGGAATGTATATATCATTTGTGACTTATAATATAGATTAGTAATAGTAAGGTTTGAGAAAGAATATGATGTAGCTAAGGAGCCCATGATATATTCATTTATTCAATAGAAGAATAAGAGGTGTAACTTAAAGATTTGGAAGCTAAAAGATTTCATCACATCGATAACTTTTTAACACTCGAATAAATTACGGTAGGAGTTAGTGAGAATGTCTAAAATATTCCACATATTCATTTACTTTCCATGGAGAAATAAACTTGGGACTTTCATCAAGATTTATGCTAAGAAAATTAGTTGCATTCTCACCTTAGTGTAGGAGTAGGAAGGTTGATTCAAGTTTTGCATAAATCATAAGAAATCAAATATACATCAACATTAATAGAAATTATTTTTAGATATCTTTTTGTGTTGTTGCCAAGACACCATTGAAATAAATTCATATATGGCCAAGACACCATTGAAATAATTTCATGCATTGAAAAAATGGAATTTGGTGAAAGTAGTAAGAGGGAGATAATAAATGGGAGTTTAGAATAAAATATTCATCATCAATTTCTAGAATATTAAAATCTAAGCCTCATGGGAACTTTACCTTTACAATAAAATAAGAAAGACTCAGTTATGAATTGGAGAAGAAGTTATGAATGGAAACTGATAGAAAAAATGTGAAGAACTTTGTGAATGGACTACGGGATCAATGAAATATACCCTATTTAACTTAAACCATTCCATCCAATCCATGAAACAATGTCATGCCTGTTTTAACCTCTTACACTTGTTGCGATTTTAAAACAATTTCCCACACAATGCAACCATGATGATCCTTCCACCTAGGAAACATAGTGACTAATGAAATTTGATGACAAAACCTTCCGACCTTGAGATACTTGAAGGTAGGAGATTTAATGCATAATAACTAAGTATTTTTATCAACCCATCTAATGATATGAGAAAAAAACTGAGACCAAAATGCAATTTGAGACCAAAATTGGGAACCAAGAGGGATTCTCATCCACCTAAGTCACTATTTAATTGCTAATCCTCCATGAGCATGAATTTTTCCAAGTACCATTCCTACGAGGAAATCATCGAGATATGGTCACCACATAGTGATAGGTGGAAAATCGTAAATTTTGAGAAGTACCTCTACAAATAGGTACTATCATAAATAGACTATTGTTTACCAGGGTTGAGGATCTCATGAGGATGGGGCCAAATTTGGTAAGTTTAAAACACCTTCCTAACACCTAAGGTTGTTTTTTAGTGAAAAAACTTCTCCTACATAGGGTAATCACATTTTTTGTGTCCCACATGTCCCCTTGCACATTTTCTAACCTCCGTAAATTCACCCTAGTAATCAAAAATAAAATCCACAATTCTTAAACATTTTTTTGATTATCTGTCACTTACTTGAAATGGGTCTTCACTATGTAGATGGAAGGATTTCTCATTGAATGGAATTATTATCATGTTGGCACCTATTACAATGAAATGAGGTGGTTGGAATGTCCTTCCTCCTTTTAAGTTTTATTCAAATGAGTGTTTAAGAACACTACCAAGTGAGTGACATCAAGTGAAATTAAGATTATTGCTCATTCTTGCATACATGGTGCTCTATGTGAAGATCATCCTCTTACCCCTCCTGGATCATAATTATTCTCGATGGAGTAAAAGTCGGGATTCTCATACACCTCTTTTATCATATTCCTCTCATGGAGATAGATGATGTCTTTATCCTTCACACATGATGGTCGTGAATGCCTCGATAGTATGAGTATCTCATCTTGACTTGTTCCTTAAATAGGTTTGATCATGATGGCGAGTAAGTAAATGATGATCCTCAACATACTCCATGAGCTTCCCATTTCACCTTTTAACATGATGACACCTTTTTTTACTTCATAATTGACTTCTTTGACCAAGATCTCACCAAAGTGGAAACATGCTTATACTATATACACACCTCTTTTCCGATTACTACTCATGGAAGTAGGTTTTTTCGGTCAGATGGAAGGATTGATACCTAAATGAGACTTGAATTAATTTTTGAGGGTTAGCTCCATATTATTGACCTCCAATTGCATTTATTCATTGCGAAATCCACTTGTTAAATTAAAATATGTGAACACATCACCAAACATTAATTAATTTTTTAGAAACAATCTTAATAGTTATGCACCATTTTTGATCTTGAGATTATTTCCATCACCACTCATGGTTAAAATTTCTCATCATGCTCATAATGATCATTCCCTTTATGAATTTAATTTCAATTAGGTTCTTGATGTTTCGATCATTCACGAGACCTCGTGATTTTTCTAATTATACCCATTATTCAAGTGACTGACTTTAGCACACATTGACACCATGATCTATTACTTTTAAAATTTTATCCCCATGATGTACATCCATTTTAATGAATTTAATTAAACAAAATGACCCCCTTCTTCCATAATTAGGATGATGTACCTCTTATCCCCCTTGCACCATCGAAACATAAGGGATAGTGAGGACACCGAGACTCCTAAGTGTTCACAATGTGATTTGGGGAGGAGTAGGAAGTTGTAATTTGGTGTCCCATATATCCCCTTGTCCCTTTGGGGAAAGCAGGGGACACAAAAATGTTCAAATTATGATTGTTCCTGATTTGGAAAACCAATTTTACCTTTGATTTCCATTTTTAGTCACCTAGCTAGGATTTTCGTGATAGAAGCTTGAAAATATGGTTCAGGGTCATATATTATATGATTTTGACTCAATATAACATTTCAAGTTCAATGGAAGCATTCTAATTTTTTTTTCATCAACTCAATATTTAGGGTGTATTAATTCTTGAACAAAGTGGGGTAGTTGCAGGAGAGAAAGAAATATGTTAGGAAATAATTATGTCTTAGATAAATTTTTATATTTAAACCTTGTATATGATTCCAATATATTTCGATGCATATTTGCTTCCTCTTAACTATTTTGGTATCTCCTAGAATATTCTAGAAAAGAAAACATTCACCATTGAACCTCTCATTCCCTACACCCTAAATACCTCGTATTGAACAAATGGCTCCTAAATGAGATTTTCCTTCTTTAATTTTCCTAAATTTATGCATACACTTTTAATTATCACCTGAAATCACACTCATAGTTTATAATTTTAGTGAATATTTGCAAAGGGTATTCACTAACTACAAAATGGCCAAAAATTAACTTTTTAGACCTCCAGAGGAACTTATCTTTCACGAAATATTTTTGAATAAATTTATCACCTTTGTAGTCATCCCCGCACACAAAAAAATTGAAAACCTTGTTAGGACTTTCTTATGATTCAGGGTGAAGGTTTTACTTAAGGTGGGATGGTCGAGTAAGGATGCATAGTGATTGGGAAGTATAATTTTCAATTAGAGGCTTAGTTTTCATGCTTAAAATTTCTCAAATTTTCATGTAGCCTATATGGTTATAGGTTTCCTAAAGTATTTTTAGAATTTCATCTAACTTCTCAACCATTGAACCTTCAACATTTGTTGAACCAATTCTAGCTTCATGGTTCACCCTTGTTCTAGCCATCATATCATGTTGATGAAAGGATAAGATGTTTGTTAGTGTTATGAACCCATTGATTCTAAGAGGTGATAAACCCACAACTATGATAACTAAATGTAACACCCAAGTTATGATCATCTAAACTAAGGGAAATGTTTTTAAAAAAATATGCTTAACGTATAATTGATGTGAATAATGATTGACATAATTATTTATCTTGATACTAAATAATCCATCATATTGAAATATTCATAATCCATCTAATAACACATTAGAATCATGTGCGGTTGTAAGGTTATATCCCAATCTCCATGATCTCCCTTAAATCAATATAACCAAGTGTATATACTTTGTATACTTGGTTAAACCTTTATATACTATGAGAAACATGTGCATATACTTAGTGCCTACACCGAATATATTTATGTAAATTCCATTTAGTAAAAAACAATATTTATTTAGGGATTGGTGAACAAACAATGTAGTCAACAATTACATTACTTTGGCCAAAGTTTTCAAGCATTTCTTTACAATCTTAGTTTCGATATTACACACTATCCTATGAAACTTGTCTTCCATCACCACACAACCATCTCAATATAATTATTTGGATTCATTTTTTTAATAAGGTGATTTAGTTTATAGGAGGGAGAGACCATTGTTGACTTATTTTTCTAAATGATAAGATTCCCATTCATACCATCTTAGGATCCCTATGGGAAATATAGGGACCACGTAATGATTACCATCATTACATCCTCACTACCCTTCCCGTAGCCATCCTAATTTGGCATAAACCAGGATATAAGTGAGAAGATGAAGGGATTTTACTACTAAATTTATTATATTCATAGGTTACCTTAGTTAGATACAGATACCTAGATGTTTCTTAACGACAAATTAAAAGTATTGTTTCATAATATTTAATAGATTATCATAAGAGGGTCATAGTAACCCATTGAGTTACTAAATATTGTTAGTTTCTCTTATCATACTTTTACAACTTAGTATTCATCATTAGGAGTAGGTTCATCATTCATTTTCCCTATCTAACCATTTAGATACATTACTTGTCAAGATTAGTCCATTTAATACCATAAGGTACAATAATATCTTTATTTCATTTTCGTTGTTATCCTATTCAGTTTAAATTTTGTCATTAATTTTTCTTTGATTAATCAATAAGAATTTATGCAATCAAATTAATTAAATGAATTAAATACAATCATATTATTTATAAATAATTTTAATAATAAATATATCCATATTTTCAATTCAAACAAGATAATTCATAAACCAGATAAGTCACATAATCTGATTTCAAATAAGTATTTACCTTAATCTTGATCAATAATTATTTACATCAATAAGAAATAATAATACATTGGACCATAATGCCTATTATAATGTTCAATGACATTCCAATTGCATTATAAATTTATTTAAATAATCCTTCTATGATTTATATCAAAAGAATCTTAAGAAGTAAAACATTTAAAAATCAAATCCAAATAGTAACATCAAGTATGATGGCCTTTCTTCAAAAGCTGTCCGAGAGAGATGGATATCGGTTAGTTCATATGAACTGGCATGATTTTGCATACTCGTTGTTTATGTTAGTAACTATAATCAAATAATAAAATAATATATGGCTAAGAGTATTCTTAATCGAATGTTATAATTATAAAATTCCTAGTTTATATTAAGAAATCTATCTCATACACATAAAAATGATACTTCATAGTTATATATAGACATTATGTCCACTGTCACTATTTACAACCATCTTAGTACATATTATAATTTTAGACAATATTAATACATATACTACATCACAAAGAGAAACTACAAATGTAATAACTCACAATGTTCTCAAACTATCATAAAAAAGCCATGTTTGGCAACTATATAATCAAATCGTTATGCATATATAATTTAAAAGTGGTAATCCAAATACTTTCCTATATTTCTATATTTGTATATTTCAAAATTTTAAACATCCAACAACTAAAAGGAAGACAATTCTTGTTAACTAAACATTCATTCTTTTCAATTTTCCAAACAACAAACAATTCGAGACCATACTTCCTCTAAACCAACAATTAGGATGGTAACAACAACAATCAAAGAAGGAGCTTAAAACTATAACTTCTTTTCTGAAACCAAAACTAAAATAAATGTATTCTATAATATAATAATAACATCAATGTATAGAGAAGAATAAATTATCCAATTGATAAAGAACTATTCTCACAAATGGAGTTATGAACTATATAATGAAAACAATGCTCTTAAATATCTTAAATACTAAATATTAACCGAAATGCCCAAGAAGGAGCTCTGAACTAATACGTATTCCATTTTATAATCATAAAAACCTCAACCTAAAAATGAGTTATGAGATGGTATGATAACAAAAATTATCCAAAAGGAGTTTATAAGAACTAATTAAAACAACAGCTTCTAGAAGATTATGTAACTTAACCAAATTGTTTCCATTTTCCTACAATTTCTAAAATCTTAATAAGCAAAATCCACCAATGTGTGTAGAGGAATAATTATAACAATTGTGCTCTATAAAGAGTTGTAAATTGATCTTGTATTTATTTGTGTAAATCATGCATAATAAATCCAAAATACCAAAACATATTTAGAGATGGAGCAAAAATAGCAATGCTCTTAAAGGAGAAATAATTTAAAACATTTTTTTACTTCCCACAACCTCCTATTCTAATTATACAATTATCTAATAATTATAAAAACCTAACGTATTTATTTAACATATTTATCATAACATTCCTATTAGCATAATTTAGCATAGGCATATTTATTGCATTGTCTTTTATTTAATAATGTGCAACATGTGCACTCTAGTCTAGTGACTTGCATTCAATATTGTTATGTTGGATAACATTCAATATTGGTATTAGTAGTAATTACATGTGCATGTGAGATGGGTCTTATCATCTCGTAGTTGGTGTCTGCTAGGGTGTCATGTCTATCCATATGAGGTTGTCTAATATCTATAAATATTACAACTCTTGCATTGTAATGTAATCTGATTTCATGATCAATAATATTTGTGAGGCTTCCATCCCTCTTTGGTCATTGCAATCTTATTCTATTCTATCATTTGGTATCTAAGCTATACCATTATTATCATTTGGTATCGTGCAGCAGTTCTATCCAAGCAAGGTTGAAGAGGAGCACTATTGGAGAGGATCCATTGGAGAAGAAGATCTGCATCAAAGGAGAGCCATTGAAGCATCCCGCAGCCTCCATTCCTCCCAAGCATCCATCAACTAAAATTTGACCTATCCACTTATTTGGAAGGTAAATTTTTTTATTAGTCATTGGCATAGCCAATTGATCTAACATATTGGCGGAATATTTCAGATTTGGAGATCTTTAAAAAAAAGAGAAAGATCTTGGAAAAAATTGCAGATCTAAAAAAAAAAAAAAAAAAAGATTTAAAAAAAAAAAAAAAAAGGAGAGAGATCTTGAAAAAAATTGTAGATCAAAAGAAAAAAAAAAAAGATCAGATCTAAAAAAATCAGATCTGAAAGTGGAGGTGTGAAGAATTCGGGAGCAAAGGTCAAGCAAGTCTCAAATCAACAAAATTCCAGCAGATAGCTCTTAGAAAAAGGACGTAAATTTTTCATATAATGTCAGATTGATGTGCCAGTTTTTTTTCTGGAAAGATAAGAAGGAGGTGCACAACTTTTTAGTTTACATAATCTTCACATTCGGCCTCTACATGTGATGAAAAGTCTGTACAAGTCGGATCATTTTTTTCTAAAAAAAATCAGATCTAGCTGGTAAATTGGTAAGATCTCAAAAACTAAGATTCTAATTCTTCTGAAATTTTGTGGGTTTCAAGAAAAATATTGTATGATACTGCTGTCAAAATTTTAGAAAAACCTAGATCACGGTTTGTGAGAAAAGGTGAAAACAATATTCAGATTGTTTGTTTGGATCTTGGGAACAAACAGGTCAGCGGTTCAATTCCCACTCTCTCCATATTTTTTCTTAAATTATTTTTTTGGAAAATTTGGAGAAATTAATAAATTTTGGGAGATTTCCAAATTTAGAAGCTCACCAAACACATTTAGAGCCACCGCTAAATTTAGCGGAAAAACACCTATTGGGGGTAAAAAAATTATTTTGGCCTAAATTGTGTATTTTGTGATTCTAGACCCTTTTTTCTAAAGAGGGGGACACAAAAACTTCATTTTGATGTACTTTTGGAGCATGTTGTACTAATCTTGGTGCATAAAGTGAAAAAAAAAAGTACAAATTTTTCATTTTATGTTTGGTTCTATCACACGAGATCTTTGATCTCATAAAGCGTTTCTCAGTATATACGGTACCTGCTCGAAAGCGCTTACGGGTGATGTCATCACGACTACTACTGCACTTAACGCCTAACACAACTGCCTAAACGTCGTCTGGGCATCGACCCTATAAAATCGACGGGGAGTAATAAGGACACAATACACACACATTTGAGCCCTCCCATCCGTTTGTGCTTGCACAAACCCCTCTCCGTATTGTCTAAGTACCACGTACTAAATTCTTTCACGTGCGTTAACACCTCTTTCCATACTGACGGGTATATTGAAAGGGTGATCTTCTTCCACGTACCGACGGGTATATCGAAGGAGCATATATAGAAAGGTTTGGTATATCGGCCTGATGGTATATTGAGAGGGAGACCATAAACTTGGAGTGATAAGAGCCTTACCCTTTGTCAGAAATTTAGAGTTTCAAAAATTCAGATTGCAGAAATGGGTGCACAAGCACCAAATTTCTTCTTGCCAGATTCACAACTGCTTAGAGGAGACAACTATGCTGCATGGAAACCAAGATCAAGATGTTACTTGAGTTTGAAGACCTATGGACAGTTGTAGATGGACAAACAACAAGATCACTTGATGATGGAAGACAACAAGTTCAATTTGACAGGGAAAATCAAAAGGCCAAGTTGATCATCTTGTTTAGCGTAATAGATGATGTGCAACCCCACATTAGAGATGCCACATCGGCCAAGGATGCATGGGATAAGTTGAGCACAGTCTATGAGGCAAAGAACAAGAATGCCATCCTCAACCTACTATCACAACTGCATACTCTCAAGTTCAAGCACAATGAGAAGGTTGAAGTTTTTTTGAGACGAGTTGCTACTTTGAGGGCATCTCTATTGGCATTGGGAAAAGAGATAAGTGATGAAGACCTCGTACCAATTGTGTTGCGAGCACTTCCTCCTTCCTACAGAATCTTTGTGACAACTATCAATATGAGTGAACACACAGTCACCTTTGAGAAGTTGGTCAATCTACTCCAACAAGAAGAGGCAATGAACAACAAAGATCAGAAGATGAGCAAGCACTATCTTCCAATCATAAAGGAAAGGAAAAATTTCAGTCCAATCACAAGAAGTCCCAACAAAACCAAAGTCAACGAGACAACACCAAGAAGTGTCCCATTTGCAATAGAGGGGGACATGACATCAAAGATTGTTGGTACAATTCCTATAAAAAGGGTTCATCAAGTAATTCAAAACCCAATAACCATTAGGGTAACAATAATTCAAATAAAGGGAAGTCCAACAACAACAACAATCAAGGGTAGAAAAATGGTAATTGGCAAAGAAAACCCAAACAACAAGGGTACATTGCTGAACATGAGGATGATTCAGATGAAGGACACCACATGTATTCTGCTCAATTTGATGAAGAAACCAAGTCCACACAAGATATCTGGTATGTTGACTCGGTGCAACTCGACACATGACTGGACGCAAGGATTGGTTCTACACACTACGTGACTCACCTAACAAGAACCATGTGTCATTAGGTGATGACTCATCATATAGTGTCAAGGGGATTGGAAACATTTCACTACCTCTTGGAAAGCATGACTGCAAAATCACAAATGTATTGTATGTACCTGGGTTGACCAAGAATTTGCTATCAGTTAGTCAACTCCTTGATCACAACTTGAAGTTAGATTTTGACAGTAATAATGGAGAAAAAGTGTGCTTGATAAGAGATAAGTCAAGAGGTTCCAAGATTGTAGCAAGAGCCTCCAATGTGGGACGCATGTTCCAACTTGATTTTGTCCACAAGGATGATCAAGCTCTAGTGGCCAAAGACACACAATCTGCAGAACTATGGCATCGCAGATATGGTCACATCAGTTTTGGCTATCTCCAAACACTTCAAAAGGGCAACATGGTGAAAGGATTGCCTACACTCAAGCACAACACTGACAAGTGTCACAATTGCCTAGCTGGAAAGCAACACAGAGTACCCTTCCAGAAGAACACATATAGAGCTAAGGGAAAGCTTGATTTGGTGCACACCAATCTTTGCGGGCCCATGCAACCAAGTCATTCTGGATGTCAATACTTCATGCTTTGTGTTGATGACTACTCAAGAAAGATGTGGATATATTGTCTAAGAAACAAGAGTCAAGCCTTTGAGACATTTCAGAAGTTCAAAGCACTTGTTGAGAATGAAGTTGGTCACAAGATCAAAACTCTCCGCTCAGATCGAGGGGGGGAATTCACAAGTAATGACTTCAAGACTAACGTGGAAGCTCATGGGATTCGTCGAGAAATGCCTCCTACTCACACACCACAATAGAATGGTATAGTTGAGAGAAGGAATCATACTATCATGGAAATGGTGTAATGTATGATTGATGACTCAGGTTTAACAAAGACATTTTGGGCAGAAGCTGCAAGAACTGCAGTCTATTTGTTGAACAGAGTGCCCACAAAGAGCTCTTGGAGGAGTGACACCTCAAGAAGCATGGTCAAATCGGAAACCATCAATTACACACCTAAGAGTATTTGGGTGTAAAGCTAGCATGCACATACCCAAGAAGAATAGGAACAAGTTGGATATGAAAGCTGAGAAACTGATATTCATTGGATACAGTGAAGAAGCACTTGGGTATAGATTATGGGATCCGAAAGCAAAGAAAGTATACACAAGTAGGGATGTTGAGTTCTTTGAGAAGAAACAAGCAGATGCTCCACTCAACGACTCAACAAACATGCAGAATACACCTCTTGTGAAGACAGAATTTGATGTTCCCACTGAAGATGACAGTGATGAATTGGATGATGGTGATCCACCACAATCCAATGGAACAGCTAATAAGTTACCTAAATGGTATACTCAATTAATAAGAGATGAAAATTTGGATGAAGCACCTAGCACATCGTCCAATCCTAGACCTAGAACTCGCAGTCAAGCTCGTGAAGAGGTCAATTATGCCCTAATGAGCAGAGTTGTTGAAACAGTTGAGCCATCTACAGTTCAGGAAGCCCTACAATCAAAAGCTTGGAAAGATGCCATGGATTCAGAGTATCAGTCAGTGATGAAGAACAACACATGGCAACTTGTCGACCTTCCACCAGGGAAGAAACCCATTGATGCGAATGGATATTCAAGACTAAGTACAAATCGATGGGACTATTGACAAGTATAAAGAAAGGCTTTTAGCAAAAAGGGGTATGCACAACAAGAAGGCATTGATTATGAGGAGACATTTGCTCCCACATCCAAGATCAAGATAATCAGGATGATCTTTGCTCTAGCTGCACAATTTGGTTGGAAAGTCCACCAAATGGATGTGAAAAGTGCCTTTCTTAATGGAGATTTACAAGAAGAAGTCTATATGACTCAGCCAGAGGGTTATGTAATACCAGGAAAAGAGATGATGGTATGCAGACTCATAAAATCTCTATATGGCCTAAAATAGGCACCCTGGGCATGGTACATCAAAATTGATGAGCATCTCATAAGTCATGGATTCGAAAGGAATCCTTATGACCCCAATCTCTACCTCAAAAAGCAAGGGGGAGATTGTCATTGTGGTTGTTTATGTCGACGATCTAGTCATTACAGGTAGTTCTGTGAAGATGATCGATGTAACAAAGAAGGATTTTAATCGATCGTTTGACATGACAGATCTCGGGCTCATGCACTATTGTCTTGGGTTGGAAGTATGGAAAAAGAGAATCATATCTTTGTGTCACAAATGAAATACACCAAGACAATGCTCGAGAAATTCAGGATGATGGACTACACTCCTATTGCTACACCTATGGAAGCGAGACTTCATTATCTCGCTCCGATCCATCACCACCGGTGAATGCAACTCTCATCGGCAAAGCTGATCGAGTCTCATTTACTCGACATATACTAGACCGATATCAGCTTTGCGATCACTATTTATCACGCTTCATGTAAGAACCAAAATATGTCATTGAAAGCAAAGAAAGAGAATACTAAGATATCTAAAGGGTACAGTTGACCTTGGTCTAGAGTACAAGAAGAATGACAATTTCTTCTTGACAGGATATTCAGATTCAGATCATGTAGGAAACATGGATGATAGGAAGTCAACATCAGCTTCGTCTTCTTTATGGGATCTAGACCGATATCATGGGGAAGTAAGAAATAGAACTTTGTTTCTCGCTCTTCTACAAAATCGTAGTATCGAGCTACGGTGAAGTCATTTTGAAGCAATATGGCTACGCCGAATCTTTGGAAGGAATTGGTCTACCACAATAGAAATCTACTCCAAGATATGTTGATAATGAAGGAGTTCTAAAGCTTGTTCACAATCCAAGATTTCATGAGAGAACCAAGCATATTGAAGTACAGTGTTCATGTCATACGTGAGCATGTCTCAAGCACAACATACAGCTCCAGCTTCTGTCCTACACCTGAATGTAAGCGAGATGTTTTCACTAAGTCACTTGCACGTGACAAATTCACCTGCTTCGAGAGTTCCTCTCCACTTCATTGAAACTATGCAAAAATAAGGGGGAATGTTAGCATAATTTAGCATAGGCATATTTATTGCATTTTATTACATTGTCTTTTATTTAATAATGTGCAACATGTGCACTCTAGTCTAGTGACTTGCATTCAATATTGTTATGTTGGATAACATTCAATATTGGTATTAGTAGTAATTACATGTGCATGTGAGATGGGTCTTATCATCTCGTAGTTGGTGTCTGCTAGGGTGTCATGTCTATCCATATGAGGCTGTCTAATATCTATAAATATTACAGCTCTTGCATTGTAATGTAATCTGATTTCATGATCAATAATATTTGTGAGGCTTCCGTCCCTCTTTGGTCATTGTAATATTATTCTATTCTATCATTTGGTATCTAAGCTATACCATTATTATCAATTCCAATATCCAAAACTATATTCCAAATGATAATATTAAAGCCTTAAGAAGAAATCTAGATATCTCATCATATTTCCCATATTTTGAAGAGAAACCCCAAACTCAAAATGTATTCAACTTTCAAATAATGAACCAAAGTGAAAATGGTTTCGATTCCTAATTTATTTCTAGATTTCACAATAAAAAGAGAAGTATTGAAATTTCAACACAATAATCTAAAAACCCAAAATGCATTCAAATATTTCCCCATTATTTTTCCAGGTTTCGTATAAAGATCAAAACCCAAAATGCATGCAGTTACCAAATCTTGAATATCAAACAAAACCCCAAATGTATTTGGTACAAGATCTCACAAAACCAGAACGTACTCAACCATTTCATTTTCCTTTTATTTACATATCTATCAACACCGAAACACATTTGTCATCCAAATTCTATAAAAATCATAAAACCAAAAGCATTCATTTACCAGTTTTCAAACAAAATAAAAAAAACCAAAATATTGTTCGGATATTTCATAATAAGAACATAAAAGAGTGAGAGAATGAAACCCATGCTTGTATTTCTTCCATCCAACTTTCCTGCAATCTTTTACAATTATAATGCTTCCAAATTACCATCAAACCTTATAAAAAAATATTTAAATAATATGAACAGCGTGTTTAAAATAGGTTTACAATAATAAATTTGCATGCAGTCTCACAAAATAGATTCCATGAAAGACTCCTTACACAAATCCATGCAAATCTCAAAACAAACAAATGCAAATGAAATGGTGAGAATAATGCATGTTTTGGCTTCTCAAGGAAGATCCCACTTCCCAAGAAGCTTCATTAATTTCCCACCAACTTAAAATAAATTTCCATGTCACGTTGTGTCTACAGATGACCCAAAACCATAAATATTTCAAATTTTTCAAAGTAACTTAACTTAAACTAAAGTCTATTTATAAGTTAACAAAATAAAAAAAAACTTGTATGGTGGGTCAAATATCAACCTTTCACCATCTCTATAAAAAATTCCATGAATACCAACTTAACTCCATAATAAATCTTATCTTGAGTGGTCAATGACCAACTTATATGCTTTGAACAACATAAACCCATGGTGGTCATATGACTAACAAACAAAACACTTATATCTATATTAATGCACACATACACAAGTATATATATATATATATATATATATATATATATATATATATATATCGTGTGTGTGTGTGTGTGTGTGTGTGTGTGTGTGTGTGTGTAATTTTTTATGTCATCAACCAACACATTGGTACATGACAAGTTATAACACAACCTGATTAAACACACCTTAGCAAAAGGAAGGAAAACTAAGGATCTTATTAATTGAATGATTGTATTAATTCGGTATGTTATATTTAAAGAGAGAATAATATAGAGGTTTGTCATCTTCACCCTCCAATTGGGTAATGTGAATATTTATAGATTAGGAAATGTTTAATACTTACTCAATTGGTCACATCATATCTCCCCAATACATTCTACTAAATCATTACCTACAATAATAAAGGTCTACCATGGTTTTAAAATATCATAAATTTAATAGTCACATATTTTATTTATTAGGTTTTTATTAATAAATAAATGGTTTAAAGGGTTCCTTACCCTTTTCCATTAAAATATATAAATTGTTTACAATTTTCTCGTACTTAGGTTAAACAACAATTGGAACCAATTCAAAAATCAGCGCATACATTAAAAACATTTTACATGGTAGCATCTTATAATTAAAAAAATCTTATGGTATCATGATCAAACAAAGACAGTAATTCCTCTCCCTCCCTTTCAAGCTAGATTGCTTCTATAACTCCATATCATGTATTAAATTCTAGTTTATTGATTTGTTTAATAAATCTTGGTTAGTTCCCTTACCCACTACTCCATAAAATTACATGGTAAAGTGTGGGAAAGCTCTTGAGGAGATTGGAACCCTTTCTTCTCATGAACTGGTACCCAAATAATTTGACATTTTTGGGGAATGAGAGGAATTATTACTTTCCAATTCATAAAAATAAACATAATGCAAGAGCATCAAAGTGATAATCATCCTTCTTATCATGATCTTGAGTTATTGGAGTGTCATACAGTTCTTACAAATATAATTTGAATCATTTCAAGCTATTGAAAAGGCTTAAAATTTAAATTTCCTTCTTATTATATTTTCCCTCCAAAATTGGATTTGAATTTGTAAATATTGTAGAGAGTGAAAATATGACTTGTTAAGGTTTTCAAAGAGGAGAAAGGAGTTAGAAGGGTATTTTAAAGAATATAATGGTGAAATAGGTCCTAGAATGTGGTGTGATTCATTAAAAGGACAAAAAAATTATGTAATATGCATGTATGGGTATGTATTCATATCAAGGGTCATGAATCATTTAGAGAGAGAGAGAGAGAGAGAGAGAGAGAGAGAGAGAGAGAGAGAGAGAGAGAGAGAGAGAGAGAGAGAGAGAGAGAGAGAGAGAGAGAGAGAGAGAGAGAGAGAGAGAGAGAGAGAGAGAGAGAGAGAGAGAGAGAGAGAGAGAGAGAGAGAGAGAGAGAGAGAGAGAGAGAGAGAGAGAGAGAGAGAGAGAGAGAGAGAGAGAGAGAGAGAGAGAGAGAGAGAGAGAGAGAGAGAGAGAGAGAGAGAGAGAGAGAGAGAGAGAGAGAGAGAGAGAGAGAGAGAGAGAGAGAGAGAGAGAGAGAGAGAGAGAGAGAGAGAGAGAGAGAGAGAGAGAGAGAGAGAGAGAGAGAGAGAGAGAGAGAGAGAGAGAGAGAGAGAGAGAGAGAGAGAGAGAGAGAGAGAGAGAGAGAGAGAGAGAGAGAGAGAGAGAGAGAGAGAGAGAGAGAGAGAGAGAGAGATAAATTTAAAGAGAGAGTTAGTTATAGATCATTCCTAAAGGACATGGAGGACTGAGGAGAGGAAGACTAAACAAGAACCATGAAATTTTGTATGATGTACTTAGCTAATATGATGAAAACTTTGTTTTTGAAGGATTCTTATGTTGTGCTTCTTCATCAAGAACTTTGTGTACTTGTGATTGTGGTTTAAACATTTAATGATTCCTTTTCAAATATTTTATAGAGTGTTTGAAGGCCATTTCAATACTTTATGGAGGTTTAGTATTGAATCCCATGTTTCTAGAAAGAGGTTAAATCTTTGACTATGTAGGAAAGTGAACGAGTGCTTAATAGGTTCTTGGAGATTTATTATTTTGATCATGCTAATAAACATTGTTGTAGCAGTATCCATGTGAATAATGGCGATGAAGTATGATAAGTATAAGCTTTGGTAGTTTTAATAACTTGTTACTTAAGAGCACATGCATGAAAAACCCTTTAGGAACAAAGAAACTGTAACTATGCCTTTATGGTTGATCAAATCTTGAGTGATTTTCATTGTTTTAGGTGAAGAGAAGGCATGTTTCCTTCAAGTAAGATCATGTGGTCCAGTATCCCCTTGAGAAAATAATAAAGCTTACATCAAATAAGTTCTCTAATCTTATCAAGTTGAGGATTAAGGATTTCTTATACTCTACTCCACGTATATACGGTAAAAAGATTCAATAAGATCATGTGGGAGTATCCCCTTAAGAAAATAATAAAGCTTGCGTCAAGTAAGTTCTCTAATCTTATCAAGTTGAGGATTAAGGATTTCTTATACTCCACTCCACGTATATTACATCTAACTCGATAGCCCGAGTTCAAAGAGGGAGAAATAACGAGCATGTGAACCAAATTTTGGGTTTTGGAAAATCATGTAATGCATGTTATGGATATTTGAAATCTTTAGAGTTAGCTATAGTGACATAGTGAGGGTTTGGATGAAAAATAGCAATTGAAGCCTTTATCCTTGGATTCAATCTTGAAAATTTCTAGAAATCATCTAAGATACTTAATGTGAGTGATGAATCAATTTTGAGCCCCAAGTTACTTCCAATATGTGTTTATCTTTGAAAATTACCTACGTTAAGACTGTATAGGTTACTAAGACCTAATTTTTGATCGTGGGAGTGCATTTAGGACATTTTTGCTTAAGAAGAGACCTTGAAAGTATGCTTGGTAAATATTAGCCAAAAATGATATTCAAATATGGTTCAATTTGGTTTGGAAATGGTTTGAGTTGAAATGTATGTGGGAATAAAGATCTAGACAGGGCTAGTGGAGGTTAAGAACAAAGAAAAGTGAAAGTGAGAATTGAAGGAGAATTTCAAGAAGTTAAGCTATAAACCTTACCCTAAAAATATTTTCCTAAAAGGGTTCTTGAAATTGTTTTCATTTTGGATGGGAGGTTACAGGTATCTCAGTAACCATGAACATACCAAGGTCATATTCTTAAGAATTCTAAAAGGAAAGTTTGGATCAACAAGAAGAATTCAATAATTTTCTTGAATTCCTCCAAGATTAGGGATGATATAACATTGGTTTGAATGTGGAATAGGGTATATAGGTTTAGAAAGTGATAAATAGTGGTTAAAGGACAAAAGTTACTTTATTGATAATAAGTTCTTTACTAGCTAATGAAGGTCTATTCGGATAACGAAGAACGATTAACCATTTCCTTTGTTATGAATACGTATTAAAGCTTACTTTTCATTGCATGAAATAGATAAATAGGTTTTAGAGCACATTGAAGATCTCTAAGGTGAATTAAGTCAAGTTTTTTTATTAATTAGACTAAGAACAAACTATCTAAAACATAATATAAATTGATAAAAGTTATTCTTGTCTTGATAAGTGATTGATTTTCCATTGAATGTCATAGGACCTATGTTCCATTTAGTATCAAAGTAGAGGAATGATTATTTTTGATTGCTAAAAGTGAATTTTGAGTGTGAATGCGAGATTGAGTGGTAAAAGTGAAGAGTTAAGAGGAAGTTAAGTTAAATGGCTAAGAAGAGTGAAAGAGTGAGAATAAAAGAGTGAAAGACACCAAAATACCAGGTTAGAATCCTAGGTGAGGTGTGGAGGAGAGAAAGGTGAAACAGACTTGTTCAAGAGAAGAGAATAAATATATGGACAAAGAATAGTTATTGAATGATTTATTGAGGATACTAAGCCACAAGAAGAAGATTTAAGATGAAAGAGAGAGAAAGAAGAGTGAAGAGGTCAAGAGGAAATAAGAAACTAAAAATATAGATATATGGGTTAAAAAGAGTTGAGATTACTTAGGAAAGATGTAGAAAAGTTTGAAGAATTGATATTGTGCATGGAAGAATAAAATTCAAATGAAGAAGACTCCATAGAAGCAAAAAATTAATGGGAAAGTGAAGAAGAATATGGACAAGAATTTAGTGATGAAGAGGTAATCTATTGCTACCCTAAAGAAGGTGAACTACTTGAAGATATGGATGAGTTGGAAGAGGAAAATGAGGACCAAGCAAAAACAAATCAGTAGGAAGATAATGTATGTAAACAAATTTGTATGCCTATTGAATTTTTCTTGTTTGTAAATACACATAAAGAAGAGGAGATTAGATTTTATAGTCGTAAATATGATGAAGATAACAAAGATTTAAATTATTTGAAGATAAAGGAAGAGATAAAATTTATTGATGATTTATTTTCTCGTGTTAAAAATAAGTAGTAGTTTAAATGAGGTGGAAACATGTGAAGAAGAGTTGTAATAGAAAGTATAAGAAGATGAAGAAGTAATGCATTCATGTGAGGAAGGCAAGGTGAAAAAAATCCAAAAAAATTCTTGTTTAATAAATGAAATTGATGTTTATTTGGGTGAATTCCTAGAATTTTTAGAAAATGACTCCATTAGTGCATTTGGAGAGAGAAAAGACAGTTATGTAAGCAAGATTGAGTGAATTTATGACCATGGGAAGCATGATGATAAGTTTTTAATAGGTGAAGTGGATGATTTAGTACATGATTTGTTGTGTATAATGGATGAAGAAAAGAAAGGATAAGGCATAGCATAGAGAATAATGACTTTTAGGGAAAATTAAAATGTAAATGTGGACAAATAATAAATAGATACATCCTTGGAACAAGTTGAGATGATGATGAACATGAAGGAACGATCATGCAAAGCAACAAAAGGAAGAATATTGTTAGTTTTCAACCCTTTATCTTAAAGTAAATGGTGAAAACATGAGAATAAATGGCTATAAAATAATGAAAGACATAAAAAACATGAGGAAGAATGAATTTTTGTTATTTTTGGGTTTTTTTGCAGGTAATGTTGATTACGACTAAATTTGAAGAAGCTAAAGATGGAAGTCAAGAAGAAATGAAGAAGTTTAAAGGAAAATGAGAGGATTAAGAACACTATATGGGACCTAGGTGGTTATGAGACAAGTAAAGGTACTTGGAGTACAAGAGAAAGAGAAATAACACATCATGAATATAAAGAAACATTAGAAGAAGCAAGGTTGCAGATATGCCTCCTTTTCTCCACCCCGGGAGTATGATGCGAAGCATAAGAGAATGAAGAACATCCAAGTGATAATAATCCTTATTATCATGATATTGAGTTTTTAGAGTGTCATAGAGGTTTTATGGAGACAAGTAAATCATTTCAAGGCATTGAGAAGGATTAAAATTAAAATTTCTTTTTATAGTAATTTCCCTCCAAAATGGGATTTGAATTTGTTAAGCTTGTAGAGAGTGAAAATAAGATTTGTTAAGATTGTAAAAAAATGGAAATAGTTGGAAGGATTTTTTAAATAATGTAATGGTGAAATAATTCCTAGAATGTGGTACAAGTCATTGAAAATGATAAAGAAAAATGATGTAATATTCATGTATGGGCATGAGAGTCAAATCAAGGGTCATGAGTCAATTAGGGATTAAGAAATAGAAGAGAGAGAGAGGATAAATTGGAAGAGGGAGTTAGTTATAGATCATTCTTTGAGCACAAGGAGGACTAAGGAGAGTAATAAAAACAAGAACCGTGTAATTTTTTATGATGTACCTAGATAATATGATGAAAAATTTGGCTTTTTATGGATTCTTTTGTTATGATTCTTCATCAAGAACTCTATGTATGATGATTATAGTTTAAACATTTAATGATACATTTTCAGAGAATTTTAAGAGTGTTTGAATTCCATTTGAATAGTTTATGGAGGTTTAGTATCAATACCATATTTCTAGCAAGAGGTTAAAGCTTTGAATTTGTAGGACGATGATTGAGTGCTTAATAGGTTCTTAGAGAGTTATGATTTTAATCATGCTAACAAAACGTTTGTGGTAGTATCCATGTGAAGATAGATGATCAAGTATGCTAATTAAAAGCTTTGGGAGGTTAAATAACTTGGTAATTCTTAGTTCATGCATGAAAATCCCTTCAGAACAAAGAAATTATGATTGTGCCTTTATGGTTGATCAAATCTTAAGTGATTGTCATTGTGTTAGGTGCATGGAAGGCATGTTTTCTTCAAGAATATCATGTTCGATTAGATCCTTGAGAAAATAACAAGGCTTACTTCAAATAAGTTCTATAATCTAATCAAGTTCAATATTAAGGGTCTATTATACTCTTCTCCACGTACATGTTGTAGAACCTAAATTTGGTTACATTCCCCTAGTCCCCGATCGGATAACCAACTTAAACATAAGTACCTAACCATGGCCCCCTTTCACCCCAAATTAATAATTAATTTAATTATTTTAATTAAATTAAATACCCATCCTAATAATATCCATTATTTTATTAACTTAATTGACCTAATTTCCACCTCACTTGGACACCTCATCCAGCCACCTCACCCTAGACCTATTCTTGGCATGTTTCCATAACTAACAATAACTAAATCTTACTTTCCTTAATGAGATAAGATTTTGTCTAACCCTAAAATCAATTCCTAAGATTTCTCTAACCACATTCCCACTCATTAGAAGGAAGCTTCCACTATGATTCATGACAACAACCAACTTGGCCCAAGAAATTAGAAAGATCTACCCATTTTAGTAAAACCTAGGGAATCTCACCTTAACCAATGCTTTGGTCAAGACAGAACCATCGTTGGTTACCATTTATTCACCTTACCAGCCTTGTTTGAGGGGTTGGCACATTTTGTGATCAAGGAAGAGAAAGAGGAGCTGCATGCAGTAGAACCAAGGTCTTTTCATGCATCCAAGCATCCAGAACCATTATCCAGATAGATCTAGAAGCATTACAACCACGGTAGCATTTCGGGAAGCACCTCCATGGCACAAAACACCATTCCTTCGATCAACCATCAGCTCCATTCATCCATAAAACCTATATCACAGTAAGTATCTTGTTAACCAACTGTTATCCAAAATAAGCTCATGCTTATTTCTAGTTAACTGTACCCATTTTTCCTCTTTTAGTGCTTTAATACAATTTTCGATATTCTAATCACTTAAGGTTTCTTGAAAGCATCTTCATTAGATGGGAAATTTATTCCCCTTTCCAAAAATATAAATAAGTCCTTCTAACTCCTTATATTTTGCAAGTTATGTGCCGACGGACCTTGGAGACACTTTTTGCCCAAATGCAAAATGCGGGCCGGTGGGCCCAAAGATGATTTTTTTCCCAAGTGAATTTCGGGCATGGGTCTCGCAGGAGTTTGGAACTTTTTTTCTTTTTGAAAATAGGTGCAAAGTGAATTTTTGGCCCGCAAGCCTGCGAGGGATCTTAAAGAAAAATAAAGAAAAAATCCTAAGGCCCACAAAGGGGCACGTGGCCATGTTGGAAAGTCAAAGCGTGACGGGTCATTGGAGGCAATTTGAACTTTTTGCCCCAAGAAGGTGTAAAGTGAAAAAATGAGCCGCACCTCCACTAATGCCCAAGGAGCCACGTGTTAAGCCTCAATTGCAAGCTCACCGGTGGGCTTGGGAGAGAATTTTCACCCAAATGGAAAATGCGGGCCTATGGACCCGAAGATGATTTTTTGCCAAAAGTGAATTACGAGGTTGCAGGGCAATTTTTGCATTTTTGTATTTTGATGCCAAAAGGCAACAAGTGATTTTTAGGCCCGCAGACCCGTTCTTTTAACTTGTTTTCATCATTTTTATACGGACCTGACTCAAAACATTCAAATGGACATATCTTTCAACCTAGTGCCTAAAACTCAACAAATTTGGCACCATTAGAAAGGTCTCAACCTCATCTAAACCATGGAAACCTGAAACTTTAATGTTGGTGACATTGGTTGGGTGAAAAATTGGAAAAAATATTTGTTCCATTAATACGTGATCCGATTGCTCCAACAACTAGATCAAATTGGATTTGATATGTCATTCTTCTTGCTTCATATGCTTTGAGTAGACATAGAGCGAGAGACTAAAAATATTGTGATGATTTATAGGGGCATTAATGGCTGGTAGCTAAGCTTCAAATTAGTTTTCCCACCTCTCTCCTTCTTCTCTTTGTGCAACATCTATAAAATAAGGAGTTGGGCTCATTGAAAAGGGTTGGACATTTCTATTTTGCACCCTCCCTTCTCCTCTGGTCTACAGATGAGTTCATGGAGTCCTAACTTCCCCATTCAAGTTGTAATGCTAAGTTTTGCCTCTTGGCCACTATAATGTACTGTATCAACTTTGGAGCAATAATATATGTCTGTGGATGATTCTCAACCCTCTCATGTGTTTCATTGTTTCCTTTCGATCTCTCATTATAGTTTGGTTACCTGTGCATGGTGTTTGTATTGCATTTCTATGGTCTGTGTTAAATTGCAAAATGAGTGTCTAACATTCCTTTGGTGCATCACCTCGTTAGCTTAGGTTTATTTTTTTATCTTCTCAACCATGTCTCCTTGGTAAGATAGAGTACGTTTTAGAATAGATCTTATGCAATTTATTTGTGTGTACCTGAACAGAGGAATATGAACCGACATTAATCTAGAGAGCTCTCTCAACTCACAAGGTCCCACACTTTGAGAGATGCTCCATGTTGTGAATTCACACTAAGAGTACCAACCCATCTAGTTTCGAGACATTCGGGAAGATGAGGTAAGAATATGCCCGATTAACGTATAATATATGGTCTCATCTTACTCTCATTTTTATTAAGTTTGATTGCATTTTGTGACTTTTATTTCATCGATATGATTTAGGATGTAATTGTCTGTCTTTTGATTGATTGTGATTCTAATGTTTAAAAGCTCTGAAATTCTTGATGAAGTGTGTGTTTGAAATTCAGTTTTGTAATAAAGGAGGTCTAATCAGTCTAAGAAATGAAGTGTGTAGCGTTCAGTATGTTTTTGGTATCATCTATTCCAACACAACTTAGTTCTGGAACTCCATTACACAGTCATCATCTAGTTCTGAAACATTCGAACTTAGTTCCAAAACTCTAGTATTTAGTTCAGGAATTTTCAAACTTAGTTCTAGAACTCCCAGGTATAGCTCCGGAACTCTCACAGTTTTGATCCTTAATGATTTCCTATGGTTCTATAACTTCTCTAAAGTTCCGAAACCGATGGAATTCTATCTATTCTAACTACATCCGGAGATTTTACATTAACAACCCTTTTAATCAAGAAAGGATGAGAAGATTCCTAAATGCAGATCCATGGATAGTTATCTTACAACTGTCTGATCAGCCACAATCCAACTCAACATCTATTCTAGGCATGATTCGATTTGATCAAAATCATAGAGACAACTATGGTTGTAAATGTATATAAAAACAGACCTATAGTAGATAAATATATAATGAAATAGAGATAGAATAGAGAAGATAGATATACAATAAGTAAACATATCCATCACATTTTGTAATACCAAATGTTTTATCAATAAATATCCATTCATGTTTGAGAGAATTATAAGTTGTTAAATCCTAATTCAAGGAGGAGAAAGGGCCCACTCCCCCAAGGACTAGGATATTTGTCTATTTGGTATTTATATTTCCTAAGAAAATAGTTTAGATCTATTAATTCTATATCGCTTTTAATTCTTCTAGTTAAAATTTGTTGTATACTTGTTCTTGCAGGTGTCTAGATAGATTCTTATTTTTCTTGCAATCGTTTTCAAGCATTCTAAGTTGTGTGTGTTTATTTCCAAAAGCAAGTGTGTTTACTTTCGAGCAAGTGTGTTTATTTCCAAAAGCAAGTGTGTTTATTTCCATTCTACAAAGTGTGTTTCCTTTCAGCAAAGTTTTCATAGTATGATTTAAATAAGGTTTTACCAAGAAGTCCTTAAGACATTGAAAAGATCCCCAAAAATACAAAAAACAACTATAGTCAACTACTAGATCAATAGGATTACTCTTGTTGCATATAGCTTTAGACACACCCCTGGTTTGATATGACATCAACAAGAAGTTGATTAAATGAAGGGAATAATGACACCCATCATTTTTGGCATCATTTTGGGGATATGCTAGTTGGAATTTTCTAATTAAGTGTTAGCAAGAGCAAAATCATACATCTAGTAGTTGAAGGATCTTCCATACTATATCATAAAATATGTGAGTAGACCAAGAGACTCAAAGGGTAGATTCCTCCCAAGGACATCTTCACAAGAATTTAGAACATCCTCTAGTCCAAATAGGGAAATTGATCAAGAATTGGAGGCACCATCATCCCCTGTCATATAAGAAACAAAATTTTCACCTTTTTAATTCTTAGATCAGTCCACCAAGGAAGTAGAATGTTTAGGAAAAGTCTTATTACTCAAGATATTTTTAGGGAAAGTTTTTATTCTCAATTGAGTACTCAACCTCCTACTCCTAATTTTTCACCTTCCCTAAGGCATACCTCATTGATTGGGAGGAAAATTCATAAAATATTTTAAAATGGCACAAGAAGTCTGAAAGAGTACTTGATAGGAAATTTACTTATCCAATCCAATTGGGAGATGATGATACATCAATGAAAAATATCTCACTTGCACATTTACCTACATTTTGAGGGATGTCATCTCAAGATCCCAACCAATTTATGTTTGAGTTTAAGGTACTATGTCGGACATATGACTACAAAATGGATAGTCAAAAACTCAAGTTGTTTCCATCCACTCGAAGGATGCGCAAATGAGGTGGTTCATGGGATTACCATCTAACTCTATTACCACTTGGGAACAAATGAATATTTCCTTCCTAGAAAAATACTAGGATTATTGTAGAGGGAGAAATAGGAAAGAAGAATTCTTCAAAATCAAGCGGGAGGAAGATGAAAATATAGAAGACTATTTAGACACTTCCTCTTTGTAGAGAAAAAGGTGTGGATTTGTATTTCAAGAGGAGTTAAGTAAAACCATTTTTCTTAAAGGTTTGGATGATGAATCTAGGGAAGCCCTTAACTTAATAGGAGGTGAATACATTTATCAGCTTAAGAATGAATGAAATTAAGGAGATTTGTAGAAGCTATTCTAGAATAAGGGGTGGACTTAGAAAAGGAAAATCAGTGAAAAGTCTAAATCCAGATATGAAAAAACTAATGGATGAGTTAGCAAACTTTAAAATAGACATTTTAGTTCAATTAACCTCTACTATGGATGGATTACAAGCTAAAGAAAATGTCGAAACTAAACCATTGGCTATGTATTGTCCTAGATGAATGAAGAAGCATGCAATAAGAGATTTTCCTTTAAATAAAATAGAAATGTGTCTTATCTATGAATCTAAAGAACATGATACTGATGTTTGTTCTCTACTTCCATTCATAAAGAATCAACTTAAAAAAACCAGTACATCATCCACAATGATGAATTGAATTTTATTCAGAAAACAAACCAACCAAGGATAGTTTATACCAAGATCAGGTTTCTAATCACCGTAAGATGCCATGGGCTACTCAGAAGCACCACAAAATTGGGGATAGCCACCTTGGGTGCCTCAACCAAGTTGGAACCCTCAAGATTAGACAATTCAAGCTTGGTATGCTCAAGGACATCAACAACCATGGGATGGTCAAGGAAATCCTTATGCTTGGTCACAACCTAGATGAAACCCTAGTAATTATGCTCAAGGAAGAACATATACAAATCATAATCAACGGCCATCATATCATGGATCCCCACAAAATTCACAAACCGAGAATGTAGTCCAAATGCAAATACCAACACAAATTGCAATTATCAAACCCCAAAAACAAGCAAACAACTCTTGTTTATGGAATAAAACCATAAAAATTAGTTTATTTACATGTCATGGATTGTAAGGATATTCAAACTAGATTAGGGAAAATCATTAAGCAATCCCCCTATTATAATCACTTGAAATGAAAAAATAAAATGAAATCCCTAAAGCACCGTTGTTCCAAAAGAGGATATAGAAAAAAATAAAATGAGCCATATAGCAACACTACTCTGAGACTCTATTTCTAGAGAGATTTAAAGAAGATATAGAAACTAAGGAGTCCGAATTGGTACAAAAACTCAACAATTAAATATTTAATGAACAAACCAAAGTGGTTGGAGGAAGAATAATTAGATGTTATTAATTTTGCAAGAATTTGATATTACTATTATGGACAATCCAAGTAAGTCTAATGTGGTAGCTTATTTTTGTCAAGACTAACCACTATAAGGAACACACGATCCATCCAAGGATAACTTTCCAGATGAACAATTGTTTGTTATCTCAGCAAGTACACCATGGTTTGCTGATATGGAAAATTATCTTGCAACAGGGAAGTTTCCTCCTTCTTTCACTAAGAAAAAAATAAAGAAGTTAATCAAAACCAGTGCACAATTCAAATATTTAAATGGAATGCTATTTATATGTGGTCCAAATTTTGTTTTGCTCAGGTGTGTAAGAGAAAGTGAAATATTTGACATCCTCAAAGCATGTCATGATGAACCAAGTGGAGGAAACTATTCAGTGAAAAGAATAGCTCATAAGATACTTGTCATTGGTTATTATTTTCCATCTTTGTACAAGGATGTGAAGAGATATATCCAATGGTGTGATCTTTGTCAAAGGATGGGATAGCCAACTTTCACCAATGAAATGCCTCTTCAACCTCAAGTAGTGATTGAACCATTTGAGAGATAGGGATTGGATTTTTTTGGTCCCTTTAATCCTCCTTCACAAGGAAAGGAATATATTCTTGTGTGTACTGACTATGTGACAAAGTGGGTAGAAGTGCAGGCATTGACAAATGCCACTGGATAAGTAGTTTTTGATTTCCTTTGGAACAGAATTATGGTAAAGTTTGGAGCATTGAGGAGCATAGTTTCAGATCAGGGACCACAATTTATGTCTAATATGATCCAAACTTTCACTATGTATTACCAAATCAATCATAGGAAGTCATCTCCTTATCACCCCTAGTCAAATGGACAAGCTAAAGTAACAAACAAAGAATTGGAAAACATCCTTACCAAAATAGTTGAAGTTGGGAGAAAAGATTAGGTAAAGAGACTACCTAAAGCTATTTAGGATTATAATACAACTTGGAAAACTACAAGGTTTTCACCATATGAGTTAGTCTATGGGAAAAAGGCCTTGTTGCCCATAATGTTTGAACTTAAGACATTGAGGAAAATAGTTAAGATGGGAATTGAGTTGGATGTAACTCAAAAAGAAATAATCCTTCAACTCAATGAATTGGATGAATTGAGGATGGAAGCACTTCAGCAGACAAAAGATAATCCAAGATCAAAGGAAGCAATGGCATGACACACATATCAAGAGAAGTTAATTCAAAGTAGGAGACTAGGCATTGCTGTTTGATTCTAAGTACCAACAATTCAAGGGAAAATTAAGAACTAGATGGTTGGGACCCTATCGATTGAGCAGTGAGATATTTGACAATGGTTCTATTCAGTTACTTCCCATTGATGGAAATAGAAGAACACTCTTGGTCAATGGACATAGGTTGAAACTCTATAGGAAGCCTCCCACTAAGGATGAATTCTTGAGGAAGATTGAAGAAGACAAAGAATTTGATCATATGGAAGAACCCATTTCTTCCAAAATGATCAAATAACCAGATGATAGATCTAGAATAAAGGGAAGAAAATGAAAACTAGTAAATGGCGTTTTCTTTCCCAAAATAAAAATAAAAATAAAAAATAAAAAAATTCTCTCGAAGGTCAATTGAAAACTAGCAATGGGGGTTAACCTCTTCTTTTGGCTAATTCAAATAAAAAGAAATTCTTTTGAATTCCAAATTGTCTTATCTATCCGTGTTTTGTTCCACTTTTAGGAATGACAAGTCATCATAACAAAAGGATTACATCATCAAGGATGGTAATTATATCTTTTAACTTATTTAGGGTTAAATTAAGTGTTTGCATGTGTGATTTGACTTGATTTAAAAGTTGGTATGATGAGTCATCTATTTATACATTATGCTTACAAGTGAGTAATCATGAGATGATATGGATGGAATAAGTGGTAGCATGGTTATTATTGGTAATCATTAAGTGAAAAATCAAGTGAAATAAGTTGCAGAGAGATTTTGAGAAGCAACGAATTAAGCTTGTGTTCTGCAACTAAGAACAAAGGTTCCACACCTAAGAACAGAGGTTCTACAACTAAAATCATCAGTTCCATAGGTAAGTAAGAAGGCCTGCGGCCGATTTACACAGAGTCATTGAAATATAACTTGTCCCAATATGGGGATTAAAAATAAATCAGAACGAGAAGATGATTTTAAACTACTCAAGGACGAAGAAGTGGAATCTATCTTTGAGCATGCAGGATGGCTAGAGTTCCTGAAGAAGTTTTCAAAGTATAATGACAAATTAGTAAGAGAATTCATCATAAACCTAGAGCAATCTAGGAATAAGGTGAGAAATATCTTTATTCCTTTTTCTATAAATAAAATAAGTAATGTGTCTGGAGTGCCAATTGTGCATGTCCCACATCCTACCAAAGAGACCTTAAAGGAATTATTTGAAATCTTACTACAAGAAGGAGAAACTCAACCCCAGTCATTTACAATACAAAGAAAATCATTAAAGGAATCAGAAGGGCCAATTTACCCAAACCCTTTGACAGGGTAGCATTTTGGATAGTGAAATATTTAACCTATGATGGTCAATTTGGGTCCATAGGAAAAGAAGTCCTAAAAATGCTCATATATCTGAAGTATGGAGCCACAAAACCTGAGTACATAATAAACCTTCCAGGTTTCTTTTTTATTCTATCCAAACCATGGCCTAGAGGTATTCCTAGACTGTTGGGACAATTAGGCATCATGGGATAGTTCATTTAGTATGCCAACATCATTTTTGTCAAAGAAAAATGGAGAAGAAATTTGGGAAAAGTTTCTTGGCAAGTTCAAGAAAAACCCTAATATTATCAGAAGGATAATACCAGATCCATTTTCTCCTTCAACTAATTTGGAAATTGATGCCCTTGTAGAAGAAAATAAGGAAGTGGGAAGAGAGAATATACCAAAAAGAAGAAGGTTTGTAAGAAAGATCAAAACAGCAGAGCCTTCTGTGCCTTTGAAGGAAATTCCTTCTTCTGCAATAGCTTCAGGGAGCTAATATCTATCTCTAATGGTGATAGCTCACCCATGCAAGAGCAAGAAAGAAGAGTAAGAAGAATCTCTAGAAGGAAATCCACCACTAGGCATGTTGAAATTCCCCAAAGAAGAAAAATTCATAAGAGGTCAAGGGAAACCCCAGAGGGAAGAAATGAATAGGAAAAGATGGAAAAGGAAGCTGCTGATATTTTGGGTAGCATGGCCATGAATCCTCTTGAACCAAGCCAAGATGAGATGGACAGAGGAGATGAGAGACTTGAAGAGTAGTATTTTCAAGAATTGGTTGAACCATCAACATTGCCACATGAAGAAGAAGAGTTGGAATCTTGGAGATGAAAAGGTAAATTTCCTTTAATAGAAGAAGAATGCTCAACTCCTTAAGTAATTTCAGAGGAAGAAGAAAGACATCAGGTTAAATAGGCTTTATTCTTATCTAGAGCAGAGCTCATTATCAAATAAAAGGATGATGAATTGGATTTCCTCAAACTCAAATTAGAACAAAGGGAAATGCTCATTGGAGAGCTAGCAACTCAACTCACAGCTAGTAGTGGCGAATTATCAGTAATTAAGAAACAACTGATAGAAAAAGAGGAAGAATGTCAGACTTCCAGAAAATAGAATGTTGTGTCCATAGTCTCTGCACAGACTGAGTTAACTTATTTTCCACTCAAAAACTATGGAATGACACTTGTAGGGAACTCAGAGAAGCTAAAACATCAAATGAAGATTTGAAGACCAATATGGAAGAAGAAAATAAGGCAAGAAAAGAGTGGGAAGAAAAGTTTTATAAGGAAGAAGGAAACAAATATAAATGTCTTGCAAAAATTCATATGGTCTGCATTATGAGTGAAAAATTACTTGCCTATAGGAGGCCCTCTCCTACATATAGTGTGTTTTTAGAAGAACAATTCATTTGTTGGAAGCTGTCAAGGATTGCATGTGGACTTCCACATGAACTAAAAGATGAATTTGAATTCATGACAACTTATTCTTTATCCAATCCTGAGCAAAAAAATCTTCTATGTGAATTTTATCTTTGTAATTTTATGCTAGAGAAAAACATAAGATTTATGATCAATTTGTATGTGGGGGAAAGTCAGCTCAATGCATTTTTCTCTATTCTGCAAAACAAAATTATATGGATGGAAAGGGAATCTGATTTTTTATTGAAAGCTAGCTCAACTGGTCTCTACATGAGAGCTCAATATGGTAAACCTTCTTCCTTCCTCATACATTTTAGAACTCATGCCTTTGATGAGAGACTCAAGACACATTATTTTTCCAGCTTACAAAAGAGTATTGATACCTTTACCACCTATGAGGAAGATAAGTTTGAAGATATTTATGAAGGGTGCTCAAAAAGGTGGGAACTCCTTACTGTTTCCTTGAGAAAAAGGGAAGTAATATCCCTTACAAATCTGATCTGGAGTTTAGAAAGAAAAAAGGCGTTATGCACAATAATTCCTCAAATCAATGAAACCTACAGGAAAATATGGATGGGAATGTGAACAAGACCCCTCTACTTCTCACCCCCATGTCTCCTTGGCAAAATAGAGAACCTCAAGATCCTACTGAATTTGAAGAGAGGGAGAGGAAAATAGAAGTAGGAGCTGGGTATAGTACCTCTAAGTTTAAGCATTGGAAGATCTAGTTTCATCCATTTGATCTGAGAAATCAAATGGAATGTAGAAAATATAACCCCACTTTTGAAGAATGAAGTTTTTAAAGGGACTTACAAACAATTAAGTTTGGGGAAATGGTGAGGCGAGAATATGCCCGATTAATGTATAATATATTATCTCATCTTACTATCTTTTTATTAAGTTTGATTACATTTTATGACTTTTATTTTATCCGATATGAGTTAGCATGTAATTGTCTATCTTTTGATTTATTGTGATTCTAACTGTTTAGAAGCTCTAAACTTCCTAACGAAGTGTGTGTTTGAAATTTAGTTTTATAATAAAGCAGGTCTAATCAGTCAAAGAAATGAAGTATGTAGCATTCAATATGTTTTCGGTATCATTTGTTCCAACACAGCTTAGTTTTGAAACTTCCAAGATATTTTCGGAACTCAATTACATAGTCATCATCTAGTTCCAGAACTTTTGGACTTAGTTCCAGAACTCTAGTATTTAGTTTCAAAATTTTTGGACTTAGTTTGAACTCCTAGGTATAGCTCTAGAACTCTCACGGTTTTGATCCTTAACAATTTCGTATGGTGTTGGAACTTCTCTGAAGTTATAGAACCGATGGAATTTTATCTATTCTAACCACATCCAGATATTTTTCATCAACGACCCTTTCAATCAAGAAAGGATGAGAAGATTTCTAAACACAAATCTAGGGATAGTTATCTTACAACTATCTGATCAGCCACAATCCGACTCAACATCTATTTTGGGCACGATTCGATTTCATCATAATCGTAGAGACAACTATGATTGTAAATGTATATAAAAGTAGACTTGTAGTAGATAAATATATAATGAAATAGAGATAGAATAGAGAAGATAGATATAGAATAAGTACACAGATCTAGTACGTTTTGTAATACCAAATGTTTTATCAATAAATAGTCATTCCTGTTTGAGAGAATTCTAAGTTGTTAAATCAATATTCAAGGAGGCGTAAGGGCCAACTCCCCTAAGGACCAGGATATTTGTCTATTTGGTATTTATATTTCCTAAGCAAATAGTTTAGATCTGTTAATTCTATATCACTTTTAATTATTCTAGTTAAACTTTGTTGTATACTTGTTCTGCAGTGTCTAGATAGATTCTTTTTTTCTTGCAATCATTTTCAAGCATTCTAAGTTGTGTGTGTTTATTTCCAAAAGAAAGTGTGTTTACTTTCATAAGCAAGTGTGTTTATTTCCAAAAGCAAGTGTGTTTATTTCCATTCTACAAAGTTTGTTTCCTTTCAACAAAGATTTCAATGTGTTTCCTTTCAACAAAGTTTTCATAGTATGATTTAAAAAAGGTTTTACCAAGTAGTCATTAAGACATTGAAAATATCCCCCAGAAAATATAAAAAACAACTACAGTCAACTACTAGATCAACAAGATTACTCATGTTTCATATAGCTTTAGACACACCCCTGGTTTGATATGACATCAACAAGAATTTGATTAAATGAAGGGAATAATGACACCCATCACGGGGTATTTTGATTCTTCACTAACAGTTTTTGGCACACCGGGTGGGACTAAGAAGTCTCCATCTTTATTGCAACAAGATTGATGTGCACTTGCTATAATTTTATATTTTAAGAAGCTTTGAAATTACACATCTAGTGACTCCAAAAGAATCAAAATCTATTGGTTTCAATAGTCCATGCTTGTAAATTTCATGAGAAGAATACAAAAAAGGTCAGGAACTAGAGAGGAAGGACTCTTTGTCTATCTACACTTGTCCCCGATTGAAGGGTAAGAGAGAGAAGAGCCAAGAGGTCTCCATCTCCACCAAAAGAACCTTGCAAAACCTTCTCCTAGTAGGTTGTTCATTGATTCAATCAACAAGGGTTGTCGGGCCAATCAGATGGCATAGCCAAATCCTTATGTCAATTTCACTGGGTAGTATCCCACTTTCCCTTAATGCACAAAATCCAATCCCAGTTGCAACATTAAGGAGCATATCATATTTCACCGGAGATAACCAGGACTTCTCCTAGTGACCACATTCAAGACATTGTAATTTTTTGTGCAATTCATGAGATCACTGAGATGGACATTACAGTCAAGTTACTAGCTTCTTCACTCAAAGGTAAAGCTTCATAATGGTTCAGGAGCCTAACAACAGGCTCTATTCAATCTTGGGACCATCTGTGAAGAGCTCTTCATAATCAATTTGGAGAAAAGGGAGATAATATATCCTTGTTGGAGCAACTGACAATAATCAAGAGGGCCCCTAAAAATAGTTGACAGATTTCAACCTCAGATTTCAAAGGACATGGTACAAGATTCAATTGGTTGTAAGGCCCACAAATGAAGATTCTTTTTTATACTTTCTAAGAGCTCTAAATTATGATATTTCTTTAATGGTTCATCAATGGGAGGCACCACCTTACTGCAGCCTATGGAATTTCCATAAGATCTAAAAATTGTTTAATGTAGAATGGAAAACTTACTCTTAGGCCACCCATGCATCTATACTCGGAATTATCAGCCTTAATCACTAGTCAAACATCCACATTGGCTCATATACCTACTCCTAGGAATCGAGTTCACTGAAGCCTCTAACTTGTCTTCTATCACCTGAAAAGAGCTTCAAGAAGTTATGAAATAGCTGAAGAACCTAGGGAATGAGTTAGTAACTATCAAGAGGAAACAAGCTCAAAGTTCTAGGCCATATCAACCTCAAGCTCAGTATTAGGCTAGACCCCCATATCAGCAAAATAGGCCACCAGCTCAGGCGTGAATCAGAACCAAAACCAAGGACAACCTCAAACTGCTAGGCCTTTCTAGTCATATGATCCAAACACAACTTCAACATCAAGGGCCTTGGTTCCAACACAAAACAACATGGCCCAATAATATGATTGGTGTTTCCCATGCAATCAGCCACATAACCAATCAATGTGTTTTAATGGTGCACTAAACTAGGCCTTGATGGTACAGACCATTGGTGTGTCACAAGAGTCTAGCCAAGAAGAAAATCAATAGCAAGGATCTCAGCAAGAAGCATCTCCAAGTGAGACTATGCTTGTCAATTGGCAGGCTAAAGACTTCTATGGGATGAATCAAACACCTTCTCAAAGTGTAGCTTCTAATACACGGTCCAAGAAAAGGAATATTGGAGAGGGACAATCACCAAACTCAGGTAATCCTCAACCCTCTATTACTCCACAAGGTATTGGCACTCAAAATGCAACTCCCAATATGCAGAGTCATTCCAAGACACCTTCCAAACCCACTTAAGAACTGGTTGTAATGACCCATGTGCAAGAGAAAAATGTATTAGGAAAGCAACATAAAAATTATAGCTCATTTAACATCATCGAACAAATGAAGAAGAAAAATGTGAATATTTCAATGTGGGATTCATTGGCTATTCCAGGATAGAGAGATCTAGTTATAGATTGCTATGGCCAATTGGTCAAGCTCAAATCAGCCCCCTAACCAGTAAGAGAAAGGGTTTACAAATACTGACTTAGATCGGGAGAAATCATGGAGAACAATAAGGTAAGAATCTAAATCCCCCTCTATTTGTATTATTTATTGATCATTGGGGAAAAATTGGTACATAATTGCATGATTGATTCGGGAGAAAGTAGCTCTGTAATGCCAAAGCAAATAGCCGATCAGCTAGGTCTTCAATACAAATTCATCTCCAAGGGGTAGTGCAATTGGATGGGATAACAATGACAATTGTTGGAGTCATCAAATATTTGAGCCTCACACCGTACGCCTACCGCAATTTGACTATGTTGCGAATGTATCACCATGTAGACTTACCACCACATTTTACATTGTGTTTGTCAAGAGACTTCACTACTAAGATTGGGTTAATCTGTCTACTAATTAGTCACACATGCTCTTTAGAACAAGGTACAGAGATAAGGCCATAATTAGATCTGAGCCCATTGTAGATTACCATATTGAGTCTTATGTACCCAACTTGATCAATGCCAATTGTTCATCCTTTGATCAAGAGGACCTCCCAAGCACTTATGAAGAAGATACCAAGGTTGGTTGTATTCCAGACTTGAATCTCAACGAGTGGGTGAACAAGAGGCATGATTTTGACCCTTATAAGGAGATGGAGGAATCTAAGCTAGGAGTCTACTGTTTGCATGAGGAGAATCACCCTCTTCCTGACATCATTAAGCCAAAACACAAAGATGATAATGAAGTATGGCAGTTGTTATTTGACGGCTCAAGGAGTAGAAAAGGAGCCAGAGGAGGGGCTATGCTTGTTTCACCTCAAGGTATGAAATACTACTCATCTTTTCATTTCTAATTTTCTTGTTCAAATAATACAACAGAGTATGAGGCTTTGGTCCATGGACTGCATTGGGCAAGGAAAAGGGGTATAAGAAACTTGCAAGTGTTTGACGATAGTGAGCTAGTTACAAATCAAGTCTGAAGAAAAAATGCTACAAAGAATGACCTACTAAAGAGCTACAAGAATCGGGTATGGGACCTCATCGAGGATTTTGAAGCATTCAACATCAATTCCATCCCAAGGAAGAAGAATGAAGCAACGAGACAAACTAGCAGCAATTGGGGTAGCCTTCGATGTTGTGGAGAGTATCAAGAGTGATAAATCCTAGCCCCATATCAAGTTGGTTGTGAGGCTAGTTGTCCCAGAAAACAACACAAGCTAGCAAGTTTTTGAAAATGATCAACAAATTGTCAAATTTCTACAAGAAGAAGTTGAGTTCTCCTCTAGGAACCAAGACAGGTTAGAGCAGTAGTATGGTGATCAAGTGGTGTAGCTAAGGACCAAAAAACTACCAAAGGGTATTGTCACTTTGGAATCAATCTTCAACCCAAATGACCAATTCCGAAAGGAGAAGGTGAATATTCAAGTAAAAGGTGAAGATTCAGAGCCCATTTTCATAGAAGAAAATGAAACGTTGTAGATTGGCAAGGTAAGCACTCAACAAGAAAAATATGAGTTTATTCAACTTTGTCAAGAATTCCTAGATGTCTTTTCTTGGACTTACAAATATTTAAGAGGTTTCAACCCAAATCTGGCACAACACACTATTGAGCTAGATCTAGGATCTAAGCCTTTCAAACAGAAGAAAATGCTAGTAAATCCTCACATCGAGCCGCTCATGAGAAAAGAGTTGACCAAGCTAATTGAGGCCAACATCATCTTCCTTTCAAGCATTCAAGCTGGGTTTGAACTTGGTGCCTATGAGGAAAAGAAGTGGGGAAATCAGGTTGTGTGTAGACTTCCATGATCTAAATAGAGCATCACTCAAAGATCACTATCCACTTCCATTAATGGAACAGATCTTGTACGTTGTAGCTAGCTCTAAGAGGTTTCCATTTCTAGATGGATACTTAGGCTATAACCAGATAATGGTGAAAGAGGAAGATCAGTTCAAGATAGCCTTCACCACAAAATGGGGCACATATGCTTATAAGAAGATGCCATTTTGATTATCAAATTCTAGAGCAACATTTTAGTGAGCTATGGACATGGCATTCAAAGGCCTAATCAACAATATTGTCCTAGTGTATCTAGATGATATCACCATCTTCTCAAAGAATGTTGTAGACCATCTCTTCCACCTCATGACGGGTGTTTCAGAGGTGTAGAAGGTTCAAAGTATCACTAAACCCAAAGAAGTGTGTGTTCTTGGCTCATGAGGGGAAATTTTTGGGCCACATTATCTCGAGAGAAGGGTTGACAATTGATCCTGAAAGGGTGGAATCCATCTAGACACTTCCATTTCCACAACACAAAAAATATCTCTAAAGCTTCTTGGGGAGGATAAAATTTGTTCGTAGGTTTGTACCTGACTTTTCCACTCTTGTAAAGCCTTTAATAAAGATGTTAAAGAAGAGTCTTGCATTTAAATGGATAGCAAAAGGCAAAGAAAGTATTGAGGCCATCAAGCTTGCAATATTATAGGCTCCAACTCTTATTAACCCAGACTTCTCAAAAGACTTTATGCTATATGCTTTTGGAGGGTCAGACACCATCTCAGCCATCTTGGTCTAGCCCAACGAGGAAGGTTCAAAACAACCAATAGCCTTCTTCAGTCAAATATTGGAGGACTATGAGGTAAAATACTCTTTCATTGAAAAATAAGTCCTTGCTATTATTAGGAGCTTGAAGAAGTTCAGACACTTGGTCTCAAACAATAAGATTCAATTGCTAGTGTCCCATGCCAGTGTCAAGGATTTTCTCCTGAACAAGGACTTAAATGAGAAGAGAGCAAGTTGGATCACTCGAGTAATGGAATATGACATTGAGATCAAGGTGAAAAAACTATTTTGAGGCAAGGGTTTGTGTGAACAACTCACCTCTAAGCAACAGGCTAAGTCATTGGGTGGAAAAGAGGTTGTCCTATTTCTACAAAATGATCAAGAACAACCAGCTAATGATGCACCTACTACATGTTGGACCCAAGCCTTGGTGCATTACCTACAAACGAGTTTTTGCCCCGAGAATGGAACAAAGGAAAGTGAAGATACTTTAGACTACAAGCTATTCCATATGTTACGGTTGGTGATGTCTTGTTTAAAAAGGATATCAATAATTTTCTATTGAGGTGCATTGAGACAAGCCAAATTAAGAGAGTGTTACATGAGTTCCATGATGGAGAATTTGGAGGTAACTTTCCCCCTTGAGTAACAGCTCTCAAGATCATGAAAGTTGGTTATTATTTTCCTACGGTGTTCGGGACTGCTACTCATGGGCCACAAAGTGTAAAAAGTGTGCGGTCTTCATAGGAAAGGAGAAGCTAGCAGCTCTGCCCCTTCATCCCATTTCAATGGATCAGCCATTCATGTAATGGGGAATAGATTTCATTGGGGTGATTAACCCAAATTCAAGATAAGGCCATAAGTGGATACTTACTGTAACGGACTATTTCACCAAGTGGACTAAATCAATGGCACTAAAAGAAGCAATTGAATCCAACATCTTGGATTTCTATGAAGGAATAGCAACCAAGTTTGGAGTCCCTACCACCTTTATATCGAGATAATGCATTGGAATTCCTTGGTATAATGATCAATGACCGGGTAGTCATGAATGTTGTGTAACTTAGCACTTTCTCAAACTATTACCCTCAAGGTAATGGCCAAGAAGAGTCAACAAATAAGAACTGCTAAGGATTATCTAGAATATTGATGAAAATCGAGAGAACTTAGCATACAAAGCTCAAATCAGCTCTATGGGCTAAAAGGATCACATCCAAAAGGTTTATAGGTAGCTCCCCATACAAGCTTGTATATAGAAAAGAGGCATTATTTCCAATATCATTAGAGTTTCCTGCTTTGGATCTCATGAAATAGTTATAATCGGTCGAGTTGGAACCTATGGAAATCAGGTATGCAGAGCTGATGGAAGTAGGAGAGGTAAGAGAGCATGCAATGCAGGTCATGGAGAAGAATTAAGCATTGATCAAGAAGACCTTTGATAAGAAAGCAAGAACAAGGACCTTTCAAGAAGGGGACTTAGTTCTGAAGTGGGATGCAGATTGGTAAAAACCAGGAAAGAATTCCAAGTTTGATTCCATTTGGAGTGGCCCCTACATGGTCACAAGATGTACAAGTAGCAATGCCTTCCAACTGGCTAAGTTGGATGGAAAGGAATTGTAGATCCCAATCAATGGGAGATACCTCAAAAAATTGCTACTAAAAGGAAAAATTCCTCGCCCTTGTAAAATATTAGCCTAGGTTTTTAATTTCCTAAAGTGCGTATGCACATTGTTTTGTTGTAGCGTAGGTTTTATTTCCCTAAGTGTTGTGGCATAGGTTTTTGTTGCTCCAGGTTTGTGTCATTATACAATTCGATGTGCCTCTAGGTGAATGCACCAGGACCTTCAACATTTACATCAGGGAGACCCATGGTCACCATGACAGTTGCTAATTTTAAAATAGAACAAATGCAGAGCAACTAAAATCGAGTCTCGAAGGGCCCATTTCCAAACAATTCAGGGTCACTCTTGTTTTAACAATTTCCAACTTGGATCGGGGATCATATTTCCAAAGTTTAGATCAGATCAGGTTATCAATTATGACTCCTTGCCCAATGGATGTCCCCTTTGAGTCGCCAAATTATTATCCAAAATAAGCTCATGCTTATTTCTGGTTAACTGCACCCATTTTTCCTCTTTTAGTGCTTCAATCCAATTTTTTATATATTCTAAGAACTTAAGGTTTCTTGAAAGCATCTTCATCAGGTGGGAAATTTCTTCCCCTTTCCAAAAATATAAATAAGTCCTTCTAACTCCTCATATTTTGCAAGTTACGGGCCGATGGACTCAGGGAGAGACTTTTCACCCAAATGGAAAATGTGGGTCGAGTGGGCCCGAAGATGATTTTTTTCCCAAGTGAATTTTGGGCGGGAGGTCTATGGGGAGTTTTGGAACTTTTGTTCATTTTTAAAATAGGGTGCAAAGTTAATTTCGAGGCCCACAAGCCCGCGGGGATCTTAAAGACAAATGAAGAAAAATGCCTAAGGCCCGCAAAGGGGTATGTGGCCATGTTGAAAAGTCAAAGTGGGTTAGCAAGTCGTTAGAGGTAGTTTGAACCTTTTTCCCCAAGATGGAGTAAAGTGAAAAAATAAGCCACACCTCCGTTGATGCCCAAGGAGCCACATGTCAAGCCTTAATTGCATGTAAGCCTACTTGGCTTGGGAGAGACTTTTCACCCAAATGGAAAATGCATGCCGGCAGGCCCGAAGATGTTTTTTTGCCAAAAGTGAATTTTGGGGCTACGGGGTAAATTTTGATTTTTATTTTGGTGCTAAAAGGCACAAAGTGAGCTTCGGGCCCACAGACCCATTCTTCTAACTGTGTTTTTCCATTTTTGTATGGACCCAACTCGAAACATTCAAATGGACATATCTTTCAACCCAGTGCCTCAAAACTCAACAAATTTTGCACCATTGGAAAGGTCTCGACCTCATCTACACCATGGAAACCTGAAGCTTTAATGTTGGTGAAGTTTGGTGGGTGAAAAATTCAAAAAAAAATTTACCATTAATACGTGATCTGATTGCTCCAACAACTAGATCAAATTGGATTTGATTTTTCGTTCTTCTTTCTTCGATATGCCGAGTAGACATAGAGCAGAGGACTCGACAGATTGTGGGCAGATTTATAGGGGTATTGATGGCTGGTAGCTAAGCTTCAAATTAGTTTTCCCACCTCTCTCCTTCTTCTCTCTGTGCAACATCTATAAAAGAAGGAGTGGGCTCATTAAAAAGGGTTGGACATTTATGTTTTGCACCCTCCCTTCTCCTCTGGTCTGCAGATGAGTTCGTGGAGTCCTAACTTCCCCATTCAAGTTGTAATGCTAAGTTTTGCCTCTTGGCCACTATAATGTATTGTATCAACTTTGGAGCAATAATATATATTTGTGGATGATTCTCAACCCTCTCATGTGTTTCATTGTTTCCTTTTTGATCTCTCATTATAGTTTGGTTACATGTGCATGGTGTTTGTATTGCATTTATGTGGTTTGTGTTAAATTACAAAATAAGTGTCTAACATTCCTTTGGTGCATCACCTCATTAGCTTAGGTTTATTTTTTGTATCTTCTCAACCCTATCTCCTTGGTAAGATAGAGTAGGTTTTAGAATAGATCCTCTATAATTTATTTGTGTGCACTGAACAGAGGAATAGAAACCAGCCTTAATCCCAAGAGCTCTCTCAACTTGCAAGGTCCCACACTTGTAGAGATGTTCCATGTTGTGCAATCATACTTGGCAGTCTTAACCCATCTATTCTGAGACATTCAAGGGTGTTGTGATTTTACACTAACACCAAAATTCTCCTATTTTCATTCTAGTAGGATCGATTACCTCATTATTAGTTTCTAGTTGAACTCTCACTTCCCCACCATTTATCTCCATACGAGTTTGATCATTCCTTCACCCACACCATAAAATAGCCCATACATGACAGTTAGACACCTCTAAGTATTTCCAAAACCTCCCTAGACTTACACCCACTCCTCACTATCCCGAACTAGTCTCGAGATAAATCCCCAAACCACGAAATATTGAGTTATTGAAAATTCCACGATGCTTGTTGCCCATTATTACTAAACTATCATCGGTCATACAAGATTGATGCATGTCTCTGTGTTTTATACCCTGCCCAAGAACAAAGCCAAACAAACTCTTACCCATTGACCTAAACAACCTAGAATTAGACCTTGACCGACAGTGATTACCTCATCCTTTAAATCCAACTCTAGCCTAGCATGTTGTGATTGATTTTCTTATTGTACTTGATGAGCCAAATCATATCAATTATAGTAGGAATTTACTTATTTCTCGTATTAATTTATTCTAAACAGTGGATTGACAACCATCTAGGAAGTATCACATCGTCATATATCATTTAAATTCTCTTTTGTGGTCTTCTTTTCTATTACAGATAGTTCCTCCGAGCCAAAAGGAAGCTCTCACAATTGACACTAGATCGAGAATTCAGAATGCATACAACAACCATCAACCAACCCATTTTACAGGTATTCCTCCTAGCCCATAACCCTATCTATTTTTTCATTCAAAAATGTAAAGAAAATAGTGAAACATTTTGGCATGCCTAGTGGGACCCATCAGGGTTCTATTGCATTTTCTTCATTCTAGGTGAAAGTTGTGTGTTTGTTTCCCTTTAAAAGGCTTACACATTAATTTTCTTCCCTAGTAATCCTCTCTTCTTTCTAATTGCTCTAAAATAAACATTTCTCTTGGTGCATTTAAAAGGAATCATTCTTCTTTCTTTCTTTCTACATTTAGTGAAAGAGCATACCCTCTCCTATTCATCATTTGCTTCATCAAATGTGTTGGTGCTCAATTTGTTCTTGCCCCATATATCCTTGAAATTATTCACTTTGCGAGCTCTGTCATCTTTTCTATCTCCCTGTATTGATGCATGAAAATTCTATCCTCCATTTGGTTGACATGACCAGTCCCTTCCTTTGGTCAAGGATCACTTTAAATCCAGAGTTTGTTTTCCGTTCCTCTATCCATGAGAAAGATATGTAACTTGGGTGAAAACTCAAGTTTTTCCCTTCCTTCGATTTTCCACAGTCATGTTTTGTTTTCCCTGTCAATTTTTGTCCCAATATCTATGGAAACGTGATTAGATGTGGCTCGAAGGATCACATTTGGGCCTTATATCATTTCCAAATTCTCTATCTTTGAAGAAATATTCATTTCAGACGTAAATGGTGATTTCTGTGCATTTTACGATTTGACAGGTGTGTTTTTCGCAGTCAAATTTATATCTCAGCATCTGTGGAAACATGGCCCTTTTTGGTTGGATGCAGCTTAGAAGGGCATTTTGAAACTCTAGGGCCCTTCAACTCAAAACTTTTCCACGTGTAGGGGCGACACTCATATGAGGATCTGCCTCGAGTCCCACCTTAGCGGTTTCATCAGGGAGACACGTGGAGGCTTCCGCTATCTCTGCTCTATACTTTCAAATTTTCAAAGTAGTTTTCTAAGGCACAGGACATGTGGAGGGACTACGCCTATTTAGGGACTCGGCCCCTAAATTTTATTTTAAAAAGTGCCAGGAGGACACTTGGAGGCTTCTAATCACTCTACCCTTACTTGGACTTTCCAATGACCAAAGAGAACTGTCTCGGACCCTAAACACATGGTGCCTTCTGCTGGTCCTTCAAAATTTTCAAACAATTTTTTTGCACTTTGAGACACATGGTGAGCCCACACTTGCTTTGAGTCTTCACTTTTGGGGACCAACTCAAAGTGCGCCATTGAGGCACATGGAGGCTTCTGCTAGCTCCTTTTTATAATGAGATTTTTCAAAGTCCAAAAGGAATTTTCCTTAGGCCTAGGGCATGTGGAAGGCCCGCGCTTATTTGAAACTTACCTCGATACCTCACCTTTGTAGTTACATCAAGAAAACACGTGGATGAATCTAATATAAAGTTGAGAAGGTGCAAAATCATGGGTTATTGTGCATTGCATACTTTTTTGGCCATTTTACTCGAAGACTCTTTGAGATGTGAATACACACTATTTTTCATCATTTTTGATGAAATTCCTTGTCATTTTTGTTTGTAAAGTGCCATTGAATGGATTTAGAACTTAATTTATGAGTCCAAGGATTGTTAAGGTCAATATTTTGTATTTGGAATTGTTAGAGCACTTAAAAAAACTTGAATTATTAGAGAAGCCGAGGTGGGACACGGTTCCATAGGAAAGAGAGGGAAAAGGATGAAAAAGGTGTTGCCTTGAGCAAAAAAGGATTAAGCTGTCGGATCTAGTTGTACGAGTCTCTAGAAAATGATTAAAACAGGATTTCTCACATGAAAAATTAGAATGATTAGAAGGACTACCTAAAAGTTATGGCATGTCATCCTAGTCATTAATCAAGGGTTTGAGAAACGTGATCGGTTCATAATTGGTCCACTGGCAACTTTCATATCTAAATTTGTTAAACATCGCTTTCGAGGAAAATTGGTAACAAGTAAAGGTCTCTCAAATATTTTTATTTTTCGGGGTGGAATTTGTGATGAGTGAGCACGTGAAATGTATAAATGCAATGAGAATACTCTTGTAAATGGTCGGGGTTAAATCCTTGAGAGAAAATTTGAGAGAGTTTGTCTTCTGAGAGACAAATCCCGAAAACCTATTAATTTCCTATCTTTTAGATTTCAATCACGTCAATTTGGTTGCGAGTGTTGAGCTATTCATAAGCTCTAAGACTATTTAAAGAAACTTTCCCTGGCGATGAATCTAACCAATTTCAATTTAATCGTGTCAATCTTGGATCAATTTGTGTCTTATTTATTTTAGAAAGTTCGCAAGTATTTTTTCTTATTCCTATTGCAATATTGTGTTAAAGTCCTCTCCAATCACACAAGATATTTTGTCCCTATGATAGTTTAGTAGCATTTGAAATTTCATTTCAAGAAGAGCCTTCATCCTGTGATGAGATAAATAATTTAAAATCACTTCACTATCATTTGTTGATAAATATTGTTTGTAAGCCTTCGAGTGTATCTTAGATGTGAGGAATTTGTGGTCTTTGATGTTGTATTGAGTCTTTTACTTGAGCCTTTGTGTTAAATTATTGGATATTGTGTGAAACAATGCAATCTAGGCCTTGATTGATGCACACCTTCTGGTTGAAGGAATATCTTAGCTATTCCGAAGCTTTCTATCATTTATGTTTCCAATTGTTGAGAAGTCTCTCAAAGATCTGGTATAATCAATTTTATCATGCTTAATCTCCCACCAAAATTATTCAAAACCATGAATCCATTCTCAACTATGAAAATATTACATAGGTTGAACACACAAATATAATTGATATATTATTTCTATATCTCTGCACAACATTTTTGACTAATATATAGCCAATATAATAGAAGAACTACTTCCTAGAAAATAGGAAGTCAACAAACAACTTACCCGTTTATAATTTTACGGGTACAACAAAACTCTATAATAATATATTGTTGAAACAATATATTATAACAATATGAATTGTAATATCAACTCAATTATATCACATAATTATAATCTAACTTTTATAATAATGTGAGCACTAATAATATGAAATCCTAACATTCCCCCCCTTAGTGCGAACATGGGAGAAAAACAATTGCACTTCCTTCTGCAGCGTGCCGCCCGTGCGTGCTCATGATCTAGATGGTTTTTCAGGACAGCCAACAACCTCAACATGGATGGTTTTACAGGACAACCAACAACCTCAACATGGATGGTTTTACAAGACAACCAACAACCTCAAAAAGGATGGTTTTATAGGACAACCAACAACCTCAACAAGGATGGTTTTACAGGACAACCAATAACCTCAACAGGGATGGTTTTACAGGACAACCAACAACCTCAATATCATGATGCTACTTTTCTTTTGTGCTTTCATCTGTCCACAATGCTTTTCCTTTAGGGAATTATGTAGGAAATACTGCTCACTGATAACAAATATGAAAAAGAGAAAATGGAACATTGAGACCATGTTCCCCCCCTCAATGTGAACATTTCACTTATTCAAACCAAAACAGGAACACTGAAAAAGAATCATGCTGCACACAACTGAAATCAACTGCAACTCTGAAAAGAAAGCAAACTCACACACACACTATCACCATAGCTTTGTGTGGCCCCATCGTTGGTGACTGATGAGAGGTCGCTGAATGACCTCCAGCCTCCTGTGCCTCCATCCTCTAGTAATATGCTACTTAACTTAGCAGATTTGGAATTTGAGGCTCAAAAATTACACACCTTACCCGAACGTCGGATTCCACCGAAAATGCGTTCGTAAGGCAAATTCATTTTTTATTTTTCGAACTTAATACAATGACACGACTTTAACACTTGACAAGACAATAATCCTAAAATCACCTATTTAACATTGACTACCTATATTCACCTAAACACAATATAACAATGTTGACAATACAACTTTTTGACTATGGACCCAAGAAGACTTGACATCGACTTTGATAATTGGCTGACAAATGTATTATAACAATGACAACTTAAGAAAATATATATATTGACAGTGAGATGCCAATGGTTTTTAATATTGACAACATCTAATAGAATTTTGACACTTTGAATACAAGACAATATTACATAGAGAACATATTACATGACTCCTTTGAATTTGATGACACTATTACAAATTTAGTTTAACTCTAATGCCTAAGACTATATTGAATTGTTTTGATATGAATAAAAAATCAAATATCAATTAGACACCAACTACTAAAATGACACAAACGTGTAAGACTTCACAACCTAGACACTTGTCAAATTCTCTAATCAAATGAAACTACGGAAAATGACTACCTCCACGTAGTCACCTATTCCCGGAAATGTTTGGTGATACAAGGGAGATTTGGTAAGATATGAGTTCTCTGAATGCTAGATCTGGAAGAATGCACTCTTGTAATGTGTCTATCGTGATCAGAAGACAGATACACATAAACTAACTCCTTCGTTGATGTAACCCCAAGAATATGTTGTTAATAGTAAAGAACCAAAAATGACAGATCTACATGCATTCACAAATAGAGGATCAGATTCTTACTCTGTATGGCACTGATGTAATGTAATATCTTGATATAAACAAATCTATAGGCTCAATGACTTGTTTGAAGAAATTCTGTATAGATATAGAGAATTTCGAGCTTGAGTCTCAGAAACTGTATAAGAGGAAATAAGATGCTGCAGTCAAAATCATCCAAGTCCACCAAGGATATCGGCAATGTCAATGCAGGTTGTAGATGCAAATCAATACATGCGTCTGAGAGTAGTATGTAGTGAGGGCCGTTCAGTGTAGATCTTGTTATGTGTAGTAGTAATGGCATTAACAATTGATAGAATCTTCAAATTACACAGCACAACGCATGGGGAAACTATTTAACCAATCTAACAGATGATGGCACTCAAAAAAGATATGGAACAGGAACGTAATATCTCATATCTTAAATCCAAAATACCAATACAACCTCACAATAGGACCTGAATTCCAATAGATCTCATGGTTTGCGCCTCCTTTGGATGATTGTAGATCCTCTGCAATGTAGACATCTCTTATGAGAAGACCTCGGCCTTGGGAAGATCAAAGGCCTGTGCTTTTGGATTAACTATGCACAATTACCTGATGTGAAACCTTCACTCCTATGATGCTAGCCTTTATGAATGAATACACCACAGTCACTAAAAGCCTTCACCATTATTGCAATGTAAGAAGGATCTCGACACAATGTAGCAGTAGCTAGATCTGGTCACGTGCTCCAATATGCAGCACCCTCTGCAAATCTAAAAACTTAAAAAAATAATTAATCTGAACTTATCAAATTAATATACTTCATATACCAGGGCAATAGAATAATCAATTTGCCCCTCTCTAATTTTAAGACTCCATGCCATACACAAAACCTGCTCTGATGCCAACTGAAAATATTACACAGGTTGAACACACAAATATAATTGATATATTATTTCTATATCTCTGCACAACATGTTTGGCTAATATATAGCCAATATAATAGAAGAACTACTTCCTAGAAAATAGGAAGTCAACAAACAACTTACCCGTTTATAATTTTATGGGTACAACAAAACTCTATAATAATATATTGTTGAAACAATATATTATAACAATATGAATTGTAATATCAACTCAATTATATCACATAATTATAATCTAACTTTTATAATAATGTGAGCACTAATAATATGAAATCCTAACAAACTACCCATGTTTTCCTGTGTGTCCACAAATGTATAAATTCTAGTTCTAAATATGCGAAGCAATTAGGATTCCATAATATCTTTAATAACCTTAGCCCATTTGTCTAGGAAATATCACCATTCTTTAGAAGTGACAACTTGTGAGAGTTAAATTGTGGTGAATTGATCATATTTTCTCGGGGTCCCCTTTCAAATTTGTGAAAAGAAGGATATCTTCATTCCTTTTCATCAAACAGAGAGGTTACACTACGGGTCCTTTCAACTTTGGTTGAAGAGGCGTAACCTAAAGTAGTGAGGATAGGTCAAATCCTTTTGAAGGTGTTATTCATCTCTCCACAATCTAAGTGACAAAGGGCCAATTAGATCTCATCCCCAGCTACAAAATGAAATACATTATGATATATCTGTCTCTAAGCTCCATGTCAAATATGTGATACTGCTCAGCTTGAAAAGGAGAATTTTTTTGATACCAACACTCATGGTGTCATTGCTGGGGATTATTTGAGCTCCCAGATCTATTTGTGGGGCAACAACACTTGTGGTGTTGTTACGGGGGATTATTTGTGCTTTGGGATCTATTTATGTAGTAACAAACACTCGTGGTGTCGTGTTTAGGGAAATGAAGTTGTGTGCAAAGTTTGAACACCATCAACAACACATATAGACCCTAGTAATGCTTCTTACAAATTTTAAAGTGCAAATACATTGCTGAAACATCATTATTTGTTCAGATATGTAAGAATTGTTCAAAGTTGTAAGTTCTGAGTGTAATATTTCTAGCTTATATAGTTATTGCAGTAAATTTTGTATCATCATTGAAAAAAATTGGGTAGAAGAAGAGAAAATGTTGAAAGATTTGCATGAATCTAGTATTGTGAGACACTTGATAGTTATTTCATTGTGCATTTAAACAAACTAAGGTGAAAATCCTTAGTCGTGACTCCATGTTGTTTAAATTCTTAATAAACACCCATTTAACATATATCAAGTAATATTTTTCATCAATCTCTGCAAAGATAGAAGGAAGAAGATCATTCCTTGCGAGGATCCTAGTAGAAGGTTGTTTCTAAAGTTGAGAAAGTTTAATTCAAAAGGAAGAAGAATTTGGAAGGTCATTGGAGATCAAGCATCAAGAAAAGATATCTCCATTGGTGAAACTAATTAGCCTATGATTGAAAATTGCAATACTTGCTCAAGTGAATCTGAATCAGATAGTCTCTTTGTTGAATTAAATTCTCCATCTAGAGAGTGGCCTTCATTTTTATTTAAAAAAATTTCTTCTCAATCTGCCCCTGTATTTTCCAAATTTGATAGATTTTTCCAAGAAACAGAGCCTTTAGAGGGTAGTCATTCTAAGAATTGCATCCCTATACCACACAAACTTCTCACTCCTCATCAGTTTGCATCTCCTCTAAGGTCACCTCCTCAAAATAATATGGCTCAGCCTCCACCCAGACCTCCATTTGTTGTTAATACTTTTGGTCCCATCAATTTTAGAGGTATGGCTGGCTATCCAAATGTTGTGCCACAAGATGTAAGAAATAGATTGCCTAAGTTTCAAGGAAATAATGCAATCACTGGTGATCAACACTTGAAGCTCTTTTTCAATATGATGGAGGACTTTGAAATAGAATTTGAGGATGTGTACATTAAATTGTTTATCCATACTCTAGAAGAATATGCAAGGGAATGGTATAAATATTTTCTAGATAATTCCATTGATTCTTGGACAGAGATGAAGAATGCTTTTAGATTGCAGTATGGAGATAAAATAGACCCTAGGTTTCTTTTATTAGAATTTGAAAATATAAAAAAGAATCCTAATGAATCAATGCATGATTTCAATACAATATTTAATAAAACATTGAGAAGACTACCTGTTAATTTGAGGCCATGTGATGAATCATGTCTGATAAAGTATTTAAATGCATTTGATAAGAAAGTTACTTACTATTTGAGGGATAAGAACCCTGGAACTTTGAGGCGGAGTCTTTACCAAAGCTCTATAGATTGAGAAAAACATTAAAGTAGTTGGGAAACCTCCTAAGAGGGAGGGTGTTAAACTAGTCAATCCAGAGAAGCCTCAATCAAGTAAGGTTGTGGATCTTGAGGAAGTTATAACGACTTTGGCCGGAGCTATCAAAGAAATCTCTTACAAGCTAGCCAGGGTAGAGAAAGGAATTGGAAAAGGTTCTCAAGGTCAGCATAGGCAACAAGGATAAGAAATATTTGTAAATCATCCTAGAAATGATTAGAGATCTGATGACAGAGGTAAAGGACCAATGGGATCTAGACAAGTCCAAGCTAGAGAAAATAGAGTAGTGCCTCGATCCTCTAAATGCCAGTTGTTGTTGAAGAAGAAAAATGAAATTGATTGGTTTGAAAAATATTTCTTACCCCACATGCCATGTGAAGTATATCAACAAGATGAAGAAGATGATGATGATGATAACAATGATGATGATGCATGCACAGTGGATTACTCTACAAGCTCACAACAAGGAGAAAATTCAACTCAAGTAGTAAGTACAAGAAATGCTACAAGTTTTGGGATTGCATTAATCGGGTACCTCTTCTTCCTCCCTCTCATACTTGAGAAATAGATATGGTACAAGATTTTGAACTTCCTAATAATGATTTTTATTACCTAAGAGCTCTAATGATTAAGAATTATGATGGATGAATCCCATTTGAAGAGGATAAAAGCTATTAATAAATGTTGTTATTTCCCATGAAAAATAGTCTAACATAAGAAGTAAAGTTGTCAAAGGGGAAAGGCCTCAAGCTAAACCAAAACCCCAATTCTCACCAATATCCCAAATGAAAATCCAAAGAAAGATGCATCTGGAAAAAGCCTTGTTGTCTCAAGTAGAACTAGTGTTCCCACCCATGCCCAAGTTGTGAAAAATATTTTGTCATCCAACGAGTTTTTCACTCTTTATCCAAATGTTTCTTTTCCCATATACATCCCTTATGACATTTCCCAAGTCTTGAGTCAGATCAAGATTTCTATTCCAATTGTTGAGCTGCTTAGGATTCTTGAGCACAAGAAAAGGGCCTTTGAGTATTTGGGATTGAAAGAAGAAAAGATTACCCAAGGAAGAAATGTAAACAATATTGAGACTCCTCCTACCATTTCAGAGTTGAAAAAACCCCAAGTGCTAGAAGAACTAGGTGAACCACCTGAAGTTTACTTGGGAACATCTTTGGTTGAGTCTCAATTAAATGTTGATCCATTTTTACAACGCTGATTATTAAGGACAAACTATTGCACAATTGTATGTTTGATTCCGAGCATCATGCAATGTTATTCCTCTAGAGGTCATGAATGAATTGAACATTAAAGTGATAGTAACTTATGGCAAGTGTACTACAATGGATTCTAGAGAGGTGCCAGTTGTAGGATGTGTAAAAGGTTTGGTGGTACAACTTGCAGCTTATCTAGGTAAGAAATTGAAACTTGATGTTATTATTATTGATTGCCTTGCCAAATGGGGCATACTATTATAAAGAAAGTGGGCTAGAAGTGTTGGTGGAAGTGTTCAGAAGGATATGTCTTTTGCCACCATTCTAATTGAAGGTAGCCTTGTAAATTTGTATGGAGAGAAGAAGATGTTGCACCTCATTGAAGATCCCAATAATGCTTCTTATGAAGTGTTGTATGCTGATGTAGATGCTGATAACTTTGTTGGATTTGCTGATGGCAAAGAGCACAAGATTGATCAATGTAAATGTCTTGAACAAGTAGGTTTTCCTTGGACCTTGTTATTCGATGGAGCTTGTTCCAAGTTTGGAAATGGTGCTAGTATTGTTCTGATTTCTCCAAGCCAGGAAGAGTTTGTTTTTCTTTCAAACTCAACTTTGAATGCACTAACAACATTGCTGAATATGAAGCATTATTATTGGGTTTGATAATTACATGGAAATATGGTGTAAAGGATATCATTGTCAAAGGAGATTCGAACCGATTGTCAAGCAAATTAGAAAATTGTATGCTACTAAAAATCAAAGAATGAACCAATACACACATGCGGTATGAGATTTGATTGAAATTTTTGACTCTTTTAATACTGTGCACCATGATAAACATTTTAATGTTGTTGCGAGACAATTTAGCAATGCTAGGATCCATATTTGGAAATTGTATAGTATCTCCATTTTTGAGTATGATGTTGAAATAATAACAAGGCCACATGTCCTGACAATGTTAAAAATTGGAAAGAATTTGATGATGATGCCCAGGTGAAATGGTTTCTACAAAACCAAGGTGAGTTTTCTGACAAAATATAGATTAGGAACCAATGGTGTGTGCTGCTGAAGGAAAGGAAACTTTATTTTACAAAGACATCATCCAACTGAAGACAAACATGATTCCTAGAGGTTTGGTGGAACTTGAATCAAAATTTGATAATGTTGATTGCATTATTAATATAAGTATGTCAGTTTCAAGAGATGTGGAAGAGCATGACTGGGGCATAATAAAGGAAAAACAACGTAAAATCTGGTTAGGAAGCAATCTGAGCAAGGAAGAGAAGTATTCCTATGTTTAATTGTTGAATAAATATCAAGACTGCCTAGCTTGGTCTTACTCTGAGTTGAAGGCATACAGGGAATATTTGTTCCAACATGAAATTCCTCTTGAATCTAATGCCAAGCCTTTTAGGAAAAAACAGAGGCCGATCAATCCACTCCTTTCTTTGAAGATGCAAGAAGAATTGAAGAAGTTGAGGGATGGAGGGATCATTCAGCCCACAAGGTACTCATCTTGGGTTACAAATTTAGTACCTATCAAAAAAAATAATGGTGATATAAGGTTATGCGTAGAATTTAGGAACTTGAATAAAGCATCATTGAAAGATAATTACCCTCTACCAAACATGGAGAATATGCTACAATTGGTAACTAGTTCTGAATTGTTATCCACTTTGGATGGTTTCTCTAGCTATAATCAAGTTGTTATGAAGGATTCAGAAAGAATAAAGACTACCTTTACCATTCCTTGGGGAACTTATGTCTATGTCAAGATGCCTTTTGGATTAATGAATGTTGGAGCAACTTTCCAAAGAGCAATGGATGTAGCGTTTGCTAGTTATATTAATGATTTCATTGTTGTTTATCAAGATGATGTAATTGTGTTTTCTAGAAAAATAAATGATCACTTGCAACACTTGGAGAGAATGTTGTTAAGGTGTAGAGAGTATGGAATATCATTGAATCCCAAGAAGTGCCATTTTGGAGTGAAAAAGGCAAAGCTGCTTGGTCACATTGTATCAAAGGAAGGGGTCATGATTGATCCCAAGAGAGTGGAAGCCATTAACAAGGTTCCAATTCCGAGAACTAAGAAGGGAGTTCAATCCTTCTTTAGAAAAATAAAATTTATCAGAAGATTTGTGTCTAACTTTGCTAAGCTAACCATCCCCATTACTAGCATGCTAAAGAAGGACCAAGTTATCAAATGGGAAGAATCTTCCATTCAAGATTTCAATGGGATCAAAGAAGCATTAAAGCATGCCCCTATTTTAGCAGCTCCAAATTACAAGAAGCCTTTTCAAATGTTTTCTTTTGCTTCAGAAAACACCATTGCATTTGTCTTGTTACGTAGAAGGATGATGAAGGGGCTGAGAGACCAATTTCCTTTTTCAGTAAGGCATTACAAGGATTTGAGTTGAAGTACACCATCATGGAGAAGAAAGCATTTTCCTTGGTGAAAAGAAACAAAGGTTTTCAGACCTTACATCTTGAGCTCTAAAGTTGTTTCTTATGTTCCCCATACCATGGTGAAAGATATCTTATCAGAGATGGAGGTCTCAAGAAAAAGATGCAAATGGGTAAACAAGTTGTAGGAATATGACATGGATATCCAAACCATGAAATTGATAAGAGGTTTGGGCCTAGCTAAGCTTATGGTGAGAGCAACTTGCAAACTATTGAGGTGAATGAAGTAGAAGGAGAAAGGGTGGATGTCCTTGAAAATTTGGTAAGCTCTAAATGGTACAAAGATATAATCTTTTATCTCAGAAATCTTTGTTGCCCTGAACATTTGAGTTAAAATCAGAAAAGAGATCTTAAGGTAGCCTCTCAAAAATATGTCATTACTAATTTTTTGTTAGCTTGGAAGGACTCGGAGGGAGTGTTCTTAAGATGCATTACTAAGGGTGAAGCCCCAAAGGAAATTTCTGATCTTCATGGAGGAGTTTGTGGGGAAATTTTGTTAGAAGAGTTACTGTATGTACCTAAAATTATAGGGTATAGTACCACCAGAACGATGTTACAAATACCCCAATGATGATATAGGTCTCCTCGCACGGTGTTTGGGATCCAGAAAAGCTCTCCAAGTGTGCGTTAACATCCCGCATGCCCCACTTAACCTCCACGTGCTCTATTTTACTCTTTCCCCCTCTTTTCCTTTGTATTTTGGTCTTTAGTTAACGAAACCGCCACACTACCTAGGTGGCGGTCCTTCATGTGTTTTCCAAAGCATGCTTACTTTTCTTAACGCGACTTGCATAAATTTTCAAATTTTACCAACTTTATCATCCGTTTTTGCTTGTATTTATGATTTTGGTTCCCTGGAATAGTGTTTCTTCATTCTTTATAGTAAAGGAGTCCTAGTTGGAGTTAACTTTGGGTGAATGGGAATTCTATAAATAGTTGGTTTGATTACAAGTAAAAGGCCCCTCAAAACTTGCCTCTCATCCTCTCATTGTAATAATTTAGTCTTTCGGTTCTTGCTTATGAATTCAATAGTTTTCATTTGTTGCATGCATAGTTAGTCTTATTTTTCTATTTAGAAGCCACATGAAATTCTTGTTCTAGTGTTATTACTATTTCATATAATCAATTGAGATAGCATATTTTCATTTTTCATTACTGAAGCCATTAGAGTTACGGGTTTTGTTCGTTTTGGATGTTTTGTGTTGCATGACTCATGAATAAATCCTGCTAGGAATTGCATAAGCCAAGCTCATGTTCTCTTGCGTTATCCCTCTCCTACTCACATTATATTCGAGTCTACATCTAAAGCTACCATTGTTCCAATACCTACTTCATTGACACTAGCATTACACACTTTTCAAGATTCATGTGAACACGAAGGAATGGGAGACCACAGGAGGGGACAAAGCCACACACAATAGGATTCACCACTATTCTACAAAATCTAGGTTCAAGCTATCAAAGTTCTAGTTAAAACATATATATAGAGTAGTGAATCATTTCATTTCGAGTTAATCTCTCACTTTCGATATTTCCGGGGAAGTCATGGGGATTGATAGTTTCTAAGAAACTATGATTCATTCCTCACTTACGAGGCAAGATCGGGGTCTTTCAAATAGATCAATTATTTGGTTAATTAGAATAGATTCACAATCGCACGGGCGGTAGCTATACTCGGCTACTTTGTTTGTTTTAAATTTTGTTATTAGCTTAGTTGTCATTTTCTAGATATTAAATAATTGCTCTTTCAATTCTATTAAATAGTTGTTATCTTAATTCCATTAAATACTCTGTCAAAAATACAAAACTAGAAAATTTATATATGTTGTGCATATACTTTACATAATTAGTTTACTTTTATTTAGTTAGATTTATATTGTTTCTTTTGTATGACAATCACGGGACCTAGGGAGCCTAGAGAATACGTATTCAAGCCAATCATGCCTCAACCCAATCTTGTTGCAGCAATAACTGACATAGACCAAAATATCAGAATTCAGGTCTTAGAACAACAACAGACCTACAAGAAATTAGCTTATAGTTAAGAGCATTAAAAATAGAAGATGACAAAGAGCATACGTATTGGTCAAACTAGTCAAACTATAGATTTCCCTAAATAAATATCTACATGACTGTAGAAGGGATTGAAAAAGAGAAAACATTCGGTTGTGATCCTTTGGTCCCACATCCAGACACAGGAGACATTCTCATTGACATAGACACTAGCTTAAGAATTCAAGTTGTCGGAATGCTTGTAAGGTACTGCGAGAAGATTTTGCAACTTTTAGCTCTAAACAAAGAGGCCAAAAGGCATATGACTATTGGATATTATGGATTAGGGATTGATTCTACACATGACCATAGGAGGCCCAGCGACCAAAAACCTACGGTTGTGATCCACAGTCCCACAACCCAACGGGCCCACAGTCAATCGAGACGTTGATGCTTGGTTTACACACATTAGTATTTAGATCCTCTCCACTTTGACCAATCATTATCTCACAACTATCCTCACTAGACATAGCATTTAATCAAGCTAAATATTTTTCACTAGACCAGAGAATTGCCTATAAAATCCACTATATATCCATCATCCATTTTCATGACCACTGTCGTCCTCACACCCAACAATCTATCACGCCGATTTAGGTTAGATTGGAGGGCCTTATTTGCCTTAGATTTCACGCTTCAGTTATTCCATTAGATGCGTATTCCAAGAGAAGACATAAGATTTCCTAACTAGTTTTTGTGCCCCATGTATTCTCCATCCCCACCGGCTATCTCAACATGACCTCGAGAGGTCGGGTGCAAGGAAGAGTTACTTGTAGATTCCCATGCTCACTTGTCACTTTTCCATCGTACAAAATTGGTGAACCCAACGTGAAACTTCTACTACCCGGGTTCGAGTCATATTTCTACTTGTTCTTCCAATTGGTAGTTTTCATCTTTTCCACCTCATTAGCCTTTCACATCAGCTTTACCAACAAAATTGGTGAACCTGATGTGAAAGGAACAGTTGCTTCATTTTCACCTTTCCCCTTTTAGTGTTTCATTTTCTTTCATCCATCTTCACTTCTTCCCATTATTCTACGGGTATTCATATACCCCCCGAATATGTCGAGGATTTGATGCATATGGTAGACCTCTCCTAGGTCTTGAAGCATACTACGATCAACTGAATAGACAGCCATCACCCTTGCTCTCAGCATGGGGTGACAACTATTTAATCAACCGGTTTTCAACACAAACTCCACCTCAAAGGACTAGATATAGTTCTTCTTTCCAAATAGAGGAGTTGGATCAGCTCACTCAAACACAACAACTAGAGCCTTCAGGCTTGAATAACATGATGCTCACTAGAGAATCTGGTTCATCTCCTCAGGTGTTTCTTAGACCGCAAATCAATAGAAAATCATATCCATATCTATTTTTAGATGATGAACATTTAGCGCATTATGCTAGGAGTGAACAATGCTCTCAAAGTATGTACCCACCTATAGGAGGTTTGCAAACACAACCCGAGGTCTCTTTTCAAGAAAAATTTCCATGCCTCCACCTATAGGAAATTCCCTCGGTGAAACTTAGCATAGCACCGATCAATTCATAGCTAGGTACCATATGCCTATATAGCCTCAACAAACACCACTAAGGAAAAATACCGTATCTTCACCAAACGAGGTCATCTCAGCCTTAGTTGAGAAAGTTAGAGGGTTGGAACTTGCTCAAGCAAGTCAAAATTTGCAATTCACGCAGGCAGGAAATTCCAATCCTCCACATCATCCTAGCCAAGTAGACCTCCTCACAGGAATAGGCATGTTGGGAATGCCTCCTCAATATCCACAAAAATGCCAACTAGAACTACGTTCTCTAACACCACTCCAGTGGAAAATATGATACCTCCCGATTTAGTACAAAACAATCCATTTCTGAACAATGTTCCTCCATATTTAAACATGTATTCCAAGTCACCACAGGGAGATATGTTCTCTTCTCCCGGCATGTTCGCTCAACCTCAGGGATTTCCTTATGTCCCTACAAATGCATACGCTACGCCATATCAACAACCCATTCCACCTCCCCCTCGGCAAGCACCATCATGGTGAAACCTATGTGATAGGAACTTATTCGAATATTTGAAAGAGCCCTTAAACTTCACTATACGAATCATCATGCTTCCAACACCTCTTCCCGATTTTCCCAAATATAAAGGGGAGGGAGATCTGAATGCACATATTAAGGCTTATGCCAAAACTATTCAATCCGTTGCTCATTTCATTTCATCCAAAGATGGCATACAATCCCTCTATTCTTGACAAGTGCTCCAAACATGGATTAGATGGAACTATGTGATTTATTCCTTCATTCTCTTAGCGAGAGAGATAAAGGAAGAAGTCCAGAAGTTCCCACTAAGAACTTATGATGATGAAGTGCTTGAGAGTGCCCTTTGAATATATCAAGCTACTGATAGATAGCAATCGCAAGGCATATGGAACAAATGGGAGGTTAATCATCCCCAACAAAAATACTACGACTTATCCTACTACCACAAACGCCAATCAAAGACCTAAAATCTTTAACAAAAATCGTAGGGTCACAACAGATGGAGTAAGTAACCAAGAAAAAAAAGTAAAATGTTATAAATGCTCCACCGCCGATTAACAATCAATGAAACAAAAATTTTACCCCAATAATCAATGTGGTGGATTTTAATCATCCATAACAACAATGATAAATCCGACATAGGGTCCAAGTCAAAACTCAACTAGATATCAAAACCAAAGGCAAAAAATGCAAAACTTTAACCTTAATAGTCAATGATTTAATCAAAGTTTTGGACCACAACACATGCCAAACCAACAACCTAGGAATTACAATCCCAACTCGTATTGTGGTTTCCACAAAATTCGAGGCCATGACACTAGGACTTTCTATGACTATGATAAATTCATGCAACATTTGCCGAGGAACAAAGATAACTTTTCATAGATACATTCTTAGTTGATCCTGTGTCACTTGCGCCAATTACTTTCACGGGAAATCTCCCCTCAAAATGTGCCCCTCAAGATCTTCATGATCCACTCCCAAATCACAATAACAACAAATTAAATCCAATTGGGATGAACAAGGGTGTAATGATAGGAAACCATGATCATGAAGCCTTGACTTCGTTAAATCCACCTGTCGCACCACAATTAGGAAGTCAACCATGAACCAAGATAGTCGGTTTAGTGGAATTAGACACCTTTGAGCTACACGTGGAATTAGACAAGGACATGAGAGTATTCCTCTCGGCCAAATCCAAGTTACCCACTAGATCCAAATAACATTCAACAAACATTAGTAAAACCCGTAGGTGCCTATGATTTAATTAATAACTTAACAAAGATCTTCTCTCACATCTCCTTTTTGGACTTGTTTGAAGAACTCTCCTACCCTTAGGGCTGCTCTTTTAGAAGCATTAGGTTTAGGTCATTTAATTAACATTACTCCTCCTAAAACACGGGTAAACCATATAGACTTTGATATCCACCTTCAGGGCGGCCGGATAGGGATACCGAGTTTATATTTGACATAAGAAAAATGCCAACAGACGCTAAGATTACATGTAGAGGTGATCCAGCCAAGTACATTTACAAGTGTGGGTTTATAACAATTACATTAAACATGCAATGGTTGATGATGGGGAAGTAGTTAACATAGTCCCCTTCTCTTTCCTTCAAAAGCTAGGGTATGGAGAGACAAATTGTTCCACGACTCGGAATACACTAAGAGGCTATGATAGCCTTAAATCCACTTCGATTAGAACTATAACACTACCGGTCACCTTAGGACCCAAAACAATCCTCACTAAGTTTTATATTATAGATTGGGAACCAACTATAATATGATCCTCATCTAGTCATGGATACACCGTATGAAGGTGATCCCTCTACGTTATTTCGGAAATAATATTCTGCACTTAGGAAAGATATTCGTAGCAAAAGGTGATCTGAAACCATTCGACATACACCTAGTAGACTTGAAGAAAAGGCCAGGCATTCACTCGAGTTTGAACTCCCAACTAACCAACCAACTCAAAACTAGAAGAAAAATTAATACCTACAACAGAACTAGAGACTACGAACCTAGTCAAGAGCATCCCAACCCTCAAGGATGAAGCTAATGTTGTAGAAACAAAGTGTCATTAGGAACTACTAATTTTTTTTTTTGAGTTTCTAGAACAAGATCTACCAATTTTCCTACCGTTTGATTCCGGGTATGGGATGTACCCTAGGAGTTGTAATCTTCCGGTAGAAGAACTTTGCATGGTAGAAGTAACCAAAGCGAAGAAATAGATGTAACAAATGTCCCAACATCCATCTTCCCAAATAAACATTAGACTCTCCACTTTGATGGAGTTAGATGTCATTATGGGGTTGGGGCGGGTGTGATCTTTACTTCTCTGAAGGAAAGATCCTACCGTTTGTCTTTAAATTAAATTTTGAATGTACAAATAATGGCACTAAGTACAAAGCCCTCCTCCTTGGCCTCATCATAGCTAAAAGGCTAGGTGTTAATGACATCAGAGTGTTAGGAGACTCTCAATTAGTAGAAAACCAAGTCTCTAAGGTGTATGAGACTAGAGCTGAACATTTACAACTCTACAAAACAACGGTATTAGATTTGAGCAAAGGATTTAACTTCATATCAATTGAAGCAATCCCACGAGAACAAAACCTTCTCACATTCGATAGCAACCTCAGCTTCACATTTCACTCCAAACAGTGAGTTGGAAGACACCCGTTTCATGGTATCCCTTAAATCTTGAACCGTTTGTAAAGAAAACATCAACAAACCCTCTTCAAATGCACATAGCTGAGAATACACCTACTATCTTAGGTCACGTTGATAGTTCTATAGCCACTCTTGATTACCTAAACACCTATGTAGAGTTATCTCACCCATCACATTGTAGATTTGTCCTTAATCCCACATTTGTCTTCTTACTTTGGAAATCCCATGGTAGAGCTTCCCCATAAAAGGAACTTGACATATATGTGGTAGAGAATAGAGAAGATCTGGAACTATCTCAAGCCCCGATTAAGTTTGAATAAGGTAACGCTTCTTTAATCGAAGAAACATTGATATTAACATCGAAACAAAGGAAGAATCAAAGATCTTGAAAATAGGATCTTCATTTACTCCTAAAAAATATAAATACACACTCGAATCCTCAAATAACATCAAAAGGATTTTGCATTTAATTATAAAGAAATGAAAAGAATTATACTAGGACATCACGGTACATAATCTCGTCACCAAATCGATGCAAAGCCAATTAAAAAAAATCGAAACTAATGAAACCCAAGGTAGCTCTCATGGTGAAGGAAGAAGTAATGAAGCTTCTCTAGGTAGGGTTCATCAAATTGGTCGATTACTCTCGGTGGGTATCTAATATTGTCCCCGTTCTCAAAAAGAATGGGAAGATATGCATCTACATAGATTTATGAGACATTAACAAGGCATGCCCCAAAGACGATTTCACCTTACCATCCATTGACATCATCATTAACACAATGGCTGGATTTGAGCTTTTGTCCCTCATGGATGGGTTCTTGGGATACAATCAAATCAGAATATCTGAACAAGACCAAGCCAAAACCACGTTTATAACTACTTGCGGAACTTATTGCTACGTTGTTATGTCATTCGGTCTCAAGAACGCTGGCGCCACATACCAACGGGAAATGAAATACATATTTCACAATCTTATTCATAAAATCATGCAATCCTATATAGATGACTTGTTAGCTAAGGCCAGGAAGCACTGTGATCACCCGGAAGTGCTCTACATCATTCTTTCACGTTTGATCGAATACAGAGTCACACTAAACCCAAAAAAATGCGTATTCGGCATGACAGGAGGGAAACTCCTAGGTTACATTATATCATCACGAGGGATCGATGTAGACCCAGCCAAAATCTGAGCTGTTCTTGAGATGATCCCACCATCAGACGACTTTGGCATTAGATTGTTTCTTGGAAATCTTGGTGTAATCTGGAGATTCATTCCAGACTTAAGTTTTGTTGTACATCCAATCAACAGTTTGTTGAAAAAGGATTGCTGCATTATTTGGACAAAGGAATGAAATGAGGCCTTCAAAACCATTAAACGCTTCTTACTATCTCCTCCCATGTTAATGCCACCTAGACCAGATCATCCTTTAATCTTATATTCACAAGCTACGGATGTATCGCTAGCCTACAAGTTGGCTCAAGAAGATGATGATAAACAAGAACGTGTAGTCTATTTTATTAGCCAAATGTTGCTCAATTATGAAACACGTTATACGTAAGCAGAATGAGAATGCCTTTCCATAATCTTTGCAACCAAACGCTTAAGATATTACATGATAAATCAAGAAACAAGGGTCATTGTAAAAACAGACCATTTATGAACTTTCCTCATGCAAGGGTCTCTGTCTAAAAAAGCTCGACACTTTATAACCTTAATGGGTGAATTTGAATTAACTTTTGTAAACCATAAGTCTTAAAGGACAAATCATTATAGATTGGTTAGCCGACAACCCGTTACATAGAGTTGATCTAGTAGATTTGGAATTTCTTGATGAATGCATACATTACATCAAAACAAGACCTCCCTTCTCTGAATGTCCTTGGTATCTTGATATTATCAATTTTATCATGCACCATACATATCCAAAGGGTGTTACACCTGCAACAAAAAATGTGGCTATGCATTATCATAGCTAAATACGTTATTATAGAACAAGTGCTCTATTGTAAGTCTTTGATGGAATGCTTCTAAGGTGTGTTGACATAGAAGAATCCAAGAAGATTCTCTACAAATCTCACAATGGAATATGTGGATGCCACTTCGGTGGTCACGCCACCGCTTGCAAAATACATTGAATGAGTATTTTTGGCCCAGTCTCAAACACGACACGATAGAGTTTGTGTACATAGATGCCATAAATGCCAAGAATTTTCCCACGAGATTCACATGCCGCACAAGCTCTCTGACAACCAATCGCGACTCCATGTCCCTTTTCTACATGGGGCCTAGATTTGATAGGTAAATTCTCTCCCTCATCAATGGATGGCCATAACTTCATAATCACGACCACCAAATATTTTAGCAAATGGGTAGAGGCTATGCCTCTTACCACTTATGCCAGTGTCATGATCACCAAGTTCATTTTGAACGAGATCATTTGTAGAGTACAATGTCCCACAAATCATTATCTCGAGATAATGGCATGTCCTTTTAGAATGACGAGGTTCGTGAGCTATGCAATAGATTTAAAATAAACCATCATACGGCCTCCTGTATTACCCTTAAGCCAATGGGAAGGTTGAAGCAACAAATAAGACATTGAAATCTATTCTACTCAAAATGGTAAAAGAAAACAAATGAGATTAGAATTTAAAGTTATATCCAACCTTGTGGGCCCACCGAACCTCAATAAGAACACCAACAGGAGCAACTTCTTTCTCATTGGTATTCGAAGCAGAAGCAGTTCTCCCACTTGAGGTTGAAATACCCAGTCTTTACATCTCACTACAAGGGATTCTAGATGAGGAAGCTTATAGAGAGGCACGCCTCTCCCAACTAGAAATCCTAGATGAGGCTAGGTTAAACGCTAAATAGTGCAATAGAGTCTATGTTGACCGGATGTGCCGGTAATATAAAAAAAGGTCTATGAGCGAGAAATATATGAAGAAGATCTAGTTACGAGACTAGGCAATGGATCGGTAAGAAAACCGGCGAAGGAAGAAAGTTCGCCCAAGTCATTGGGCCCACATTGAGTTATAAAGGACTACGGAAATGGTGTGTATCTCTTGTGCACACTAGCAGGTGAGGAATTTGGTGAAACTGTCAATTCCTTACACCTTAAACAGTTTTACACATGAAGCATTGGCACTATTTGTATAATTATATCTACATTGCATCTTCATATAGTTAGGTTCATTTTGTTCATTCATTTCATAAAAATATTGTGATCAAGGAAATTATTCTTAAGCACTTCATTACAAACTTCTGAAAACATTAGCAAAAGCATTCAAATCATACTTCTTCAAACATCATCAAACTGTTTTTGAATCATGTCATCAATTAAAGCTAGATATGACAAGGTCTTAACGGTAGCCATACCAAGCCTCATGCTTGTTCTCACTTTTGTTTCCTCCTAGGATAGGTGTCTTGCCTATGGTCTATTCTAGAAGCTTCATGATGTCACATCTATCCTATATACAAATCTCTTTGGAAATAAGAACATACTAACATTTTTCTCAAATAAATAATTCAAATAATAGATCAAACAGAAAATTTTACTTTTACACATTTCCTTGCCCTACCAACCTTCGGTGATGAACTTGTGTCTCTTACAAGTGACGTAGGGTTGGGAAAGGATGGAAATGTCCTTACTCACCATGTACCTTGTCCATGGTGATAGGCCCATGCTTCTTACTAGTAGTAAGGGGCAAGGTGTAGGGGTCCTCTTGACGGATAATGTTGAAGGTCATAAGCAAATAGTTCAAATAAACATATGAAATCTTGAGTCAAAAACAAATGAATTAGATGTCCAAAATTCCAAGAGAGTTCAAAACCTTGAAAACCAGATTTTGTCAACCAAGTGGCCATCTACGGATCTAAGTCTAGATAAACTACAAAGCAAGTCGCATTCTAAACTATGGAGTCACTTGAGTAGGGTAGGTTTGTAGCATCCTAATATGGTTCCACTAACTCTTTGTCTCTCTCATCATCATCATTTCAACACACCTCATAGCTTGTGCCCTTTCTAGCTCTCGGTGGTGAGCCCTTGCATCTTACTAGCTACATGGAGTTAAGACTAGGGTGAGTTCATTTGCTCATCATATTAATTTATCATCACATTTTGTCAAAATAAATATGAAGTACCGGAAAATTTCTTATAGAAACTAAAGTTCAAGATCACATTGTGTCTGCATTATCATACATCAAAGCATCATGAAATACAAAAAGAAAGAAAGCATTTACCATTTTTTCTCCATTGCATACATTACTAAAAGCATATAAAGATAAGAATTCTAATAAGCATCTAATATACATGAGGGAATGAATCACAAAATCCTAGACACCAAGAGTCTGGTCCAATATATATATATATATATATATATAATCAAGTTTTATGTACAATGCCATCATGCGCTAGGCATGGTCAAAACGCTCAATGAGCCTGAAAAATACAAAATGATCGTATAAACAATCTAGCAAGAGTCACTACAAAAAGAGCCAAGTGGCCTCTCAACCCCTATGAGATCCCTTTGAAGGTGCATGACCACGTCTAGGACTCCAGCTACGCCGGCGCTCTGAGTGCATTGAAGGCTCACGGTCCCGAATAGTAGCTGTGGCCTCACTATGAGAGTGGCTCCTCATCAGGTGCTCTGCAGTCCTATACCGGCTAACTCAATACGGAGGGAAGTCACCATCTTGGGCACGTGCCGAGATAAGGGCAAAGAAATCACTATTCCTACCAGCTACAAAGGCTCCCCGCATCCACCGACAACTTAGCGCGAGTCTTCTCCATGGGGAGCATCAGGGTATCAGTACATACCTAGTGAATCAAGTCTCGCCACTCATCAGTAGTCTCTGTAAGAAAAGAAGAAGACAAATTAGAAATAATCAAAAGATAAAAACAAAGATGAACAAAAGGAGAGATAGCAACTAAGGCAATCCTAGCTAAAAACAAATATTAAAAGAAGAGTGACAACTCACTCGGATCTCCAGGCCTCCAAGAGGGATCCCTAGGATCAGCACCTGTTGCACGGATGCCGGCTCGGACCGATGTCCTCCTCTTGTGTCCTGGGGCAACATAGCATCCTACTATGGACTCATCCTCCCCACCTAGGTCCTAAGAGGGAAACTCCTCTGAGACTAGAGTCACCCTCTCCGCACTTTGCTTTGCCCTCTCGGCCTGTAAGATCTCCTAAGTGTCATGCCACTCGGGATCGCTATCCTCCTCTCCACCCAACTCGCTAACCTCCATGTCCTTGGTCTCCTCCTCTGTCTCTCCCCTATGAACTCCTCAGACTTGGAGTCTATATCAATAGGGTCATCAACTGCTATGGGAAAGACTAGCGGCGATGAAGTAAAGGTGCAGAGGAGCACCAATTCTCTCTCGGCATGTACCACCCACCTAGCTACAATGGGGACGCTAGGAGTAACAACAGTCCAACCCTAGCCTTTAGGACCTCCCCTAGCCTCCCAAACTGATCTGAACACTGGCACCACTGGGGGAAGCATACCAACGTAGGCAAGGCCAAACTGCTGAGGCACTCGATCAAAAGGGTGTGTCTTTACCTTTCCCGTCTTGTCCATAAGCTTCCCTGTAGTAGAGTAGGAAATCAAAGTGAAGGTCTCCTCACCCCACAACCCTACCATGGCACGGTAATGTGTGGCCTACATATTATCGGTAGTCGGGAGGTAACCCAGGCTGGTGAGATTCTCTAAGCACTTGACATCTCATTCCATTTGGCAACCCTCACGGCTCTGGGATCCGCTACCTCTACGCCTCTCCCATAAGGGATTATACGCTCATAGACCTAGCTCATAACTAGGGTTGGATGGTTCAAATACTATCCTGTAAGAAGACCACCTTGTATAGGTCATGGTAGGTGGTCCCAGTATATCGGCTCCCGGGCATAAATCGGCCATGTGCACGAACTGTAATAATAGGGGACCAGCAGTAGAGTAAGGTGTCCCATCCCTTGTCCCTGATCAATCTCGAGGTAAGGATCCCCACAATGGCCTAACGAATCAAAGGGATAGGCAAGCTAGGAATGGAACGGACCCTCACCACCTTCTTCGAGCCAGTGGAGACAACTACATCTCCCATATATGTAGCCCACTAAGCTATCTCATCCCGTAACCCCACTATCTCAAGTGTAAGCCATCTCCTAATGATCGGGACTCCTAAGATGCGGTAGACATCCTCCAGGGTGATAGTCTACTCACCCCTGACTCCTGGAAATCAGAAAGTGTTCTGATCAGCATCCCAATATGAAAACAAGTCACACAGTATGTGACTAGAAGGTGCGACATGAGGAACCCGTGATGTACGTAATATGCTTTGGCCCTCAGAAGAGTATCTTGCTCGGCACGAGAAAGTGCATCCAACAACTGCTTTCGAAGCCAATCACTCTCTCTCTCTCTCATGGCTCCATCTGATGTACTCTTCCTTCTTCTGCAAAACACACAAAAACACGTAAAAAAAGAGTAAGTTAGAACCAAAATCACATTTTGAAAAATCATTAAAATATATGAGAATACTAAAAATGCAAAAATGGGTTCAAAAAGGTTATTTTAGTGTTCTATAAAGGACCGTTGCCTTGAGCGGGGCAGCGGTTCCATAACCGCCGCTTTGAAGGGTGGCGGTCCTATAACTGCCACCCTGCTCAGGGCGGCGGTCGTGTCCCGCATTTTCAAACGGGTCATGTGCCCTAAAAAATGCTCAAAAACACAAAAAATGACCATTTTGACTAAAATGAGAGCCTACCCATTAGGCGTCCCCCCTAAGGACACATTTAAAACTAAAAATTTCAAAAATTACCCCCCCATGGAAAAGATTTCATCATTTTACATTTTAGGTATAAAAATGGTAAATCGAGAAGAACTAACTTGAGATCTCGCGGGTTGATGTTCCGCTCATGGAGGCATGATCACTATCTCATCACGAACATTTCGACTATACTCTCGTCAAAAACCGTCACCGTGGGTCCCAGAGCTCAAAATCAATCAAATCAACACCCACAAATGAATGGGAAAATGGACCCATTTTTTATATATATATAGCATTTTGAATCATCTTGGATGCCCCTTTTCGTAGGTTTGGAGCGCCCTGACGAGGTAAGTTCTTATCCCCGCACAAATGTTAAGTCCTCACTTCATATTATTTTAGTATTTCTTTTCAGCTTATTTTATCTATCTACACTCGAGTCTTCTTTTCATTTTTCAGAAGCAAGAATTTTGGATGGCATCATTTTGACACATGGACGTATCAGGTATAATTTCTAATTTCCCATTTTGGGACCACCATACTCAGACCCACCATTTTACACCTCTTCATGGCTAAAACGCTTCTCCGAGGGGGCAATATGTATGTACACTGAAATTGTAGGGTGCAGTACCACCAAAACGATGTTACAAATTCCTAATGATGATACAAGTCTCCTCGTAAGGTGTTTAGGATCCGAAAATCTCTCTAAGTGTGCATTAACATCTCGCATGTCCCACTTAACCTCTGTGTGCTCTGTTTTACTCTTTTCCCCTCTTTTCCTTTGCATTTTGGTCTTTAATAACAAAATCGCTGCCTGCCTGCACAGGCGGCGGTCTCGTGGATTGCCGCATGCGGTAGGCGGCGATTCGAATGCTTCTACCACCCTACTCGGGCGAGAGGTCCTTCACGCATTTTCCAGCACGCTTCTTTTAATGCGAATCACATAAATTTTTAACTTTTACCAACTTTCTCATCTGTTTTTGCTTGTATTTATGATTTTGGTTCCTTAGAATAGTGTTTCTTCATTGTTTATAGTAAAGGAGTCCTAGTTGGAGTTACGTTTGGGTGAATGGGAATTCTATAAATAGTTGGTTTGATTACAAGGAAAAGGCCCCTTAAAACTACCTCTCATCCTCTCATTGTAATAATTTAGTCTTTCAGTTCTTGCTTAGGAATTCAATAGTTTTCATTTGTTGCATGCATAGTTAGTCTTATTCTGTTGTTTAGAAGCCACATGATCTTCTTGTTCTAGTGTTATTACTATTTCATACAATCAATTGAGATAGGATAGTTTCATTTTTCAGTCTGAAGCCATTAGAGTTGCAGGTTTTGTTTGTCAAGAAGGATAGTTTCGGGTTTTGGACATTTTGTGTTGCATGACTCATGATAAATCCCACTAGGAATTGCATAAGCCAAGCTCTGTTCTCTTGCGCTATCCCTCTCCTACTCACATTATATTCAGTCTACATCCAAAGCTTCCATTGTTCCAATACCTACTTACGTGGACGCTAGCATTACACACTTTTCAAGATTCATGTGAACACGAAGGAATGGGAGACCACACTGCGAGGGGACAAAGGCACACACATGATAGGATTCGCCACTTTGTTTTGCAAAATCTAGGTTCAAGCTATCAAAGTTCTAGTTAAAACATATCAAATAGAGTAGTGAATCATTTCATTTCAGTTAATCTCACTTTCGATATTTCCAGGGAAGTTGTGGGGATTGATAGTTTCTAAGAAACTATGATTCATTCCTCACTTCTGAGGTAAGATCGGGGTCTTTCAAATAGATTAGATCGGTTATTTGGTTATTCAAAATCAATCACAAGCGCATAGGTAGGTAGCTATACTTGACTACTTTCTTTGTTTTAAATTATGTTATTAGCTTAGTTGTCATTTTTTAGATATTAAATAATTGCTCTTTCAATTCTATTAGATAGTTGTCATCTTAACTCTATTAAATACTCATCAAAAATACAAAACTAGAAAATTTATATATGATGTGTGGATATACTTTACATAATTAGTTTACTTTGTTTTAGTTAGATTTATATTGTTTCTTTTGTATGACAATCACGGGACCTAGGGAGCCCAGGAGAATACATATTTGAGCCAATCGTGCCTCAACCCAATCTTGTTGCAGCAATAACCGACATAAACCAGAATCTCGGAATTTAGGTCTTCCGAACAACAACAAACCTACTAGAAATTAGCTTACGGTTAAGAGGATTAAACATAGAAGACGACAAAGTGCATACGTTTTGGTCAAACCAGTCAAACTACGATTTACCTAAATAAATATCCACGTGACTATAGAAGGGCTTGAAAAAGTCAAAACGTTTGGTTGTGATCCTTTTATCCCACAACCAGATGCATGAGATATTCTCATTGACGTAGACACTAGCTTTAAGAATTCAAGTTGCCGAGCACGCCCGTAAGGTACTCAGAGAAGATTGCACAACTTTTATCTCGTAAACATATAGGCCAAAAATGCATACAACTATTAGATATTAGGGATTAGGGATTGATTACGCACATAACCATAGGAGGCCCACAATGACCATGAACCTTCGGTTGTGATCCATAGGTCCCACAGTCAATTAGACATTGATGTTGGTTTATGCACATTAGTATTTAGATCCGCTCCACTTCCACCAGTCATTATCACACAACTATCCTCACTAGAAATAGCAGCTAATCAAGCTAAAGATTTCCGACTAGACTAGAGAATCACCCATAAAATCCACTATATATCCATCATCCACTTTCATGACCCTATCGGGAATATCTATGAAGCACCCACAGTTATCTTCCACGTATATTGATTAAATTCTTGAGCAATCATCCTCGAATGATCTATCACGCCAGCTTAGGATAGGAGGGCCTTCTTTGCCTTAGACTCACATATTCCATTAGTACATGTCGAAGACATAAGATTACCTAACTATTTTTTTTACGCCCCCACGTATATTCCATCCCCACCATGGCTATCTCAACACGACCTTGGGAGGTCGGATGCGAGGAAGAGTTACTTGTAGATTCCCATGCTCGCTTGTCAATTTTCCATCATATACTTACAACACATAAAATCTTGAGGGATGGTTATTGGTGGCCAACTCTCTTCAAAGATACAACTCTATTGGTTAGGAAATGTGAAAGTTGCCAGCGTTTTTCTGGAATAATGAAAGCTTCAGGCTCCCTTCCTTTACAACCTATGTCAATTGAATCCCCATTTAAGCAATGGGGAATGGATTTCATTGGTGAAATTTCAGATCCTTCCAGTGTTGGTCATTAATGGATTCTTGTAGCCACTAATTATTTCACTAAGTGGGTGGAAGTAACACACCATGTTATCATGGACTTGATGTTGAATCAAATCATATGAAGATTTGGAGTGCAATCTAAGATTGTTGCTGATAATGCCATGGGTTTTAGAGCTCAAGCTTTGGTGGCAATGTGCAAAGAGTATGGAATCAATTTTACATTTTCTTGTAACTACAATCCCCAAGGAAATGGACAAGCTGAGTCCAGCAATAAAAACTTGTTGAAGATCATTAGAAGAACCTTGGAGCTGAACAAAAAGAAGTTGGGTGAGTAACTGAAGTTTGTTGTTTAGGTTGATATAATCACTATCAAAATATCTACTGGTAAAAGCCCCTTTGAGTTGGTATATAGAACTCAAGATTTTCTACCCCTTCATTTGCAATTGTCTTCATTTCCGTTTTTTCAACAAATTGAAGATCAAGAAGTTAGTCCATATGATGCTCGAATCAATCATATTATTGAGTTAGATGGTGAAAGAAGGGCATCCCATCAACGACATGTGAAGTTCAAAGAAAAGTTGAAGAAATTATTTGACAAGAAGGTGACTCCAAGAGCTTTCAATATTGGGGATCTTGTGTTATTATGGGACAACAGGCACGAGGATAAGGGAAAACATGGAAATTTTGATGCATTGTGGATGGGCCCTTATTCAATTGACATTTGAATTGGTGAAAATACCTTCTTCCTAAAAGACTTAGATGGGGAGCTGTTTGAATTACCCGTTAATGGAAGGAATTTGAAACATTTCCTTGGTAGATTTCTTATAATCGAGGTATACTCCATTGTACAATGTATAGTCTTTTGGTTTCTTTCTATTTTCATTTTTTCTTCTTTTTTTTTCCCTGGTCCTTAGCAGCCATTTTTTAGTTTCTCGGTTTTCCTTGGGGGAGTTGGTTATTATTGTTCTTCTCTGCAAGCTTATTATTTGACTCCATATCCTAATGGTTTGTTTTGGAACTTGGTCTGCTATATTTGTTCTTTGGCACTCACAGGAGTGCCCATCCCCAGTCGATCTCGATGTTTGTGCTCAATTTGGTCTCTCCTCATTTGTCCTTGAAATTCTTCACTTGGGTTTTTTTGTCTTTTCTATCTCCCGAATTGATGCATGAAAACTTTTTCCTCCATTTGGTTGCCATGACCAATCCTTTCCTTTGTCAAGGTTCACTTTAAATCTAGAGTTTGTTTTCTTCATTTTTCCATGAGAAATATCTATAACTTGGGTGAAAACTCAGGTTTTTTCCCTTCCTTCCATTTTCCATAGTCACGTTTTGTTTTCCCTATCAATTGTTGTCCAAATATCTATGGAAATGTGATTGGATGCAGCTCGGAGGATCACATTTGGGCCTTATTCCATTTCCAAATTCTCTTTCTCTGAAGAAAGATTCATTTCTAGGTGCAAATGGTGATTTCCCTACATTTTACAGTTTAATAGGTGTGTTTTTACCCGTCAAATTTATATCTCAGCATTTGTGGAAATGTGTCCCTTTCTGGTTGGATATGGCTAGGTGGGGCACTTTGAAACTCTAAGGACAAATTCAACTCAAAACTTGTCCATGTGGAGGGCCGACACTCATTTAAGGGTCTACCTTAGGATCCCACCTTAGAAGTTGCGTCAAGGAGACACGTGGAGGCTTCGGTGGCTCTGCTCTATACTTAAACTTTTCAAAGTAATTTTCTAAGGTTTAAGACATGTGGAGGGACCACGCCTATTTGGGGACTAGATGCTAAATTTTATTTTGAAGAAGCGCCAGCAAGAAACTTGGAGGCTTCTGCTCACTTTTCCCTTGCTTGGACTTTTCAACATCCAAATAAAACTATCTCGAACCCTAAACACATGGCACATTCCACTGGTCCTTCAACTTTTTCAAACAACTCTCTTTGGACTAAGACACGTGGTGAGCTGCATTTACTTGGAGTCTCTGCTTTTGGGGACCATCTCAAAGTATAACAGTGAGACACGTGGATGCTTCCGCCGACTCCTTTTATACTTGATATTTTCAAAGGCCAAAAGGTGTTTTTCTTGGGCCCTAGGCACGTGGAACACCTACACTTATTTGCAAACTTGCCTCTTTACCTCACCTTTGCAGTTGCACCAAGAAAACACATGGATGGCTCTAATCTAAAGATAATAAGGGGGAGAATAAATGGTTGTTGTGCATTACATCTATTTTTCCACCATTTTTTCTCTAAGACTCCTGGAGATACGAATACACGCACTTGTTTTCATCATTTTTGATGAAACACCTTGTCGTTTTGTCTGCAAATTGTAATTGAATGGATTTAGAACTTAATTTATGAGTCCAAGGATTGTTAAGGTCAATATTTTGAAGTTGGAATTTCTCGGGCACTTACAAAAACGTGAATTACCAGAGAAGCTGGATGCGGGATAGAGTTGTAGAGGAAAGAGAGGGAAAAGGATGAAATGATGGAGGTTACAGGTATAAAGGATGAAAAAGGTGTTGCCTCGAGGGTGAAAAGGATTACTTGTCAGATCTAGCTGTATAGAGCCTCCGAAAAATGATTAAAATGGGGATTTATCAGATGACAGAATAAAAATGATTAGAAGGAGTACAAAAAAGTTGTGGCATGAAATGCTAGTCATTAATCGAGGGTCTAAGAAATGTGATCAGTTCATAATTGGTCCACCTCATAACTTTTGGATGTAAATTTGTTAAGTGTCACTTTCTGAGGCAAATTGATAATAGGAAAAGGTCCTCGAATATTCTACTCTTTGGGGGGAAATTTTTGATGAGTGAGCAAGTGAAATGTATAAATGCAATGAGAACACTCTTGCAAATGGTCAGGGGTTGAATCCTTAAGAGAAAATTTGAGAGAGTTTGTCTTCCTGAGAGACCAATCCAAGAAACCTATTAATTTCCTGTGTTTTAGATTTCAATCACGTCAAGTTGGTTACGAGTGTATAGCCATTGACAAGATCTGAGACTGTTTAAAGAAACTTTCCCCTGCTAATGAATCTAATCAATTTCGAGTTAATCTGTGTCAATCTTGGAGCAATTTGTGTCTGCTTTATTTTAGAATGTCTCATAAGTAGTTTTTCTTATTCCTATTGCAATCTTGTGTTAAATTCCCTCTGAATCACACAGGATCTCATCCATGTGACAGATTTAGTGGAATATTTAATTTCATTTCAAGAATAGTCTTCATCCTATAATGAGATAAACAATTTAAAATCACTTCACTGTCATTTGTTAATAAATATTGTTTGTAAGACTTGAGTGTATCTTAGGTGTGAGGAATCTATGGTCTTTGATGTTTTATTAATTCTGTTTCTCGAGCCTTCCTGTTAAATTATTGGAGATTGTGTGAAACTATGCAAATATGGGTCTCGATTGAATCACACCTTTTAGTTGAAGGAATATCTTAGCTATTCTAAAGATTTCTATCATTTAGATTTCCAATTGTTGTGAAGTCTCTCAAAGATCTGGTATAATCAATTTTATCATGCTTAAACTCCCACCAAAATTATTCAAAAACCATGAATCCATCCTGAACTACCCCTATTTTCCTATGTGTCCATAAATGTATAAATTCTCTTTGCTTAAATATGCGAGAGGCAATCGGGATTCCATAATGTCTTTAAGAAATATCACCATTATTTAGAAGTGACAACTCATGAGAGTTAAATTGTGGTGCATTGATCATATTTTCTCGGGTCCCCTTTCAAATTTTGTGTAAAGAAGGATATATTCATTCTCCTTCATGAAACAAAGGTTACACTAAGGGTCCTCTCACCCTAGTTGAAGAAGCACAACCTAAAGTAGTGAGGATAGGTCAAATCCTTGTGAAGGTGCCATCCATATCTCCATAATCTGAGTGATAAAGGGTCGGGTTAGATATCATCCCCAACAAAAAATGACATACATTATGATCTATCTATCTCTAAGCTCCATGTAAAATTTGTGATGTTTCTCACTTGAAAAAGAGAAAATTTTTGGATACCAACGAACGTAATCTTTTCGATTTGGGCTTAAAATTTGTTGCATTACATTCTGATTTGCTGCATTTAGGTCACATTAAAATGAGGTCAAACTATATGCTAGAAGTCATGCCTAGTTGATGGTTGACACAAAGAATTGTAGAAAGCACATTCTCTCTCTATGTGTCTTACCAAACTTGCACAAAAATGAAATATACACATCATTCTTACACAACATCTTTCCTAGGAACACTTGTCAGAGATCACATGATTTGATAGAAAAGTACTTCGCAGCTCATTGCTTCTATCGAGTCATTACCTCAAAATACGGCCTGCCCCTGACATATCATACCTAAAACCTCTCCTTTTAGATATCCTTCTTCATAAGAACACTTCCTCACCAAAAAAATCTACTCTAAATTCATGAGTCAAGATTCTAAATAGCATAAGCTCAACACTTTAAAAATCACTTGTTAGATACGTGTTTTTTAGCATTTGATTGACATGCATTTTGAGGTTTGAGAATATGCTTCTCCATTTTTCCATTTTGTTTTCTTACACACTCCAAAATAATAAATGGAGTATTCTGACTTCTTCTGAGTGTGTCAAGACTTAATTGCATCATGTCCGGACCTGCAGGTTGATTATTTATCTCACTAAAATTCACAACAATATGTTTTTATACATCTTTCCAATTTTCATAAGTAATCGCATCGATTACCCCCGATCGCATCGGTTATTTCATTTTCTTTGTTTTCAAAGTTCTGTGAGTCTGTACTCTCTCTTCTTTGATAAAAATCACCATACAACTTGTTCATCGACGATCACCAATATTTACCTCATTCGGTAAAATTGTTCTTGTCTCGAGTAACCAACCTTGGTTACCCCCGAACTAACATCGGTCATCCTCAATCGGCATCGATCACCTTGTATTGAATGTCAACTGATATATTACCAAAATTCACCTATGGACACGTATTTTATTCACTTTAATTACTCCTTATGTCACTGTAGGATACAACATCACCCGATATACATTCATTCACATAGTTTTGACTCACAATCAAGCTAATGCTCTTATATTTCTTACAATTAAATCAACCACTCACGCCTATTCCTTCACCACCCTCTATCCTATCACCCATCGATCTAACCCTACCTACCACCATTAGTGCAGTAATGAGGAATTTTCACAAATCCTTGATCGAATTCCATGGCCTTACAGGTTCTACCTTTCCCATTCTTCCACGCAGATTCCCGAGGTCGGTTGATATATGGCATGCCTATATCCATCTCTTCTACCCTTATTCCCACTTCTTCATTGGCCCCTAATAATGCGGTGTTACCTTCACTGCTTCACCCCCCAAATGGTGTCAAAGCTAGGACCCATGACCATTATGACCACTTGTGTCTACAATATCACTCGCACCAATAGTACCTATTGTCCCCTCATCGACCACCCAAACCATAACCCCATCTACACCCATTGTCTCAAAAATACCCATTGCAACAAAACTACCAAAGGTGGTGTCGATGACCCCTACTCCATTCAAGAATCTTGTCCTCTCCATCCCACAAACACTTCCCCTAATCGTTACTTAGAGTCACTACGACCATTCCACCTACATACACATACTATCAACAAGACCCTATATCGTCTATCACCCATTCTAGATACATACCCTCTATATCGGTCCCCTATTCTCAACCTCCCTATTCAAAGATCACCATAAAATGGAATTTTCCCACATCATAGGTTCAATATCAACCCCCTTATGCCACAGGAGGAGCCCTTCCACCACAACTTACAAATGACCTCATCAAATCAATGATGGAGAGGATGTAGACATTAGAAGCATTAGTTTTGAGCTCATGCAATTCTCTCACCTACGATGAAATATGTAATGTGCCCATTCATCCATCCATCCCTATTCATCCATACCCTGTACAATGGGAAATGCCAAAATTCAACTGTTTCAATAGTAAAGAAGACCCGTAGTAGAATTTTTAGTCTTTCAAACATGGGTGTTACCTGATCACCCATGATGACACTTTACTCCTACGGACCTTCCCAATGTCCCTAATAGGACCTACATTGGACTGGTACAATGGGCTACCAAGACACTCCATCTACTTATTTAATCAAGTAGCCCAAGCCTTCTTAGATCACTCCTATATCAAAATTATTAAGAAGGTTACCATGACTGATATTTATTCCACACGACAGTATGACGATGATTCTATCGCTAACTTTGTCTCTTTCTCTGCACAACCCGATTAACCAGCTCACATTTAAATTACCTCAAATTGAACTCATAGAGTTGTTTACTCAGGCTTGTGTAAGACACATCTCACCAACTTTACAGTGCAGACCTTTCTCACTTTTGACAATTCATTCACCATGGCATGGAAATTGGAAATTCATGCTATCAAAGAGAAGAAAATTCAACTTCGTAAAAAGAACATCGCGTTTAAATAAAATGATGCTTCTTCATCTTTGAAACCCCAAAACAAATATTTAAAACCCAAAGGATCTGCCAATGACATAGTTCTCAAGGATATCCCCCTCATCGATCAAACCCAACAAAACCTCCTTCTAATATCTCTCTCATCCAAGATTTCTAGTTCAAATGAGAACAATGAAAGTACACTTTGATAGGAGAATCTTATTCTTTTGTTTTGAAAAATCTTGTTAAGGATGGTTCCATTACCCTTCCACCTATAAAACCACATACTAGTTTTTACCCTGAGAGCCCCATGCCCACATGGTATAAGGAACATGAATTTTGCAACTATCATCGTGTCAAAGGTCATAGCGATAATAACTACATCACCTTCAAGAATATCATCCAAGAAATGTTAGACAACAAAGATCTAGTCTTGGATAGCCCGAATGCACCCACTAACCAAAACCTACATATCTTCAAGAAACCATTTCCTAATCATGCCTCATCTTCCAACCAAGTTGGTGACACTTCAAATAATGATAGTAATGTTAGCAAGGTCCACACTATTTTAGATGACATACCAGTTGCTTCCCAATTGCCTCATGTTCCTTTCATACATGAAATCTTAGCCAGAGCTCCACTACCTGCACAAGAACTGATTTCATCTACTCCTCCACCCACAGAGGAACCCCTTCATTTCCTCCATCACCCATGGAAGAGCTTATAATTTCTACACCACCTTTGACCCCTCAAATTTCTAAGAAATCATCAGTGACACCTCTCTTACTCATAGGAGATACATATCCACAATCTCTGACATCACACGGAGAGTCAACCTTGTCCGGCCCATCCTCTCCTTGACCCATAGAAGATCCCGTAGGAATACCATTGCCTTTAGATGACGATTCACCATTGGAACTTCAATATCCCACTGATATGATTTTGGCTCTCTTACCCACGAGTTCGAGGCTAGCATTTCCTATATCTCAAACCCATTTTACAGGGATTTCCACTTCATCCACATTGGCCCCACTTATGATGGTACCATTGTCACGCTTGGTCAATCACCTAGACAATGTCGATAGAGACTTACTTTGGGGACACCTTCTACTTTATGTTTCAACAAAATGTAACTATCCTCCGTGACACCTCCACTATCTATCCAAAAGTGTTTTGAGTGACCAAACTAAACACAACCATGACTATTGTAACACCTTCCACGTCACCACCCATGGTCCAACTCACACCTCTTTGAATAACCCAACATACATCTACACCCAAACACCTACCGTCACCTATATCATCTCCCTTACCTAAACCTATCACTACCTTGGGATTCATAATTTGAAAGCTAGCCTTACTCACCCACCCATCAAACTAGATTTAGCCACATCTTCCAAAGCTAATGCTAAACTTATCCCGGCCCATAAAAAGAAGATCCAACCCCCTAGGCCTCATACATGAACCTCGCCTACCATGCCATTATCACCTTCATCCCTTCTGTCCATCCTAGGACTTCACCCCTCGAGCACTGGAAAAAAAAAACCCCATCCACTAGTAAACCAAGAGCACAACAACCCATTTCCTCGTCATATACCTCTAATATACCCAAGCAAACCACACAACTTACGCACTCACCCATAACCTTCTTACCACCCATACCTCCACTACCATCCATAATTTCTTCACTACCCATGAAACTTTCTTCTCTTTCACTCACGCCTCCTGCCTAACCTACACCTCCCCTCCATGTCCACAACACCTCGATTACCCCCATGGGTAATCCATCCTCTTCCACCATCTTCTTTTCCCTCCACATATCCTACACGCGTATCATCGTTTCCTAAAAAGATGCAACCTAAAACTAAAAATCTGCTACCCTCCAATAAGGTAGTTAAACCAACCAAACCTTCCACCGCTGGATCTTCTACCATGCCCATACCCAAGCAAATGCAACCAAAACTAGTAAACAAAACCATCCCCCTCCCAGTAAAGCCTCTTCCTCCACAATCGATTGTACTGCACCCAGATCCACATTCACCTCCCATTGTGATCCACTAGTAGGATTCTACATGCCAAAATCTAAGCCAATATCCTCAAAACTTTAGTCATCACATTACCACCTCTTAGACCTTACGACCCACTCAAACCCAAATTGAAAGGGTTTGACAAAACCAAAATTTGCTCCTACCATCGTGTGCTAGGACACGATGTAGAGAATTGTAAGTCCTTGAAAATTGCCCTTGTCTAATTATGTCCTCCCGAAGAAAATTATGATGACGATGATATTCTTAATGAAGACCCCATTTCACCTCCACCAATTTCCTGGATCTCCTTCCATTACCTACTCAAAGAACCAAAATCTCCGACCCCACAACTCTTTGATCCACCCCCTAGATTTGAGATTAACATGGTCCATATAAGAGAGTTGGCCAAACCACTACCCAAATTCCAATGCACCCTACTCATTTCACCAAGATCGTATCCCCCTCTAGGGTTTTGTTCCTCATGCCACTATACCTTTCATGACACACCCTCTTCTTACACCTACCCTCGATTAACATGATCAACATTGCCACCCATGCTCAAAAAGACAAGAGGAAGGAAAAGGCAATGGCCTATTAATAAACCCTATACCCAACATACCATCTACACCCATACCCAAAGTCACCATTTGAGGTCCTGCATATCCTATTTCGATGGGGTCACGCATCACACAATGTTATAAAAACTACACCAATCCCCCTCAAAATGTCTTTATATGACCTTGTCCAAACCTCGTAGTCACATCATCAAGCCCTCATGAAGGAATTTCAATCTATTGAAGTCTTAGCAAATGACCCCACACCCATGCCTCCATCATTACCCCTCACCATGTAGCCTCTCTCGACTAGGTCATCGCCTTCCTCTACACCTCCATCTACTCACCAAGTGTACGCCCTTAGCTTTTCGGATAAAGAGATCACTTCCTTCCAGTCCATGGACCCCAATCCCACTATTTTTATCTCTTTCTTTATTGATAATATATGCATACGACGTGTTATGATCGATTGTGGTGCTAGCCTTAACATCATCTCCTCCCATACATATGACCAATTGTGAATACCTACCAATTGCATGCATGGTAACCCGGTTATGTTGTGCTCCTTCAATGATGCCATGACATCTACCTTGGGTACCATTGTTCTCCATGTCCGCATGGGTGCCCACACTATCCCAAAAATTTCCATGTCCTAGAGGGGAGTTCCATTATAACTTTCCATGGGTTGTGTCCCTTCGACTTTACATCGCTGCCTCAAATTTGAACACGAGAGACATAATTACACCATCCCTACTGACCCATCACCTTTCAAGACCTGTAACATGCTATATCGGCCCAATGATGTGCTTGTACTAGCAAGGCATCTGCCACTATCACTACTTCACCTTCACGTGCAAGCTCATCCATAAAAACTACCACTACCTCTGCTGTATCTAACCTTATTATCCCCACTATAGTTTTATCCTCTACCACTGATGCACATGTTCCCCATCATCTAGTGAACAATCTATCCTGCTACCCACATATGACTACTAGTCCTTTAGAAGGTGTTTTTGATGCCTCACTCTGGGAGAATACCGCCTATATAATATCGACACCTTCCTCACCCCACAAGAGTATGTGAATCTAGATCAACACCCCAACTACTACATCCGCATCGGTGATGTTTTTCCTTATGGCCTTCCCCACCTTCGCACTAATATAATGTATGGGGGACTTTATATTGCTACTATAAACCCAAATCTCCATCCCAAGCCTAACCATTTTCGTCCGACCTACACTCCCTCACTTAGCACTTTGCTTCACTTAGAATTTCCTCCACTAGTGCACGTGGAAAGGATTTGGCTTTGGATTTTATGAACAAGGCCACCATACTATCATTTCCTATACCTCTTGTAAACACAATGACCATAGTGGCATTGGTTTTGACGCTCCACCCTCCAAGAAGGTTCATGTTGACCTCATCCAAGATGGGAAATCTTTCCCATCTCATTCACCCACATTACCATCTTCACCCACGAGTCCATAGATCCCGAATCTATTCCTCCTAACCTTTTTTTTTTGTAAACACCATTTCCTTGGGACCATTGACCTATCAACATGATGGTGAAGCTCCCTCTTCTCTCCCATTCTTCTATCCTCACATGATCAATGATGTTATTCCTTTTATTAATTTCATTCAATTTCAAGATGATGAGTCCATCCTCACCTACATTGGTGTGAAAGAATCTTATATTCATCGGTCACTACCCTCTAAATGCAAACCATGTTGAGCAATCGACCATCGAATTCAACATTAACACTCAGGATGACCTACACATTCTAAAGATCGGCCAATCCTTAGATGCTACTGAACAAGAAGCCTTCACCTCTTTCTTTCAGGACCATAGCAACATGTTTTCCTGGTCCTATGCCAATATGCTCGATATTGACCCAAATATCATGGCCCACAATATTTTAACCATCCCGATGCCAAACCCATCAAACAAAATCTATGGAAAATGCATCCTCACATTGCTCTTCCCGATCAAAGAAGAAATTCAGCACCTTCTCTTGGTTTCCTTCATTCTACCCATTTATTATCCCCAATTGATTTCTAACATAATTCCTATCAAAAAGGTGACAAGGGACTCTGAATTTTCATAGACTTATGTGACCTCATCACCACGCCTATCCCAAAGATGATTCCCCCTATCGACTCCACCAACCAAGTGGTTGATCTCATCACTATCCATGAAATGTCATCACTCATGGATGGTTTCTCGAACTACAATCAAATATTACTAGCTCTAGAGGATCAACACAATACTTCCTTCATCACCCCTTGGGGACCACCTACTATCGAGTCATGCCTTTCACCCTAAAAAACAATGGTCCTACATATTAGCGAGCCATGACTTACATCTTCGATGACATCATGCATCGTATATTGGAAGATCATGTAGATGATCTTACTGGAAAAATCTAAACATCGAATTGAACACCTACTGGTCCTTAAAGTCATCTTTGATCGTCTCATCAAGTTATGTGCATCTTCATCCAAAGAAGTGTATCTTTGCGGTACTTTCTGGAAAACTCCTAGGTTTCAGATTTCTTTGCGTGGCATAGAAGTCAATCCTACTAAAGTCAAGGCTATTCTGGAAATTCCTCCACCCACTAATATCCATCAACTTTGAAGCCTACAGGAAAGTTGCAATCCATTCATTTTTTTATATCACAAATTTCTAACCACTTTCAACCATTTCATCTTCTCAAGAAAAACATTTCATTCAAATGGGATGATGAATGCCATAAAGCCTTTGAGGCCTTAAAACAATACCTTCTTCAACCACCAATACTCATTCCTCCTAAAGATGACCAACCCTTTTACTTATATATTTTCACCATTGACCATTATTTGGGAGCCATGCTCACTCATCGCGATGAGCAACATAAAGAGCAAGTGGTTTATTACATAATCCGTACCCTTCTAGAATACAAAACTAGATATACCCACACCGAAAAAATATGCTTAGCCTTAGTTTTTGTCACCACCAAACTCTGCCATTACCTACTCAATCATAAAACCTTTGTCATTACTAATACTTGACCCATTACACTATATGTATGCCAAACCCTATCAAAATCAATGTGCCGCGTGTTGGCTTATGCTTCTTGTCAACCTTGACCTTGAATTCATTCATCAAAATTCCATTAAGGGCCAGGAAATTACTCACCAACTGGCCGACACACCTATTTTTGAGGATCAACCATCTAATTTCGACTTCCCAAATGAGTCTATAGCTACCCTTTCCTGGAAAAACCGCTTACCAAATGACACTCTTCTTTGATGGCTGCAAGTGTCAACGTGGGGTGGGGCTGGTGTTATCCTCATTCCTCTTGATGGTGAACCTATGCCTTTGTCTTTCAAACTCAATTTTTACTATACAAACAATATTACTGAGAATACAAAGTGCTCATATTGGGTCTCAAAGTTGTATATGCCTTAGATGTTAAGACAATCAATATCTTTGGTGATTCTTAGTTAATCATTAACCAAGTCAATGGTATATACTAGTGTTATGATGAGATACTTCAATAGTATAAGCATCACGTAGACATACTCTTAACCTCCTTTGACCATTATGCCCTTCAAACCAGCCCATGTTCTCGCCAATAAGTTTGTAGATACCATGGCCTACTTGGCTTTTGAGATACCTCTTCTTGCACTGTTGACTCTAAAATCTTTGTCACCATACAAAGCCTAGAATCACCCTCTTATTTACCTCGTGAATTTTACTCCATCGAACCATTTCCCCTGGCCCACTTGAACTTTGGTATAAACAATATGTAGACTATCTTTCCATTTCCATTTTTCCCACTAATCTCACTCGTAATAGACAAAAATCGTTTCTTAAAAGTGTCTCTTGTTATGTCATCATGGGTGGTCTTCTTTACAAGTGTGGCTTCGATAGTATTCTCTTACGATGCCTTACAAGTTTTGAAATTCCCTACACCATTAAGGAAGTCCATGATGGAATTTGTGGAGGTCACTTTAGTGGTTTAGCCGTCACAAAACACATCCTTTGCCTAGGCTATTATTGGCCGAACCTAAACTGTGACTTTTGTGATTACTTCAAATGTTGCATGAAATGCCAGCAACATGCTAATCTCCACCACACACCTAGTCATGCCTCACATGTCGCATGAGACCTTTGGCCTCTCTCAATGGGGTTTGGATCTTGTTGGTGAGATCAACCCCCATTCTTCACCATGCCACCAATGGATCATAACCGCTACCGAATATTACACTAAATGGGTAGAGGCCATTCCCCTCATTTAAAAAAACTAAGAAAATATGTGAATTCATCAACCATCACATCATTTGTCATTTTGGTGTTCCTCACCACCTCATCACTGATAATGGAAAACAATTCAAAAATAAAACCCTACATAAACTATGTGACGCTTTTGGCATCCAACTCAATTTCTCATCACCTTATTACCTCGCAAAACCAATGGTCAAGCTGAATCAACCAATAAAACCTTGAAAAAAATTCTTATGAAGGTAGTCAATGATATTGGGAAAGATTGGCATATGCACATTCCTTTCACCTTGTGGGCTTATTGTACTAGTATTCGCACTTCAACTACTACCACACCATTTTCTTTGTCTATGGTACCGAGGTTATCTTAACTCTTGAAGTCTAGATTCCATCTCTCTACATCTCACTTTGTAAGAAATGCTCAACGATCATGAATTTCACTTGAGATAGTTTGGTGCAACTTGAGTTATTAGATGAACGACGTCTCAATGCTCTTGACCATCTCCAAATTTACCAAAAATGTATCAAACATGCATATGACAAATGCATTCATGAACGAACCTTCCAGGTTGATGACCTCATCCTGAAAGAAAATCAACATATAACTAAAGAGGAGAAAAGTAAACGGGAAAAATTTCTCCTAATTGGCTTGGACCTTTTATCGTTACCATGCCTATAGATCAGGTGCTTATCATTTGTCTTCACTCGAAGGTAAATCCAAACTGAGCCCCTTAATGCCATACATCTTCAATCATTTTTTGTTGATATCAAGTCCTATATCACTTTATGTCAGTTGATTACTCATCCCTTGAGCATTGTTCACCTTCCATATTACCCATTTTGAGGATCCACGACTAAACAAGAATCATGTGATTACCCGTCACCATTTTATCCTTGTCTTCAATATGAGTACCACGGCTATACTCATAGCATGATACTCATGGATATTTTTCATCTTCTCTAGATGGAATCCCATGGTCATTCATCACTCAAAACCACCCCCTTTAATAATTAACTCATGGGTACTATGTTTTGTCATCCGAACAAAAGCCTACCCTTCCTCTATAGTATTTTCCATGACTCAAACTTCCAAAAACAAAAAGAGATACAACTCCTTGAGTAAAAATTATAGAAAAGATGACTCCCTCAAAAGGGACTTCTCTTCACACTAATTCCACCACTATACATAGAATGATCCCTTTAAGGAAAACTATATCATAGTTATTCCAAAAATTCAATAAAAATATCCAAAAGCCTCCCACATCTATCTGATTCACAAAGACCTCAAGGAGATAATAAACTCATCCCATATAGACTTCCCACATCGTTTAGTTTGTTAAAAACAAACAAATGAAGAAAAAGATGAAATTTTCATCATGGACCTACCTATTCTTGATCCTAGGTTTCTTGTTCCGAAAGACACGTTGTCCGTATACTAAGTTATACTCAATGGCCCATTCTCACCTCCTTTCCTTTTTGGCCTAATTTCCTCTTTACTCAAGGGACTTGCCACAAATGTGACATTTCATGATTATGTGACTTTCTTCACCCTTAGAATGGTCCATTATGCAATGCCTTTAGGGTCTTATGTTCATGAGCCCCTCTTAGGTATGGTTGACTCATTAGGGTTCTTATCAATTAAGCATCTCTTTTACCACCTCTTACCATTCACCTACCTCATTACTTATTGATTATCCTATACAGGACCAAATCATCGACACTTATATTTAAAAAAAACCGTGCTTAGGACCTAAACTCAATCACACCTATGACCTAAATTCACCCATGCCTAAATACCTATCAATCCATTTCTTTACTTCATCACAATCTTCCCTAGCTTATGGGAGAACTACATCAGCCTGAGGTCCCTTTTCATCGAGGACTATGTAGGTAGCACTCTGAGGGCATAGGGCCCTCATCTGTTAGCTCGACCACTCTTTACCCTAACTAATTCCCCCTTCCCTTTCCTCTTCACATTCTACCCTGGTTAGTTTATATTTTATATCAATAGCTAGAAATTAAACCTAATAAGCATCAACTCATACACATTTTATTACATCATCAAATTATCCATTTATCATTTTCACATTTCCATTATGGCACAAATTTGGAAATTAAAACCATACCTAGTATATACATCAACATTTGTCTCTCATGTTACCAAAAACTTGGACATTAAATCGACCTAACTCAACCATGCCTAAACCAACCTGACTCCATCATGCCTAACTCGACCTAACTCAACCATGCCTACATCAACCTGACTCCATCATGCCTAAACCAACCTGACTCCACCATGCCTAAATAGACCTGACTCCACCATGCCTAAACAGACCTGACTCCATCATGCCTAAATAGACCTGACTCCACCATGCCTAAACAGACCTAACTCTACCATGCCTACATGACCTTGAATCTATCAGGCCTAATCCACTTCATTTTCACACATATATATAGTAGTGAAAATTAGAGCAAGTACACCATCCATACTATAAATACCATCATCTATAAATCAAAAAGTCTGTGTAAAAATACATGTGAGCATAGATATAAATAATAATCACAATCTCTCAAAAGCTCTCATATACACCCTCATCATCTTCGGCATGTAGGTTGGTATACATATCAAAAATATGTTAAAAACATGGATACATTGATCATCAATGATGACTAATTTTCACCCCACATGATATCCATCCCTATCTCATTAGTCTCCTCTGTCTCCCCTCAAGTGGGGTACCCTGCCAACTTCTCTCCACCTTGCCCCGATTTTTCCTCTGATGGTCCCTCACCTAGAGCTAGCCTCCATGCACTACTTGTCTCACCTTGACCCTTTCCCGAGGCTCACCATCCCCATGTACTCTCTACAATGTGGGTACGTGACCTCGTCCTCTCACTCAAGGCTTGTTGTTCTTTATAATCTCCATAGGATAGAAAATATATCCCTGTGGCCATCAAGCTAATCCCGATAATACCGGACCTCACATAAGGGATCCCTCCACCTTCTTATAGGTAATGTCTATAGTGATTTAATTGGCCTCAGACCCTATACCTATCTCTTAAGACCTGTCTCGCTAGTACCTATAAAGGGGGACCACATGCTCATGTGCCTATGCCTGTCGAGGGACCCTGTCTCGCCCCTGCCTATATCTCGGCTTTGAAGGGTCACAACCTACACTGTGTAGTGGCTAACTAGCCATGTAAACCTGTAATTTACGCATGTAGGGTGGACACTTGAACCCCATCCTTATATCCACCTTGTGTGGGCGCACCTATCCTTACGCTACCCGGGCGTGGTGGCCACCTATTCCTACAAAATAACAACCTCCTTTCCCGCACTATCCCCAACTGTGTAATCAAGGTAGCCACCTTCCTGTAGGGCATCCCTCTACACTATGATGGTGGCTAAATCGCTGCCCCGCCTCGGTGTTACTACTCATAAATGTGTGGCCCACCACTTCCTGTATCTATCACCCCCGACATCCTCAATCCGTCAGTCTATCACCTATTTCTCCCGCTCTATCGGCACTTTTAGCTATGGTAGACATAGAGGCCTCTCCATGTCATCCCTCCTATACTATGGGAAGGGTGGAGGTATATCCTGAAGCAGCCTTAACTTCCATGTAACCCTCTCTACTGGTATCATCTTGTGTTGTCGACACTAAAATTTTCCTCTTGTAATTTCTATTTCATTAATGTATGTATTAGGAATAGGATGTTGTTAAGTGTAATCGGTAGTAGCATCTGATAGAAGATAACGGTGCCATCAATACGGTGCCGCCAATAATGTAGAGTACGGTAACAGTCAAAGTACAATAGGAATGTTGTAAAAGTAAATATTTGTCGTAAGTGGTCCGGTAATGTTAAAATGTCAAAGTTTGGGTAATTAGAGAAGTAGGGTCTACATGATTAGGAATTAGAAATATTATATTGGTAATAAGGACAAGGAGTGAGGTCATAAATATTTTGTGTATTTTATTTGTAAAAAGTCTAAAAATGTGGAACCCATGTGAAATGATAAGGTTTATCTTATCTTAAAAGATAAGCTTACATGTACAAATAAGAGTTAAGGTATGGAATATGATTCGTCAGAGTGGATTTCTTATCCTATCTTAGAGATAAGATGGATAAGCTTGGAAGTTCTATAAATAAAGAGGCCACCCCCCTCATTTAGCATAGAAGGAAGTAGTGAGAAATATTGTATGAAGTGTGTAAAGGAAGCCATCAGTTTAAAGGTGTGTTGAAGAAGCCATTAAGAGGTGTAATTGTAAAGTTTCTCCCATAGTATTGGTGGAAGGCAAGTGAAGTCAATAACACTTGAAGTACCTCATGGGTGAGATTGTAACAATTTTATGTTAATATTATAATTTACTTTGATATTTCAGATTTTTCATCATTCCATCTTATCATAGTCGATGGTATTCTTATGTTATGTTTGTTGTTTTGTTTCCAGATTACATCCACCAAACTAAAGGCCGTGCATTAGTAAATAATCATAAGACGAGGAGTTCCTGAAGAATTATCATAGTGCTTGGATTGGTGATGACATTTTGGTTCTCATTCTTTGAGACCATTCCTCATTGGTGGATTGCGGAGAGATATTCCCACTTAGTCAAAAATCAATTGGAGGGTAACCTTGTTTTTACTTGTGCGTAGTAGTTACCATGGTAAAGTCATTTTTGTTGTGAATAGTAGTTATCATGGTAAAGTCATTTTTTGTGAATAGTATTTACCACAGTAAAGTCACTTTTTACCGTGAATAGTATTTACCGTAGTAACTTCACTTTTTACTCATGAATAATGTTTACCACAGTAAAGTCAGTTTTACCGCAGTAAGTCAAGTTTTACCATAGTTTACCGTGGTCATTTCTATTTTCTATTATAGTGATTTTAATTATTGGTGCACATAAGTCTTGTTGATTGTACTTTTGGGTTGGTATTTCACTATGGTTACTTTTGAAAATGGGGAAGATTCCTGTTTTTCAGCCCAATCTAATGAAGATGCTTCCTCTTTCATTCAAGAGTTTAAACGATCTTGTATTTGTAATGGCCTTATAAGAAGGGAACAATGGACTGAATTTTTTCCTACCTTTTTGGATGGTTCAGCCCTTAGGTGGTTTGAAACACTAGGTGATAATGTGAAAAACTCATGGGATTTATTAACTGAAAGTTTTCTTGAAGAATTTGGTGAACAACAAAGATATGCAGATCTCATGATCGATATCACAAAGCTAACCCAAGGAGAGAAGGAGAATCATGTTCTAGAGCTAAGGAGGAAGCTCGATGCCCAGACCCAGAAGGAAGGATTAGCGGATGGGTTGATGAATGGCATGGATAATCTCCTATGTAAGAACTTCATTCTTGGGATGAAGCCAGAGATCAGACAATGAGTGAAGTATGACCGCCCAGCTACCATTGAACAAGCAAAGGAGATTGCAAGAAGGAAAGAAGAAAGCATGGAAGAGGAGCCCAAAGAAATTTTTGCTAAAGTAGAACCTACACCAGCACCTTTGCTCCATAATCCACAACCACTCTCGGTGAGCACAAATCTTTCTCCTAGTACATCTACTGAGTATGAAGATCTGCTCAAAAATATGGGTCAGTTAACTATTAATCTTCTTCAAGGAAAATAATTTAGTTCTCAGGGAGGAGATAGAGGTCCAAAAAGAAATATTTCTGAAGTTGTATGTTATGGTTGTTATAAAAAGGGTCATTATAAGTATAATTGTCTAGATAGAGCTTCTACATCAGTAAAGGAGAAAATGATAAAGGAAAAGCACTGTGAATTCTTTTGATGTAGTAGATAATAGCGAAATAATGAAGTAGATGTGTTTGTAACAAAAAGAAAGAAAGAAAGAAAAAGATAATCAAGATGGAAATGATCCTAAGAAGATGAAAGAGAAACTAGTAAGAAACATAGAGAAGAAAGTTGGGTGTGCAGAGGATTTTTGATTTCACGGGGTAAGGACTATACTCCATCTTGGAAGATCTGTCCAAAAGGCCTACAAATATTACATATGGTCAACTCTTGGCTATGTCTTCTGAGAATAGGTGGGAGCTGCACGAAGTGGACTCAATGCTCGACGAAGGAAGGAGGTTGAGGTCCCTATTTTGGAGGCAGAGGCGGATCCCTATGCTCCACAAGTTGAGGTATTATGTAATGGTATTTCAATTCATGATGTCTTAGTTGATGGAGGTGCTGCAGTTAATGTAATGACCGAGTCTGTAATGAATATGTTGGGTTTAAAAATTGATTGCCCTTCAACACTTATGTTAAGGTCATTAAATAAGGGAAAAACTAAACCATAAGGTGTAGTTTCAAATGTGGCAATATCTGTTATGGGTGTTGTATGTGTGGTAGACTTTCAGGTGATGAAAAATGGTACTGTTGTGTACCCAATGTTGTTGGGAAGACCATGGCTAAGGAGAGTTCATGCAAGAAACTACTGGAATGAAGGCTTCATGACACTTGGACATGGTAGAGAGAGGGTGAAGATAAACGTGATCCCTCGACATCATAAGGCAGAACCTATGGATTCAAGTGATGAAACTAATGATTGGACATCCTCGATTACTTTAGTACCAGTGAAGTGGACCGAAGATGAAGAAAGTGAGGTTGATGTTTCAGTCATGGATATCCTTCCAGTCACACCGACTCATGACCCCATAAAATTATCTGAAGAAGAAGTTGATGATCATCTCCAACAAATAAATATTGGTGATGCTGTGATGGAGAGTGAGAAGGAATCCTACCTCTAACTCTTTCGAATGTACATACACCTATTCACTTTTGATTACAAGGAACTCCGTCAAGTAAGTTGGGTAGAACATTCTATTGAGCTGGTAGATGGTGCTAGGCCTATAAAGCAAATGCCATATAGAATGAATCCTAATTTTTCCAAGACTGTAAAAGAAGAAATAGATAAGTTGCTTGATGCAGGATTCATTTTTGCTGTGGAGAATTCAGAATGGGTTTCTCCCATTGTGATCTCAATAAAAAATAATGGGAAGCTACGCATTTGTGTTGATTACAGGAAGCTCAATAAGGCAACAAAGAAGGATCATTACCCTCTTCCATTCTCAGATCAGATCTTGGACGAAGTAGCTGGCCAGGAGTGTTATAGTTTTGCTGATAGATATAGCGGATACAACTAAGTCTGTATAGCAGAGAAAGATCTATTGAAGACCATGTTCACCACTCCTTGGGGAATGTTTTCTTATAGAGTTATGCCTTTTGGGTTGTGTAATGCTCCAGCAACATTCCAATGTTTGATGAATAGGGTGTTCGAACCCTACATTGGGACCTTCATCAGAGTATTTCTAGATGATTTTTGCATCTATGGGAGCAAGTTGGACCACCTGCACTAGATGGAGACAGCATTTCAAAGGTTAGATGAAGCACAAGCCTCACTAAACCCTACAAAGTGTGTCTTTGGATGTTCTAAAGGTGTTTTGTTAGGGCATGTTGTATCCAAAGATGGTATTGGTACTGATCCTGATAAAGTTTCAAAAATCAAAGATTTACCATTTCCTATGAATAGAAGTAAGTTGAGATCATTTTTAGGCCATGTGGGTTACTATAGAAGGTTCATCAAGAATTTCTCAAAGATTACACAGCCACTAACCCAGTTCTTGAAGAAGGATGTTACTTATGAACCAAGAAATAAGGCACATGAAGCTTTTGGACAACTGAAGGAAGCCCTGGTGTCTTCACCTATTTTAAAGAATCCAGATTGGAGCAAGCCATTCATTGTGTACACTGATGCCTCGTTTTAGCACTAGGAAGTACTTTGAGCCAAAAGGATGAAAATGGGAATGAACATCCAATTTACTTTGGGAGCAGACAAATGAGCAGTCTTGGAGGTAAATTATACTGTAACTGAAAAGAGGCTCTAGCTATCATTTTTGTTGTAAAGAAGTTTAGAAATTACTTGCTAGGGCAGAAATTTATAGTTGTAACAGATCATCAGGCTCTAAAATATATTGTCAATAAGCCTAACCCATCAGGGAGGATAGCAAGATGGATAATTTTGCTACAATAATTTGAATTTGATATTATAGATAGGCTAGGAAAGAAGCATGTCAATGCAGATGCACTCTCTCGAGCCTATGATGGTTTAGGATCATCTTGTGATGATGATAATTTTCCCAATCAACATTGTTATCCCTTGACAAAATCCTAGTGAATACATAGATATTTGGAATTATCTAAATGAATTCAAGTTTCCTGATGGTGCCAATGCAAAGACTAAGAGAAAGATTACTCAAGCCAGTCATCCATATTCTATTCTGCAAGGAGTATTATTTCGAATAGGACCTAATGGACAATCTGACAAGAGGGCGATTGGACGTGATCAAGGAAGGAACTGCTAGAAGAATTCCACAATGATACATGTGGAGGGCACTTCTCCGACAACTTATAGCAAGAAGGATCTTGGATGCAGGTTATCATTGGCCCACTCTTTTTAAAGATTGTTATAATTATTGTAAGACATGTGATATTTGTCAAACACATGGTAACCGTAAGACTTCATCAGCTCCATTATGTCCTATTCTTCCACTTGGTCCCTTTGAAAAGTGGGGAATAGACATTGTAGGTCCACTTCTAACTACCTCACGCCAAAATAAGTATATTGTAGTTGCCACAGATTATTTAACCAAGTGGGTTGAAGCTAGGCCATTGAAAATAGCTTCCATGGATGAGGTGGCAAGGTTCATATATGAACACATTGTCACCAGATTTGGTTGTCCATTAGAAATTGTAACAGATCAAGGAAGCCACTTCATTAATGAGGTAGTAGAAGCCCGAGTCAATAAATTTTCTATTGAGCACGGAAAAGAAATAATAACAAAAGCCAAGCACAAATGGACGGGTGGAACGAACAATTTTTTTTGTGTCAAATTCTAGCAAAAGATGCGGCGTTGCAGTACATAAGTGGGATAAAAGGATTCATGCAAGATTGCGGGCATATAGGGCAACATCAAAGTCAACAACATGATACTCCCCATTTTAGTTGGCTATGGCATTGATCCAGATTCTTCCTATTGAGTTGAATATTCCCACCGTGAGAGTTATGAAAAATGAAAGGATGGATGAAAGTGATTCGGTAAAAGAAAGGATGGTACATCTTCATTTGCTAGAGGAAATGAGGGAAATAGCAAAGGATACAAGCCATAAGATGAAAATGAAGCGAAGGAATACTTTGATCAAAAGATCCATTGGTCTCCATTTCATGTGAATGACTTGGTTCTAGTATATGATTCCGAGATATACAAAAAAAGAAGACAGAGAAAATTTCTTCCAAATTGGATGGGGCCCTACAAAATAGCAGCTTATGCATGAAAATGGTAATGCATCTCGACTAGAGGAATTGGATGGAACTCCCATTATGAAATGGGTCAACCACGACAAGTTGAATATTTTCCAAGCACCAGAATAGTCTACTCCGAGGACGGAGTAGAAGCTAGGAAGGGGGAAGATGTCGACACTAAAATTTTCCTCCGTAATTTCTATTTCATTAATGTATGTATTAGGAATAAGATGTTGTTAAGTGTAATTAGTAGTAGCGTCTGATAGAAGATAATGGCACCGTCAGTATGGTGCTGCCAATAATGTAGAGTATGGTAACATTTAAAGTACAATAGGAATGTTGTAAAAAGTAAATATTTGTCGTAAGTGGTCCGGTAATGTTAAAATGTCAAAGTTGGGATAAGTAGAGAAGTAGGGTCTACATGATATTGGTAATAAGGACAAGGAGTGAGGTCATAAATATTTTGTGTATTTTATTTGTAAAAAGTCTAAAAATGTGGAACCCATGTGAAATGATAAGGTTTATCTTATCTTAAAAGATAAGCTTACATGTACAGATAAGAGTTAAGGTATGGAATATGATTTGTCAGAGTGGATTTCTTATCCTATCTTAGAGATAAGATGGATAAGCCTGGAAGTTCTATAAATAAAGAGGCCACCCCCCTCATTTAGCATAGAAGGAAGTAGTGAGAAATATTGTATGAAGTGTGTAAAGGAAGCCATCAATTTAAAGGTGTGTTGAAGAAGCCATTAAGAGGTGTAATTGTAAAGTTTCTCCCATAGTATTGGTGGAAGGAAAGTGAAGTCAATAACACTTGAAGTACCTCATGGGTGAGATTGTAACAATTTCATGTTAATATTATAATTTACTTTGATATTTCAGATTTGTCATCATTCCGTCTTATCATAGTCGATGGTATTCTTGTGTTATGTTTGTTTTAATTTGTTTCAGATTACATCCACCAAAATAAAGGTCATTGTGCATTAGTAAATAATCATAGCATGAGGAGTTCCCGGTGAAGAATTATCATAGTCTGGATTGGTGATGACAAAAGGTGCTCTCCTCGCACGTCACCCCTATATCCATTAGAGAAGTTGTAGCTCTTTTAGCTCCTCTATCAACCGCCCATATGATGGAAAACCCACATAGGGCCTCGAAATGATGTCCACATCAGACAATTCCTCTAGCAATCACCTGTAATAGGCTACAAAATGTGTAGCTCAAGCAGCTCGGTGCTCCCCCATCATAAGCACTCATCGCCTAAATCCCACTGAAAAAAAACACCTGCTCAATTCATCAACCCAAGCCATACCAAATGGACACACACACATAATGCATGCATATGCCCAACAATGAAGTAGGAAACTAAAACACAGGCTAAATCTCCGTATCTTCCCATAAGCCCATAGCTCTTTGTATAACTATACTAGGAATGCAGTGTGCCCATGCAAAAGGGGTCTTGTCCTCCACAATGTTGTGCATAACCCCATCAAGGATCATGGGAATCTCACACCCTCTCGCATCTAGTAGTACAAAGCACCGTGACTACCTCCATCAACAACACTACCAACCTCATCTCCTTCGGATGGGCTCGATACATATCCCCGTAGCTCATACTAGCACTATGGAACCTTAACTCTACCAACCCCTTTCCAAACATGATCAATAAAATCTCCTCAAATGCCTTTGAGGAGATAGAATACACCTATTTTTCCACTATCGGTAGCCACAGGATCCTATACACATCCTCTGGGGTGACTGTGATATCACCCGTCAATAGATGGAAGGTATTGGTCGTTGAGTCCCATGTGTCGATGAGAGTGACTATCAAAATCGTCTCCTAGACTACGTGTTGATAGCGTCTAACACCAATAAGGCCAACCTCTATAACATGGCACCAATCATCGGTTGTCACACTCCCTTGTACCTCCATGAGCAAGGGAGGTTGCATGTGTTGGAATAGCTTATATGAGTGTTGATAAAGAGATTCTTATGAGTTAAAGAGTACATTCTTTGCATATGTCTAAGAAGAGTCCAATGATCATCACACGTGACAAGCATGAGTGGGAGCAACTAAATTTGTTTTCATCCCAAGAGGATGAAGAGTATGTTGTTTTAGCAAAGGTGGAAGAGGTTGCTGAATTTTTTCCACACTATGAAGAGTTCCTGAGGTTGCTTTGGGATCTTGGTATTTGTGTAAGGGAACAAATCACAAACATTATTAAAACTTGATTTTACCCAAAATTGACCTTCAACCCCTCCTTTCTTCCCGGCCCCTCACCCGCTATCTATTTTACACTCTTTACCCTAACCACTTTCCCATTACCCTTCCTAGACCTCTATCCCTCCACCCAAACTCGGCACCATTACTCTTCCCGTCAAAGATCCATTCTAACCAAATCGCCTCCCTCATGCCTAATGGATGTTGGTGTACAAAGACCGATGTCGGCCATACCTGACTCAATGTGCTTGGTCACTGTTACTACACCCAAACCCAAAACCCCAATTTCCTTTACCTAATTTCTTTCCCATTTTCCCTATGAACCTACCCACACCTCACCTAAGTCCCTCCCCAACCCTCTTCCCCCTACCTCTGACCTTTCCCACCCCCTCTTTCATTCATTTAACCACAAATTTCAATTATTTTAACCTCCCTACCTCTACCCCTCTACATTTCCTTCTTCCCATATCAAATAACAACAAAAGGATTAGATCTTACCTCGTCTCGACGTCACCTCCATGGTGGCACGTCTGGCCGTTGTGCTAGTGGTCCACCCAAACCTTCTCCTCCCTCCACCATGTAATATCTCTACCTCACTCCTCTCTACCAATCACCTCCCTCAACCTAATCTCATGGACCCATCTACCTGGTTCTCCTCTCCAACCAGATCTCTTCACCTCATCTTAGTATAGCTCTAAATACTTTCCTCTCGACAAGGCATAAAAGTATCATGCCATCATCATTTTCACAAAATCCAAAACATACAAATGAATCCATATTATATGGATTTTTCCTTTTTATATACCCACATCAACCTAACCAACATCGGTTATACTTGGGACCGACATCGCCCAGTGCCCTAGCACATCATGGTTGGTTGTACCTAAACCATCATCGGTCGTGTTCCTAAAAAACTGTGGTTGGTTTACCTATACCGTCACCAATTCAATATGACCGGCATCGATTACCCTGTCATACTCTTATCAATACCCTTTCCCCATTTCCGACCAAAATTTACCCTTCCCCGCCACCGTTTGACCTTACCCACCCTTATCACAACCTACCTCCAAGCCTACATTACCTATCCTTGTCCTTAATTACATTTAGGGACTTTTTATTTTACCCATACCTCGGCCCTACCCATGCCGTGACCTAGCTACCTAGACCTGGAACATTGTTAGTGACCTGTGAACTCATGTTGTTTGACCTAATGACCTTACCTTGCCTATTGCCATGTTGTTTATCCTGACCCAACCTTTGGTGTACCGGAACATACCTAAACATTCTTACACCGACCTACATTGTGTTTCCACACCATATCCTATGCCTTAGATATCGAAATCACTTAAACCTTGTTCGGATAATCTCTTTAACCTAGATCCATGTCAAAATTTATAACGTGTGCGTGTGTTTAACTCGCCATTAACTTTGACCACAATTTACTGTTCACCTATTTTTGACCCCTTACCTTTCCCACGCTTGCCCACATCTACGCTCAATTTCACCACATCCACCTTTTGTCAAACCACTCACCACTTTCATCTTCCACCTCACCAGCCTTCTGGTTTGAGGGGGATCAACTTTACCCACACATGGGGCACTCGACTTCTTATTTTGTCAACATTGCTTACCAATAAAAGCTATGTGACAAAAAGGGGCAAATGTAGACACTTAAATTTGGTTACATTCCCTTAGCCCCTCGATTGGATAAACAACTTAAACATAAGTACTTAACCATGCCCCCTTTCACCCCACATTAATAATTAATTTAATTAATTTAATTAAATTAATTACCATCCTAAAAATATCCATTATTGTATTACCTTAATTGACCTAAATTCCACCTCACCTAAACACCTCATCCAACCACCTCACTCTAGACCTAGTCTTGGCATGTTTCCATAACTAACAATAACTAAGTCTTACTTTGCCTTAATGATCTAAGATTTGGTCTAACCCTAAAATGAATGCCTAAGATTTTTCTAACCACATTCCTATCTGCTTTGAAGGAATCTTCCACTCGATCCGCGCAACAAAAAACCAACTTGGCCTAAGAAATTAGAAAGATCTGCTCATTTTAGTAAAACATAGGGAATCTCACCTTAACCGATGTCGGTCAAAACCTAAACTAATGTTAGTCAATAGGGAATTGTCGTCCGGTTACCATTTATTCACCTTATCATCCCTTTTTAAGGGGTCCACATTCTATGATCAAGGAAGAGAAACAAGAGCTGCATGCAAGTAGAAACAAGGTCTTTTGTGCATCTAGGCATCCGAACCATTATCCGTAAAAATCTAGAAGCATTGCACCCACAGTAGCATTACGGAAAGCAACATCACGGCACCAAACACCATTCCTCCGATCAACCGTCACCTCCATCTAGCCATCAAACCTGCATCACAATAAGTATCTTGTTAACCAAAATTCTCCTATTTTCATTCTAGTAGGCTTTGTTACCTCTATTAGTTTCTACTTGAACTCTCACTTCCCCACCATTTATCTCCATACAAGTTTGATCATTCCTTCACCCACACCATAAAATCACCCATACCTGATAGTTAGACACCTCTGAGTATTTCCAACACCTCCCCATACTTACACCCACTCCTCACCATCCCCGAGTCAGTCTCAGAAAAATCCCTAAACCATGAAATATTGAGTTATTGAAAATCCATAGTAACCGAAATGCCGCTTATTACTAAATCATCATCGACATACAAGACCGATGCCAGTCTCTATGTTTTATACCCTGCCCAAGAATAGAGCCAAACAACCTCCTACCCACTGACCTAAACAACCAAGAATTAGACCCCGGCCGCTTCTAGTACCTTGCTAGTTACCTCATCCTTTAGATTCAACTATAGCCTATCTTCATTGTGTGAATGGATTTTCTTATTGTACTTGAATTGATACCCAAATCATATCAACTACAAAGAGGAATTGTAACATCCTCATTTTTAACTTTAGAACAAGAGAATTTTTTTTTTTGATAATTGCATACGGTTCTAAATACATAATTTAGAACTCACAATTCAAATAACCATTCATATAACAAGCAACCATATGCAGCTGTAATGACTCGGAGTACTTCCGATCTATTCATTCCATGACTCGGTAATCTACCGATCTATTCATGAGTAATAAGAGTCGGTGTTTTTATTTAACACATCACTCTTGCGGTTCTCTTCCCTAATCTGGGAATTCGAATGCTCTGTCCCAAGGAATCTAACTGAATAACTGTTACCATTATTCATCGGCATCTCATCCCTTAGACTAGGTGAATCAGGACAACACAATCAAATAGCAGCTTGCGATACTTTGGCCAAAGATTTGAAACATACTGCTTCATGTCTCGTATTCCTTAACGGCATACTCGTCCAACTGAATACGTCCTTCACCCCATTCATATGTTATATAGAATGTCTTATACTGACATCTTGTCAATCCTTCCTTCCACAATCAATCACTTCCTGGAGGCGATTAACAAGGTGATAATGTTATATGGATACCCACGAGGGTTAGGGATATGATGACATACCGGTTCAACCTTGCAGCTTCAACCGGTGTGTCATGACACCCCAAATCTCCGAGGCAATACATAACATGACCACATTCTTAATCGGTCCTGGGTAACTCGTGCGAAATCAAGTGTAAATCTCAACGATCAATGCAAGGGGTGTCGCCATAAGTCACCCTGCATTGTTGTAACTTCGAGAAGATCCTAATCTTCTGGAGGTACAACCTATGATCGCAAATTTATGCGACTTTATGCCGTCGAACCTTTAGATCCGCCTCGAGAAGATCTACCCAAAACAAGCGTTACGCACTAGAGTTTAAATTACTTTTTTTTTTTTTTTTAAGACCTTTCCCTAAGGTTAGCCTTTCCAAATCCCTGGATTCATTTTCTTAAGACGACCCTCCTCTATTAATCCATTACTTGGTAGAGGTATTAAGGTCTAGTTTCTATCAAGGAGTCATTAGAATACATCTGATTCTAAGCAACAGATTGCATAATATCTCATAACCTATGCTTGAGATTGCCACTTGAAACTCCATTGATTGCCTATCAGTTCTCTTAACTGAATTCATATCATACTTTTCATTTTAAAGCTATGAATGATTAAGAATCCAATCTACTATTGTCTGGTATACTTAGGACTAGGGATTAGTAATTCAATCCACTGCTTCGAGCGTTCTCTTTTAGGCTCAATTTTTAACCTATCTTCTAGAGAGACAATAATTAAATTACAATATTGCTTTTGCTAGAACAAATCAGAACTACTAAATACTCATAAGAATTTAGTCTAATTACTTACAAGCTTTCATTGTCAATCACAAAAGCATCCATAATATACAAAGATAAGTATGCCCCTTCGTTACATAGACCGAAGAAGCTCATCCTTCAGAATAGAATACAACACATAAGTATCAAACGCTTATTTTCATTCCTTTCAAAACTCATACAATTACATATATGCAACAGCATATTTGATATAATGCTAACGGAAAAGAAACATCTTTTCACATATAGTACATCTATAAACTCAAGTCAGTAATTCTTTATAAATCAAATAAACTATCCGATCAATTGATCTGCATTGTTTTACCTCTTACGGCAACCATCTCGCAAAAATAGTCAACATGAGTCGATTCAATGAACTGAGGCATGATAAGCACCAACTTTTAAAACAATTCGTAATCCATCAATTGTTTCCATTAAACACCCTCGTTTAAATGAGATCAAATATCCAAATAAGAAAACATATTCGGACTATGTCCTTGTAATACAAAATGATTACAAACATGTAACTCTATCATTGTTACATGTAATAGTCTTAAACACTTTCTAATATTTCATCAAATATTAAAGAAACAAGAACGAATGCATATAAACAATCATTGAATCCAAATCACGACATCTTTAATCGATTGTTGCATTCTTCCAAAAGGAAATAACATAACAATTTGGAATCCTACCAAAACGTTACCAAATTAATTTCCCACTGTTAAACAAACATCAACCAAATTGGAATAAAGGAAGAGAAAGAGCCAATCCATTCATACTTCCTTTCAATTAAGTTCATCACTGAACCGCCTTCACCTATGAAAACATTCAACCAGAATATAAATGAACAATTTAGACAAGCCATAGCCGATCATTGTTCTAAAATTAAGAAATAGAACACGGCAAACTCCTAGACAGCAACTGACACAACAACAATCCATAAATCAGTCTGATGTCCAAAACTAGTTTCTCCTAAACACAGTAAGGCTTTCGAACCAAGTTCGAAATCAAGAACTTCAAGCGTATTGCTGTAATCAACAACTCTATAACATTAAGCCTTTTAAGGTTTCCGAGAAACTATGCTATGATGACCACACATTGATTCCAATTCATGTTCAGTCAATCGAACTGAACAAACAGAAAGGAACTTAGCATACTTATACTTTCTCAGTCTATCGGGCTGAACAAACGGAAAGGAACACCATCAATCGATCCCTACCTTGGTGCATGCAAATCCCTAGTGCAACTCACCCAAACAGGGCCAGAACACGAAAACAGTCATCAATGACGCATATAAAAATCAGACAAACAATCAAGCTCTTATTTCAACCAAGAAACCCGACTGTACTCTGCCAATATTTTAGCACAAATAGAACAGGTTGAATATGTAGTTGATCACCTAAGGAATCTGTACCACCAAAGCAACATGCAACACAAAGTACTCCAAGAAAATACAGAGGTCTTCAGTACAGATTTTCCCTTCAAGTCACTGGATCAACACTTAACAACTATATATACACATTTTAACTTGAACAGTGACCAAAATAGAAATAGAACATCGAAACGTCTCCTCACGATGCTCGAATTCAATCTAATAAATCCACTAATACACACTACATATCGATAACGGATTTGCGCCATAATCACAAACCCAACAACAAAGATATAAAATAGAATTAATTGATAAATCCTTCCATGCCATTCAAGACAAACATTCCGAATGAAACAAGTATAAGCAAATCAATATACTCATTCCAAAACAATGAAATAAATCCGAAGCCGCTTGAAACCTTGAACAATTTTCACAAGGAAAGGCAATACATCCACATAAAGTCAATACTCGTATTTACTACAATAAATAGATAACCACAAAACTGTCTTTTCCACAAGGCTTCCCCGACAATATAATAACAAAACTCAAGATGAATCTACATTCACAACAGTAGATTACTATAAACGATTCAATCATGAAATCCACTGAGTCGGTAAACGAAGTAAAGATGTATATATTGTACACAGTCAGCAATAATCCCGTTTCCACCACAACAAGGAAAACACTTCCGCTGAGTCGTTAAAGACTACGGTAACACAACAGTTGCCTATTCCAAGCCAGAAATTAGAAAACAATGAAACCCACAAAGTATCATTAGTCGCTGTTAACAAAACCACGACAGAGTTTCGAAAATCTTCAAAAACACCGAACAATCAAATGGTACACCAGTATCCTTCCCTACTGTCTCACAACAAAGATTGATTGGCGATCAAAAGTCGACAAAGAAAAGCGATGATCTATACCCTTCACAAGTATATTCGACGGGCTCTCGCCAAACAGGCCGAGCATTCAAACCTTTATAAATATAAATCTCTCATATTTAAACCAGAAGGAATACACAACAAACAGAGTTGAAGTTCGATTTCAACAAACACCCAACAAGCGGAAATTGCCAAAAATCGAACTGCAAGAAGATACAGAGCCAAAATCAATTAAATCTTCATAGAAAAATTTATCTAATCTTCACAAACAAATGAACAGAGTTGTTTTAATGAAGACATTTGAAAGACAACAAAATATTTAAAGGATAGGGCCTAACATGCCTGTATTTTGATCGAATTTCCGAAGAAGACCACAGGAAGAGCTCAAACTTCCTTTTCTTTTTCCCAAATACAGCGACCAACAAAATTTCGCTGTCCCATTTACAATATATCCTCCATGGCAGAGAAAAGAGCCAGAGAAATTCATTCTCGCCATGCAACTCAAAGAGAACTGGTGCGATGAACCAGTAAACTAGCAGAGAGAGAGAGAGAAGACCGAAAATCGCGATACACCAAACAAACCTTCCAACTTCTCGTTTGCATGCCGTTTCGCGAGCTCCGGGCTCGACTCCCTAAACATTAAATGCCATTAAACCAATTTTCCCGCTTAATCTCAACTCCCACCGACCGCCAAAATTGGCGACAGTCCATCCAAAAACTCAAGTTCATTTCCAAACTTAGTAATTGCCAAGTCTGCCAAGGTTAGCCGCCGCCTAAGCTTCCGCCATATGCCTGTCCCTCATCCTTATCCTTCCCATTTATTGCCATAGAGAATAGCGCCCATGGTTCGCCACCCTTCAAAGGCCCCTTCCCATAAACTCTTAGTTAGCTAGGTTAGTATCTTAGGTTAGAGTTTTAGGGTAATAACCATGCTAACCATTTTACACTTAGTTATTATTTTAGGATCATAACACATAGCCTAGGTCTAGGTTAGACTAACAATAATCTAACCCCTAGGTTAGGTTATTGTTTTAGGTTACTAACCCTTAGTAATTCAGTTTGGTCCTTCTCCTGAAAACTCGGAGAGACCTGTATCATACTTTCTAGAACAGAGCCACTCCTGTTCTTATTACAGAATTGTATGTCAATGAATTATTACCTGGTCTTTAATCGAGACCTTCCAGATATACCAGATATCGGGAACCGTTTCATTTCTCAAGATCAGCCTGAGTCATACTCACACCGACTTACTAAATGCTTCCATACCTTGCGCAACTGCTCAAGGTTCGTGATCTAATTTTATCACTTCACAAAATTAAAGCATTACTTGGATCAATTTCTCTGGTCCAAGTCTAGATATTATTGATGAATACCTGTATAATTCATTCCGTGATCAGATTAATATTCAGTCACAAAATGAAATAAATAAAAGAGTCTATTAATATTTTGACTCACCAAGATCTACATACATATCAAGCATGATTTCCGAATCGAGGTACACAATCCATTTACTAGAAATCACATATCAACACTTGAATGCTTAGGAGAAAGTAACAACAGCTTCGGGGGTGTTACATGCTTCCCTCCTAAAAGGATTCATCGTCCCGATGAATTACATATTAAACTTAACCTTCCGGTCAATCAATTTATTAGTACACAAACAATGTGTTTACTTCCATATTTAATAGTTTCAGAATTCAATGTCACCTCACTTTTATTCAACCTGAATAAAGTCTGCCTTAATCAGGCTTTCATAAATACTTAAAAACAATCAGTTCATAAAAGTATTTCATCAACAGATTTCATTCTGTTGCAAAAAGAGAAGGAAAAGCGCTTCATCTCTTCCGTGTTTCCCAAGTTGCACTTTCTTCGCTAAACTGGTCCCACTGGACCTTACATTGCTGAATATCACGATTCCTTAAATGCAACTGGCGAGTTTCCAGCACTCTTGTGGGTTTAACCACGATTATTCCTGGGTCTTGGACCTGCAAGGAATTCCAATTTAAAACATGTGACAGATCTGAAACGTATTTCTTAAGCAAAGAAATATGGAAAACATCATGCATACGAGATAGAGCAGGAGGCAATGCTAAACGATAAGCTACAGGGGATTGATTATCTCGACAATTTCAAAAGGTGCCATCTTAAGAGATGAGTGATAAGTGTTGTTGTATGCGAACTCAACTAATGGGAGATACTCTTCCCACTTATACTGTTGATCCATGCAATACATTCGCAACATGTCCTCCAACACTTGATTTACCCTCTCAGTTTGCCCATCCGTTTCTGGATGATATGCAGAACTGAAGTTTAGTTTCGTTCCTAGGGCTGCGTTAAGCGTTTGCCAAAACCTTGACGTCATTCTAGGATCCCTGTCAGAAATAATCAGTTCAGGTACACCATGTAATCTGAAAATTTCGTGTACGAACCTCTTGGCTAGCACTGGTGAATCATCCTTTAGATTTCCAGCGATGAAATGAGCTACCTTAGTTAGCTTATCTACAACTACCAGGATAACATCATGTTTATTCCTGGACATAGGTAGTCCTTGTACAAAATCCATGGTTATTACTTGCCATTTGTACTGCGGTATGCTATGAGGATACAACAATCCAGCAGGATGCATATGCTCTGCTTTCACCCGCTGACATTCCAGACAATGAGTCACAAAATTTATCACATCCTTTTTCATACCTTTCCAGAAGTATTGCTGTTTCAAATCAGCTAGCATTTTTGTGATACCCGGGTGCCCAGAGAAAGGTGAATTATGAAATTCAACTAACAACTTCTTTCTCAAATCATCCAGCACAGGAACATATACCCTATTTTCATAACGCAAGATTCCTTCATTATCTAAATGAAAACCTTCATACCTTTTATCTTTAGGTTCTGCAGCAAGCGCTGCTTTTACTTGCTGAAAATATGTATCTGATTCTGAGGCACTCTTTACCTCGTCTTTAAACTGAGTTCTTAATGTTATAAGAGCAGAAATGTGCCTCCTACGACTTAGAGCATCAGCTACTCTATTCTCCTTTCCTTTGATATAGCTGATATCAAAGTCATATTGTGATAGAAATTCTAACCACCTTCTTTGTCTGGCATTCAGATTGGGCTGAGTAAAAATATATTTCAGTCCCAAGTGATCGGCCAACTCAAAAGGTTTCCCTAGTAAGTAGTGTCTCCAGGACTTGAAGTGCGTGAACAATGGCAAAAAGTTCCAAATCATGAGGGGCATAATTCAGCTCATGAATCTTAAGTTTTCTACTCATGCAATGACTTGATCATTTTGTAGCAAAACACCCCCAAGACCTTCCCCGAAAGCATCGATTACAAAAGAAAAATTCCCATTAGGTCCTGCAGTACAGCCAATATAGGTGCGAAGTCACCGGGTCTTTCGGACTTTTGAAAGCCGTCGCACTTGTCATTCCACATGAATTTCTTATCCTTCTTCTGCAATGAAGTTATTGGTGCAGCTACCTTAGAAAAATCCTTTACAAATTTTCTATAGTAACCTGCAAGACCCATGAAGCTTCTTACTTCATGCACATTCTTTGGTACAGGCCACTCAGTTATTGCCACTATTTTTGAAGGATCTACTGCGATTCCTTCTTTGCTTATGACATGACCCAAATAGTGAACTTCTGAGTCAAAGAAAGAACATTTGGATAACTTACCATACAGCTTTCTCTTTCTCAAAATTTCCAAAACTATCTTCAGATGCTCATTGTGCTCCTCAACACTTTTAGAATAAATGAGAATATCGTCCAGGAATACAAGTACAAACTTGTCCAGGTATTCTTGAAAAATATTGTTCATTAAATTCATAAAGGCTGCAGGTGCATTAGTTAACCCAAAGGGTAGAACTGTGAATTCATAATGTCCGTACCTTGTTCGGAAAGCTGTTTTATGAATATCTTCCTCTTTAATCCTTAGCTGATGATAACCAGATCGAAGATCTATCTTAGAATAAACCGCTGCTCCACGCATTTGATCAAACAGATCATCGATCCTAGGAAGTGGGTATCGGTTCTTAATTGTTGCTTTGTTCAACATCCGATAATCAATACACAGCCTTAGTGTTCCATCCTTCTTTTTCACAAATATAACAGGTGCTCCCCAAGGTGAAACACTTGGTCTAATCAATCCTTTAGACAAAAGTTCTTGTAACTGAGCCTTTAGCTCGACTAACTCAATAGTAGTCATCCGATAAGGTGCCTTGGAAATAGGTTCCGTTCCAGGCTTGATTTCTATAGTAAAATCAAATTCTCTCTTGGGTGGTAATCCTGGTAATTCCTCAGGAAATACATCCCTGAAACCTTGTAGCAGAGGGAATTGTTTCATGAAATCATCATCTCCTTCAGAAGATTCAGATATCTTTACTGCATAAAGGGTACATCCTTTATTTTTAGCCTTTTTAAGCTGCATAGCTGACAGTTTTCTAACTGTAATTTCTCGTTTCACACCTTGAATTTCTACTGATTCCAGCTGATCATCTAAACATTCTATGTTCTTTTCATAGCAATCTACCTTTTGCTTTATGGTCACTAACCAATTAACACCGATGACAATGTCATACGATCCCAAAGGTGCAACATAGAGATCAACTTCCGTGGAAAAGTTAGGTAAGTCATGACCGCTCCAAAAGACACATACTCACCGTATGAATGCAATTATTACCATACACTGCAGTCCCAAGATTTATCCATTTTTCCAGCTTTTCTTTTAAGTTTAGAAGCTAGTTTGTTAGATATAAAACATTCAAGAGTCTCCCGTATCAAAAAGAATAGTGGCAGTATGCCAAATAACTTACCCTAACTTCTATAGGTGTCACTTGCTTTTCAGCTTGTTTGTCCGCTACTGCAGCATGTATCTTATGCTGCTGATTACGATCATCCTTCTTCAAAGGGCACTGATTTGCGTAATGATCTTTACCACAAGTGTAGCAGCCTCCTACGGGTCCCTTCTTAGGCTCAAAGTTGCTTCCAGTTTTATAATTGTCACGCTGTCCTCCATAGGACTTCTGACCATTATTATAATTTTTAGCAAAATTATCCTTCACATTCCCAGCAGGCTTATTTACTGCTGTCTTCTTATTGTTATCTCCTGAAACTTACTCTTGTTTCCAAACTTTTCCATGGTCCTTTTAAGGTGCAAGAGAGGTTGAAGAAGGGTTTGCGCCTTCTTCCGCACTTCCTCCTTATGAGCGTAAATAGCCTTCAATTTCTGTTCTTGCCTTATGGCCTTTTCAACAACTCCTTCCATAGTGGTTGGGCTGTGAACATCGACCTCTCCCCTATCACAGATTCAATCCCATGATGAATTTCCGTATCCGAACTTTTCGTCAGCTTGATATCATCGCGGTACATACTTGAGAAGTTTTGTAAACCGCTCCTGAATTGATTCTTCGTTAACTTCCCTTGAGTCAAGTTCTCAAATTGTCATTTTCTGATCATAGAAAAGTTGTGGCAGCCAACGTTGCCTAAAATAGCCTTTAAATTGATCCCAAGTGATATTGGTCTCATCAATATTTAGCTCAGCTTTTCGGCTATCCCACCACGAAGATGCTTCGTGAGAAAGCTGATAGGCTCCCCAAATAGCTTTGGTTTCCTCCGAGAAGTTCCTTATTGCAAAGTACTTCTCCATTTCGCTGAGCCAGTTCTCAGCTCCATCTCCTAATGTGGTGCCATCATACTTAGGTGGACTTATCCTTTTTATATCATTAGTGAGTTCTGCTGCCAATCTGGCCCTTTTGTTTTCTGGTTGGACAGGTACATTTCCAGCATTAACATCAACACCCATTTCGGGGTTGTCCTCAGGAGGTTGCTGATTATCATTATCAGCTTCTTCTTCCTCCTCATTCCCCATCACCTGCTGTTCGAGTACAGCTAAACGATCTCTTGTGTCCAACAGGGCAGCAAGGATCTCATCCAGTTTCTGGGTTGTTGCCGCTCCTTCTTCAGGTGGAGCATTACTCGCAACGTTCCCCCTTGTTCTAACCATTTTCTGTTACAAGAAAATTGTGTTTTTATCGATTATGGACTCAATAGGTCCAAGAGCTGCAACCTTCAGCTCTGATACCAAGATGTAACATCCTCATTTTTAACTTTAGAACAAGAGAATTTTTTTTTTTTTGATAATTGCATACTGGTTCTAAATACATAATTTAGAACTCACAATTCAAATAACCATTCATATAACAAGCAACCATATGCATCTGTAATGACTCGAGTACTTCCGATCTATTCATTCCATGACTCGCAATCTACCGATCTATTCATGAGTAATAAGAGTCGGTGTTTTTATTTAACACATCACTCTTGCGGTTCTCTTCCTAATCTGGGAATTGAATGCTCGTCTAAGGAATCTAATGAATAATCATTACCATTATTCATCGGCATCTCATCCCTTAGACTAGGTGAATCGGACAACGCAATCAAGAGCTTGCGATACTTTGGCCAAAGATTTGAAACATCTTTGTTCATGTCTCGTATTCCTTAACGGCATACTCGCTCAACTGAATACGTCCTTCACCCCATTCATATGTTATATAGAATGTCTTATACTTGATTCTTGTCACATCCTTCCTTCCACAATCAATCACTCGGAGGCAGATTAACAAGGTGATAATGTTATATGGATACCCACGAGGTTAGGGATATGATGACATACTTGGTTCAACCTTGCGCTTCAACCAAGAAGTGTGTCATGACACCCCAAATCTCCGGGCAATCACATAACATGACCACGTTCTTAATCGGTCCTGTGGTAACTCGTGCGAAATCAAGTGTAAATCTCAACGATCAATGCAAGGGGTGTCGCCATAAGTCACCTGCATTGTTGTAACTTCGAGAAGATCCTAATCTTCTCGGAGGTACAGCCCTGCAGTCGACTTTATGCCGTCAACCTTTAGATCCGCCTCGAGAAGATCTACCCAAAACAAGCGTTACGCACTAGAGTTTAAATTACTTTTTTTTTTTTTTAAGACCTTTCCCCTAAGGTTAGCCTTTCCAAATCCCTGGATTCATTTTCTTAAGACGACCCTCCTCTATTAATCCATTACTTGGTAGAGGTATTAAGGTCTAGTTTCTATCAAGGAGTCATTAGAATACATCTGATTCTAAGCAACAGATTCAGACAATATCTCATAACCTATGCTTGAGATTGCCACCTGAAACTCCATTGATTGCCTATCAGTTCTCTTAACTGAATTCATATCATACTTTTCATTTTAAAGCTATGAATGATTAAGAATCCAATCTACTATTGTCCTGGTATACTTAGGACTAGGGATTAGTAATTCAATCCAAATTGTTCGCGTTCTCTTTTAGGCTCAATTTTTAACCTATCTTCTAGAGAGACAATAATTAAATTACAATATTGCTTTTGCTAGAACAAATCAGAACTACTAAATACTCATAAGAATTTAGTCTAATTACTTACAAGCTTTCATTGTCAATCACAAAAGCATCCATAATATACAAAGATAAGTATGCCCCTTCGTTACATAGACCGAAGAAGCTCATCCTTCAGAATAGAATACAACACATAAGTATCAAACGCTTATTTTCATTCCTTTCAAAACTCATACAATTACATATATGCAACAGCATATTTGATATAATGCTAACGGAAAAGAAACATCTTTTCACATATAGTACATCTATAAACTCAAGTCAGTAATTCTTTATAAATCAAATAAACTATCCGATCGTGGGATCTGCATTGTTTTACCTCTTACGGCAACCATCTGCAAAAATAGTCAACATGAGTCAGTTCAATGAACTGAGCATGATAAGCACCAACTTTTAAAACAATTGCAATCCATCAATTGTTTCCATTAAACACCCTGTTTAAATGAGATCAAATATCCAAATAAGAAAACATATTCAGACTATGTCCTTGTAATACAAAATGATTACAAACATGTAACTCTATCATTGTTACAGAATAGTCTTAAACACTTTCTAATATTTCATCAAATATTAAAGAAACAAGAACGAATGCATATAAACAATCATTGAATCCAAATCACGACACTGGTCAGATTGTTGCATTCTTCCAAAAAGGAAATAACATAACAATTTGGAATCCTACCAAAACGTTACCAAATTAATTTCCCACTGTTAAACAAACATCAACCAAATTGGAATAAAGGAAGAGAAAGAGCCAATCCATTCATACTTCCTTTCAATTAAGTTCATCACTGAACCGCCTTCACCTATGAAAACATTCAACCAGAATATAAATGAACAATTTAGACAAGCCATAAGCCGGATCATACATGTTCTAAATTAAGAAATAGAACACGGCAAACTCCTGACAAAGAATCGACACAACAACAATCCATAAATCACCGATGTCCAAAACTAGTTTCTCCTAAACACAGTAAGGCTTTCGAACCAAGTTCGAAATCAAGAACTTCAAGCGTATTGCTGTAATCAACAACTCTATAACATTAAGCCTTTTAAGGTTTCCGAGAAACTATGCTATGATGACCACACATTGGTTCCAATTCATGTTCAGTCAATCGAACTGAACAAACAGAAAGGAACTTAGCATACTTATACTTTCTCAGTCTATCGGACTGAACAAACGGAAAGGAACACCATCAATCGATCCCTACCTTGGTGCATGCAAATCCCTAGTGCAACTCACCCAAACAGGCCCAGAACACGAAAACAGTCATCAATGACGCATATAAAAATCGCATAAAACAATCAAGCTCTTATTTCAACCAAGAAACCCGATCAGACTCTGCCAATATTTTAGCACAAATAGAACAAATTGAATATGTAGTTGATCACCTAAGGAATCATACCACCAAAGCAACATGCAACACAAAGTACTCCAAGAAAATACGAGAGGTCTTCGATGCAGATTTTCCTTCAAGTCACCGGATCAACACTTAACAACTATATATACACATTTTAACTTGAATAGGACCAAAATAGAAATAGAACATCGAAACGCCTCCTCACAAATGCTCGTTCGAATTCAATCCTAATAAATCCACTAATACACACTACATACGATAACGGTTTTGCGCCATAATCACAAACCCAACAACAAGATAAAATAGAATTAATTGATAAATCCTTCCATGCCATTCAAGACAAACATTCCGAATGAAACAAGTATAAGCAAATCAATATACTCATTCCAAAACAATGAAATAAACTGAGCTGCTTCGAAACCTTCGAACAATTTTCACAAGGAAAGGCAATACATCCACATAAAGTCAATACTCGGTATTTACTACAATAACAGTAGCCACAAAACCTGTCTTTTCCACAAGGCTTCCCCGACAATATAATAACAAAACTCAAGATGAATCTACATTCACAACAGTAGATTACTATAAACGATTCAATCATGAAATCCACTGAGTCGACAGAAACGAAGTAAAGATGTATATATTGTACACAGTCAGCAATAATCCCGTTTCCACCACAACAAGGAAAACACTTCCGCTGAGTCGTTAAAGACTACGGTAACACAACAGTTGCCTATTCCAAGCCAGAAATTAGAAAACAATGAAACCCACAAAGTATCATTAGTCGCTGTTAACAAAACCACGACAGAGTTTCGAAAATCTTCAAAAACACCGAACAATCAAATGGTACACCAGTATCCTTCCCTACTGTCTCACAACAGCATTGACGATCAAAAGTCGACAGCAAAACAGTGATCTATACCCTTCACAAGTATATTCGACGGGCTCTCGCCAAACAGGCCGAGCATTCAAACCTTTATAAATATAAATCTCTCATATTTAAACCAAGGAATACACAACAAACGAGTTGAAGTTCGATTTCAACAAACACCCAACAAGCGGAAATTGCCAAAAATCGAACCAGAAGAGATACAGAGCCAAAATCAATTAAATCTTCATAGAAAATTTATCTAATCTTCACAAACAAATGAACAGAGTTGTTTTAATGAAGACATTTGAAAGACAGCAAAATATTTAAAGGATAGGGCCTAAGCATGCTCCGTATTTTGATCGAATTTCCGAAGAAGACCACAGGAAGAGCTCAAACTTCCTTTTCTTTTTCCCAAATACAGCGACCAACAAAATTTCGCTGTCCCATTTACAATATATCCTCCATGGCAGAGAAAAGAGCCAGAGAAATTCATTCTCGCCATGCAACTCAAAGAGAACTGGTGCGATGAACCAGTAAACTAGCAGAGAGAGAGAGAGAAGACCGAAAATCGCGATACACCAAACAAACCTTCCAACTTCTCGTTTGCATGCCGTTTCGCGAGCTCCGGGCTCGACTCCCTAAACATTAAATGCCATTAAACCAATTTTCCCGCTTAATCTCAACTCCCACCGACCGCCAAAATTGGCGACAGTCCATCCAAAAACTCAAGTTCATTTCAAACTTAGTAATTGCCAAGTCTGCCAAGGTTAGCCGCCGCCTAAGCCTCCGCCATATGCCTGTCCCTCATCCTTATCCTTCCCATTTATTGCCATAGAGAATAGCGCCCATGGTTCGCCACCCTTCAAAGGCCCCTTCCCATAAACTCTTAGTTAGCTAGGTTAGTATCTTAGGTTAGAGTTTTAGGGTAATAACCATGCTAACCATTTTACACTTAGTTATTATTTTAGGATCATAACACATAGCCTAGGTCTAGGTTAGACTAACAATAATCTAACCCCTAGGTTAGGTTATTGTTTTAGGTTACTAACCCTTAGTAATTCAGTTTGGTCCTTCTCCTGAAAACTCGGAGAGACCTGTATCATACTTTCTAGAATGCAGCCACTCTGTTCTTATTACAGTAATATGTCGTCAATGAATTATTACCTGGTCTTTAATCGAGACCTTCCAGATATACCAGATATCGGGAACCGTTTCATTTCTCAAGATCAGCCTGAGTCATACTCCTGACCAGCTTACCAAATGCTTCCATACCTTGCAACCTGTTCAAGGTTCGTGATCTAATTTTATCACTTCACAAAATTAAAGCATTACTTGGATCAATTTCTCTGGTCCAAGTCTAGATATTATTGATGAATACCTGTATAATTCATTCCGTGATCAGATTAATATTCAGTCACAAAATGAAATAAATAAAAGAGTCTATTAATATTTTGACTCGACCAAGATCTCGTAATCTGCAAGAAATTTAATACATATCAAGCATGATTTCCGAATCGAGGTACACAATCCATTTACTAGAAATCACATATCAACACTTGAATGCTTAGGAGAAAGTAACAACAGCCTTGGTGTTACAGAATTTTCTTATTTCTTGCATTAATTTTTTTAAACAATGGTTTGACAACCATCTAGGAATTATCACACTTCCCAAAATTAGTAAATGCTAGGCGAGTCCCACATGTCATATATTATTTAACTTCTCTTTTGTGGTCTTGTTTTCTATTACAAGTAGTTCCTCCTAGCCAAAAGGAATCTCTCACAATTAGTCTCTGGATCAAGAAGTCAAAACACACGCAACAACCATCAACCAACCCATTTAATAGGTATTCCTCCTATCCCATAACCCTATTTGTTTTGTCATTCAAAAACGTAAAGAAAATGGTGAAACACATGTCGGTAAGGAATTTTTTGTTTTTAAGATATTACTCTTATTTTCAAATATCACTAATAGCCTAGGTTCGAAGAGGAAGAAATAATAGGCATGTGAAACAAATTGTGGCTTTTTGAAATTCATTTAATGGATGTTATGAAGATTTGAAATCTCTCGGGTAAGCTACAATGACACGATGAGGGTTTGGGTGAAAAATTTAAATTGAAGACTTTATCCCTAAAGTCCACCCTCAAGAATTTCTATAAATCATATAATATACTTAAGGTGAGATATAAACAAATTTTTTAGCCCAAAGTAACTTCCAATTGATGGTTATCTCTAACATTCACCTCAATGAAGACCATCACAAGTTAGTGAGACCTAATTTGTGACTATGGGAGTGAATTTAGGACTTTTTTCCTTAAGAGGAGACCTCCAACTATGCATAACAAATCTTAGACAAAATTTGTATTCAAATATGGTTCAAGTTTGTTTGTAAATGGTTTAAGTTGTAAGTTATGTGGTAAGAAAGACCTGACAGAGCTAATGGAGCTTGAGAACAAGGAAAAGAGAAAGTGGGAATTGAAGAATAAGGTCAAGGAGCTCAGCTATAAAATTTACCATACACCATCTAGTCCCAAAAGGGTTCTTGAAAGTGTTTTCATTTTTGTGGGTATTTTATAGGTATCTCTAACCATAAACATACCAAGGACATAGTCTTAAAAACTCCAAAAGGGAAGTTTGGGTCAACTAGAATAATTTGATGATTTTCTTGATTTTCTCCAAGATTAAGGGATGATATGACTTCATTTTTAATGTGGAACATGGTATACAGGTTTTGAAAGTATTGAATAGTGGTAAAAAGACCAAAGTTACTTGGTTGAGAATAAGTTCTTTAGTAGCTAATGAAGGTCTATTTGGGTAAAGAAGAAAAATTGACCATTCCCTTTGTTATGAATCGGTATAAAATTGTGTTTATCATTTTATAATATAGAGAAAGAAGTTTTAGATCACAAAGAAGATCTCTAAGGTGAATTATGTCAAGCTTTTTCATGTATAAAACTAAGAATAAAATCTCTAAAACAGGGTATAAAGTGAAAGAAGTTATTCTTGTCTTGATAAGTGATTGGTTTTGCATTGAATGTCATGGGACCTCTGCATCAAAACCATAAGGGAGAATAATGTAATTTTAGGACAATTAATCTTGTAGAATTTTGTTCAACTACAATACCATAAGAACTCATTTTTTCTATAGCATTCAAGAGATGGATAGTGGAGTGAGGTTCCATAATCTTCAATTTTTCAAACAAAATTGACCATCTATTACAACAACAATTATAAATTTATTAAAAGGAATCTTCAATATAATCCTCCATCTTTTGGAGAGCTTCCAATTGAAGACAAAACATGGATTTTTAAATTTTCTTATGATTAATTTTTGTATTTGACTTTTTATGAGCTCTTGAGGAGTAGAGTATTCTCCTGGAAATCTAGCTATATCTTCTCATATTCCATCATCTCCATTTCCCAAAGGTATTCATTCTATAAATGAGACAAAAGGCCCTTACATGTACTTCTTCCACCAAGGATTTGGTATTCCAATAAGACAACTTAGAAATAACAATGTTGTGAATATATACGTCATAGGTCATATTTTTAATGTCCTCTATAACCATCTTCAATGTTTTGGAAAACATGGACATAAATCCCAAGGTAGAAGATTTGATAGGTATTGTCACGAACAAGAAATAAATTTGAACTCGTGATCTTTTAGAATAGGTATTGTATGATTTGTTCTACACTCAAGGGGGGGATTGAGCCCTATGTAGACTAGGCAACTTCCTAAGGTGCATGTAGTCGGGGGCACCTAAATCTAAAGATTTTCATTATTTTTAGCTATTATTAAATCTTAATATTAATTGTTTACATGAATTCAATATTAATTAACCCTTTTATTGATATTATTATATAGTAACATAAATTTCATGCATACACATCAAAATGTATTTTAATATTTTTGCAAGTAAAATTACATATCTATATTTTTTAGCTCATACGATGTTGTTGGTATTTTTAGCTTTAGATAGTTCGGTGTGTATTTTTTTCTTAGCAAAATGTTGATGTGTTTTTATTATATCACTAGTGTAGCTAGAAGCAGTAAGTATAATTGAAGGAAAAAATTATTTAATTCTCTATTCCTAATATATTGCGAGAAATGCACATGTGTTATGAAGGAATTACTAAGCTTGGTTGAAATACCAATCTTCACAAAACCATGGGAGCCACCTATGAATTTTTATTCCATCGCCTACTTGATATTGGTAAATAAAATGAGTAACCAATCTTGTATAAAAATTATATTTGTTGCATGCTGAGCAACTCATGTGATTAATTCTCTCCATCCATGGATTACTACTTGTCCTTATTTGATAATTTTATAAAATATATTTTTTACTTTTGTATACCAATTTCTCTAAATTAGTGATTTATTATTATCATTATAAAATATGATAATGTACATAAATTTTATTTATCTATTTGATAGGAAAAAATTATTAACTAAAATTGTAAGAAGGGTGTCCACTTCAATTATTACCTAGGACACTTTTAAACTTTAACTTGACTCTGTGTACACTTCGAGTTCTCTTTAGCAAATGAACAACTACATCCAAAGAAGTTATGAAGAGCTAAATCTTCACATCTTACTTTTGCATCCACTTTATTTTTCTTTGCCACTATTCCTCCAACTCCATATGCAATTTCCTTATTTTTAGTTTTTCCTTTTCCAATAGTTTTGAAATCATCCATTAATGGCATTTTTCACTCCATCTATACCTCAAAAGTTTTAACACTTTGATTCCTCTTATTCAATTATCCCCTAAAGGAACCCTCACGCATCTCATGTTTACTCAACATTTATCATGCCATCCTCAAAGTCTCTCTTCTAACTCGGGAAGAATGCAAAACATTCTCTTTGACAAGATAAACTCTTGGGAAAGTAACTTCATGTTCTAATTAGCTTATTCAAACCAACACATTAAATATTCACTTGGAATCTATCATTATGCCTAAATATCTATGCAACATATCATTTGACCATTTCAAATTAAAATTAAATCTTTTTCAAAAATTACTAATATTTTCATGTAGTATTTTAATGTTCACAACTACTAAATTAAAGAAGAAGTATAATAAAATCATGGCTAGTAATAAGCTACAGTCACAAGTAAATTTACCATATAATTATGCATACTAAAATGTAGGTCATATTCCATTTAATTTAATCATTATATTTGACTAATAGATTTTATACTTAAATACATACTTTAAATCTATCTAATGAGTGTTTCTGAATCTACATTCAACCTTATCATATTGTATTCATCGTATGCATAATCGGTACCATTTTATATCCATAGTCAATATAGAAACCATTTGATTATATCTAATCAATATAACACTTCAACACTATTTCTATCCTCCATGAATGACTAAATAAACAATTTTGGTAGTGCCTGTTCGGAGATAAATTCCTCAAATGTGACATGATATCAATAAGAAATATGATTCGTTCATTAGAGTTCTAGGGGAAATATACTATTGCTTATAATCCTAATTTCTTTTATATGCTAAAAGTTCAAGAACTTATGCCATGTATCATTCTTCATAAACTTGGGCTACAACCTCTTGTAGAATGGTTGCATGATTGGAGATGGAGAGACAACACAACCCTTAAACATTACAACTCGGTTTGCTTTACTAATTGATGATTCGAGTTCTCGCCATCCCTTGGAAATCTTAATTCATGATGGGGTTTGAATTCCTCTCCCAAAACATGGCTTTTTCACCTCGATTAGGTTTGGAAGTCTAAATATGAGCCCAAAAATTTCCATTTTTTTGGTTAGTTACTTATCCATGTCTTCCTTTAGGCTAGAGACTCAAGAACACAAGTGTCTCAAACATTAAATGTCTTTTCTAATCTCATCCCAAGACTTGTAAACGTTTATTATGGTCATGACTCCAAGCCCAATCTTCTTGGTAATGGATTTATTCTTTATTCCATCCTTTTCATCCTGAACCTTTCACTTGGAAAATGGCTTTCTTTCTTGACTTTTCCAATTAGCCTAGTTATACACTTTCACTATGGAATTTTTACAGCTCTAGTTTTATTTCATTTGTGGAAAACTAGGAATGTTGCTATATTAATCAATGACTATATCTTAGAAAAAAATTCTCTAACAAAAAAGTTGCATTGATTTAGTGAGTGTACTATTCGATATGGACCAAGGCCCATAAAGTGGCACTAAAAATTTAGTATTTGGAGCAATTAATTGAATGTGTTTGGGAATGTCACCATGCAACATGAGTTGGTTGCCACTTGATCCTCTAAGATTGAGCCCTTTACCTGCTACCACTAGGTGTTGGAGGAATCACTCACATAGCCACCACTATGTGCTGGTCCATGGACGTTTCTTTGCTCTAGGTTCTCCACATGTTGGAGTTTGCCACATCCTTGGGATATGGTTGTTATTGGTTCATTTGGTTTGACACCTGCAGCTCAAGACAAGGTTCAACCTCTAAATTGGGACATCAAGGCATCTCTTATTATTGAAGATAAGTCACATATTCTAGATAGATGGACCGCCGTTGATCTACCTATGGAGGAGCCTTCTAATTAGGCAATCTTACCTCCCTAAGATGATCCACCACCACCTTGTAGTGCTACATCTACTTGTGATCAATACTTTTTGTTACTTACTATGTAATATGCTCTCTTTTCAATTGCCTTATTTGACGTTTGATCCGTATGTTGCTTTGACCTTACTCCTTAAGACATATGATCTGTAGCATTCTTTTATTGATGAGAATTTTTTGAATGTCTTTTTAGAGTGTAATCTCTCTTACCACCATTTTATTGTAGGCATCTCATATTGATTATTGGTACAATCCAATATAAAATATGCTAAGGAATAACTTTGTAAATATAAAATATCTCAAAACTAAAAGCTGTGTACCGTATGGATGAAACTTAATGAGGCGACTCTCCGCATGAAACTTAAAGAAAACTAAAGCGGAAAGATTCCTGCAAATAAGAAAGCGTCCTTTAGTGAGTGCTTGGAGACTCGGAGACTATATTTTTAAAAAACAACGTTCTCAAGAAGTTTAATAGAAAAGAAATGTTCGTCCAAAAGGAAAAGATGGGTGGAATTTATTTATATAAGTACCATGGCCGGAATAAAGACTTCATGTGACGAGGAAACAAGTGGAAGTGAAAGACTTTATCGAGCTACTTCAGACCTCAAGAAGAGCATCAAAATCGTAATCCAATACGGAATCCCTCACGATAAACTATTTCATGGCCACCACCATCAAATTAAGATATTGGATCACCAAAGAAAAGGCACTCATCGTACTGAGATACACATGCTCCGTTACGTCATTACATGTAGATTATCTCGACGACCTCCTGCGAATATTCTACCGCCATTAATAATATACCAAAGGTAAGCCTGGCACCATTATTGGTTGTATGAACATCACATTGGACTCCATAAATGTTAGAGACGTTGGGCTATGAAGATGTAACAGAATTGAAGAATAGGTTGTGAAGGGAAGAATATTAATGAGAAATAAGAGTGCATCCACAGATTCAATATGGCAGTCAGCAGCGTTGTATCTGTGTGGTGGGGTTTTTGCAATGATTTTTCTGATAGTCTTTGCTATGTTGAGGTTGGCATGTTTTAACTACTGGAGGGAGTCTGGTAACGATTCTTCAAGCAGTGAATCCTTCGAGGATGTCGTAAAGGATCAGGAATTCGGATTTTTTGATGATGGTAATGATAATGATAAGGAACTTCCGGTGATTATGCCTGGAGAGGAACACCCTACTTTTATTGCCAAATCAGTAGTGCCAGTAATGGATATTAGTGAGCATATTCCATAGCTAATGTATCTCACTTAAGGGGCTTATTTTTATTGTCTTACTGAAACGATTATGATGTTATGAGCAACATAGATCATGTGTTCTGTTTTTTCTGTGCGTGTTCCTTCATTATTGAAAAGTTGTTGCCGTTGATATAGTGTATGATAACTATAAGTAAAATCATTATGTGCCACTAATTATTATGTACATGGGAAAAAAACGATGCTAGATATCTTCAGGGACTAGAAACATATTCTCATGTTTCTGCTTCTACTAGAATTACATCACATCATAAGGAAGGGGTCTGCACTGGCCAATAAAATGAACTAATTAGGAAGCATAGAGATATGGTAAAACAATGTTGCTATTCATTTTGGATTGGGTAATGTTCATGTGAGATCAGGGAAATAAATATTAAACAGGGGTTACATAAAGTTCTGAAATCGCTTTTAACCACCTCAGGTTCTAAGATAATAACTATTGTGTTTATGGAAATCAAAAAATTACGTGAGGCTCTAAGGTAATAAGAAGCTATTATACTTTGTATTTCTAAGATAATAAGAAACTATTTTGTCTATGGAAAACAAAAAATTACGTGAGGCTCTAAGGTAATAAGAAGCTATTATACTTTGTTTTTCTAAGATAATAAGAAACTATTTTGTCTATGGAAAACAAAACATTACGTGAGGCTCTAAGGTAATAAGAAGCTATTTTACTTTGTCTTTTATGAGAGTGCGTGGCAAAAATATAATAAGCAATTATTTAATTTTAGTTTTTATAAGAATGGTGGGGAAAAATAGAGAATAAATGGGAAGAGTTTGACTCTCCCATATGTTTGTGAGGATGAATGGTCAACTAATAATGGACTGTTTACCATTTTTTTGAATGTTTTTTGTTAATTTTTATGGGAAATAAATGATTTTATATAGATATCAGCATCTTTGCTCCATGATGAGTGCACTTAACATATCTTGTTGATTACACTTGTTGAATAAGCATATATTATACCAAAGCCTTTCTTTCACTAAGGAGTGATGAGTAGGGGGCATCAAATCACCAAAGTCACCCGTGGATGGATTTTGGTCATATCGATTTGACAAAACGTATCATGGATTTAGAGGGACTTATATCCAAGACCGAGTGTAACTAGCACAAAGAATCTGGTGGGGCCTCGCGCTTTAAGCCAATCACAAATTCGAAATAAATTAATGTTATTTTTATTAATTTTGTGATTGGCGAGAACGTGGGGCCCCACCAAGTTTTAACGTGTTGGATAACCGAGATGTGCTCTTCTTCGTCATCGATGCTTCATGCACAAATCCTATCTATGTAGCCAACTAACTTGAGGATATTAGAAGTTGCATATAAAATGCCAAAAGATTTTGTTCCATTAACATATCTTAAAATTCATTTTCCAGCTTGCCAATGAGAATCCTTTGGGGATTCCATAAAACTAGAAATACGACTTACACCATACATGATATCAGGCCTTGTAGTTTTCAAATACATCAGGCTACCAACAAGTCTTTTGTACATAGTTGGATCAATATTGCATCCTTCATCATCTTTACTTAGCTTCAATCCAGTGGCAACTGGTGTTGATGTTGGCTTGTAATTCATGATACATAACCTTTTGAAAATATCATTCGAATATTTTGATTGACATATGAAAATTCCATTTTCTGATTGATTGACTTTGATGCCAAGAAAATACTTCATTAGACCCAAGTCTCGTTATTCAAATTCTTTTTTCATCGTTGTTTTAAATAAGTCAATTGACAAATCTCGTGTGAATATTAGATCATCAACATATAGACATACAATTAGAATTTTTTCTTGATCATTCATCTTGATGTATATTGTTGGCTCACTATTACTTTTGCTAAATCCATTTTTCAAAAATATGAATCAATCCTACTATACCATGCTCTCGGAGCTTGTTTCAGACCATACAAGGCTTTCTTCAATCTATAGACCTTGTGCTCTTGACCAAAAATTTCATATCCAGGTGGTTGTAAAACATAAACTTCTTCTTCTAGTATGCCATTCGAAACGCAAACTTGACATCCATTTGATAGACTTTCCAATTATTTTGAGTTTCTATTGCTAAAACAGATCTAACAGTGTCTAGTCGAGCTACTGGAGCAAAAGTCTCATTGTAATCAATTCGGGTTGTTGTGAGAAACCCTTTGCAACTAACTTGGCTTTATGTTTTTCAACATTTTCATCTACATTGAATTTTGTCTTGTATACCCACTTTACACCAAATGCACTCTTTCCTTCTCGCAAGGCTTCGCAAGATCCCATGTACGATTCTTTTTAATAGAATCAATTTCTTCATTCATTGCTTCTACCCATTTTACATTTTCCAATGCATCTTCAAAATATATAGGATCATCATGAGAAAATAATGCAAATCGAATATAAATCAACATTCTCATCACCTTGAGTTTTTTCATAAATCTTCCTTAAGATTCTTGTCTTCCCTAGGGTGTCCCTATAGTGAGACCTTTGTGTTGCCAATGTTGGATCTGATATGTCACTACTGTGAGACTTTGAATTTGAATAATTACCTTCATGCTTTGATGCTTCATGAGGACGTAAATTTGCTAGAGGGGATGAAAACCCACTTGAGATACCTCTTGTGATGTTTTTGACACTTTGGAGTGCTATTTGAAGAAGATGTCATTGCAGACCGATCCTTGAGGTGCTAGATGAAAATTTTATGTGCTCTTTTCATCAAACCCATTCTCATGATGAGTTATTCCAGTAGTGATAGTTGTTAACTTATCAATACTTCCATCACATGCTTGTTCTTAAATGAACTCAACATCTCTACTAATAATAGAATTCTTTGTGATGGGGTTGAATAATTTATAGGCTTTTGATTGCTCATTATAACCTACAAAGATACATCTTTCTCCTTTATCATCCAATTTCTTCCTCCTATAATTTGGTATATGAGTATAAGGTAGACATCCAAAAATCTTAAATGTGAGACACTATGTTTCTTTCCACTACACGCTTCTTGAGGAACTTTATCCTTAACAATTTTTTTGGACATTGGTTCAAGATGTAAACCACACAAGCCAATGCTTCATCCCAAAGAATCTTTTGGTAGATGTTTGGCTTTCAACATACTTCTATCCATTTCCATAATTGCTCTATTCTTTCATTCTACCACACCATTCTATTGAGGTGTATACCTTATCGTAAATTGCTTCTTAATCCCATGAAATTTATAGAAATATAGGAACTCATTTGAAACATAATCTCCTCCTCTGTCTGATCTTAACACCTTTATATAGTAACCACTCTCCTTTTCAACCATGGCCTTAAACTCTTTGAACATACTAAATACGTCTTACTTATGTTTCAAGAAATAAACCCAAGTTTTCCTACTCAAATCATCAATAAAAGTAAGAAAATACATGCTTCCTCCAATCGATGGTGTTTGAATAGGTCCACATAGATCTGAATAGACAATCTCAAGAAGAGATATAGCTCTATATGAATACAACTTTCACGAGGCTTGTTTTGTTGCTATATATAAAATTAAAAGCTTCACCATAAACTTCTTTTGTAGTAAATCTAAACCACTAAAAATTAAGTGCATTGGCTAGATTTTCTGCATAGCACAAAACCTAGGTAGTCATAAGATAAATCTCCCTCATTTAACCTGAGGCTCCCATGTCAGATTTGTCAATAAAAATGTGTTATTATCTATTAGGGGTTTTACTTTAACCACTTAGTTCATGAACCATAACTAAGAAGTTCTACAGCAAGTAAGCAGTTGTTCAAGAAAGGAAGTATTTTATAGAAGAAGGAAGTAAAGGAAATATAGAGAAGAAATGGGGAAGATGTGCATCCCAATTAGTAGATAACAAAGTTAATTACATGCACATAGACAAAACTTAATAGATATGAACACACAGAATTATAAAACAAAGGCAGCTCTAGATCCAGATCTAAAATAACACAAAGTCTATTAAGAGATCTAAGATTAAAAGCAAGAAACACAGTACACCGTGACACAAAGTTCTCCGGAAACCTACTCCTTTGTATTCCTTTGCTCCAAGTTGCTCTCAGGGGTTCAACACAAAGTCTAGAACACAAGATTGCTACTTACAAATTATGATGATTAACACATAGGTTCTTCCTCTACTTATAGAATGTAGAGGGGCAATTACAAGCCAGAAGCTTTTAGTTGAACTAGCACATGTGGAAGTGGGAAAGGAAACAACTAGAAATCTCCCTCTTGGAATTCCTCTTTGCATGACATGTATGATTTGCAACTGAAAATAGAACTTTCTATTTTGCACGTCTGCCACCTATCTCCAAGTAATTGAATTCTTCAGTAATAGCTTTTAAACTAATCACTTAAGTTGTATAATTTAATTGATCACTCAATTACTTTGTCAGAGGAAAGGAGAAGGAAGAGGAAAGTTGCAGTCTTGTCCTTTTTCATGTCTCATACATGCAATCGATTAAAAATGGATCTCGAAGCGGTGGGAATTGGAAATGACTAGATCTAGAAACAACAAGCTAGATCTGGAAACAGTTGGATTTTGCCTTCGCCTTGTCTTCTCTTTTATCCTTGAAGCTTTTGCAGTTCTTCTCCAATACATGCATCAATGCATTGTTTTCCATAGATAACTCATCATCCTTATTTTTAATTGCATATGAGCAATTAAAAATCTTGGAAAGCACTCCGGATGAATGAAAATTCAATGAAGGCTTCAACTGGAAGATGGGAGCATTTGCACAAGATCTTGGAAGGAATTTTCCATGCACTGACTTCTTCACGGGCTGCATTCGAAACAAGAGGATGAAGCCTTTGTGTCGGAAGCTTTTGCAACTATGAGATCTAGATCTGGATCTGCATATTTGCATTTGCATCATTCGCATCTCGGATATGGATCTACACCTGCATAACAAACTTTGGCAACTAGGCTATGGATGGAAAAGCTGCAACTCGAATAATTCTACTACTTTTAATCTGCACACATGAGTGAAGTTTCTCCTGCACGCATGAGTGAAGTCTTTCCTGCTCTGGATCTGTCTATCAATTCAACAAGAGGTTCCAAGCCTAGATCCGTGTCTCCAATATCTATAAATTTAGAAGTGATGCATGACTCCGTTGTGCTTTCTTTTTCATCTTTCTTCACCATAGCTTTGTCTATCTTTGTCTGAATAATTCTTTTTCTTCTTACTTGGCCGGATTTCTTCAATACTGGTGTAGATCTGGGTATTTCTTTAGATTCGAGGATATATGCAATGTATTAGACATTGATTAAAGCTCCTTTTCTTTTGTAAAACACCTGTAATGAATTTCTGTAATTAATCCAGACAAAGATGACCACCATAGCATGAATAGTGAATTTTAATTATAAAAATCCACACTTTTCAAGCCTGCTGCCCCAAAAATTGGTGTTTAATTTGCACATAAAGAGAGCATGAATCTTTTCAACAACACCTGAGCACCTGTAACACCTATGCAAACAATTATGTAGACAAAGATCAACCTCCTTCAAAGCATGCACCAAATTTGGAAGCTTTTAGCCTTGTTGCCACCTTGCCTGAGTAAAATCCTTCTTCAAATGCCTTGTTTCCACCTTGCCTGAGCAAAATCCTTTTTCAAATGGGGTGCACTTTTCCTCTTGGCTGTAATTCTTTACCTGTGAATTAAATAATTCACCCATATGGCAGCCCATGCTTATATAACTCTCACAATTCTATAATTAATAATTGCCCTTCCTATTCCTAGCAATTAATTAATTAAAAATCATGCTTCTCTCTTTAAAAATAGCATGTTTAAGGACAACCATCCAATCAATTAAATTAATTCAATTTAATCATCCACACTTCACTTCACTTAAGCTTCACAGTGTGCTTTGACCATAGCCACTGAAAATAGGAATTAATATAATCATTTAATACTTTAAAAAGTATTAATTCCTTCTCAAAAGGGGCTGCATTAAATAAATTAAATTTATTTAATTTTGGAATTCTATTTTTAAATTCCTTATGTCCACTTCCCTTTGTTGACTTTTCCACAAGCCTGGGTGCCAAAATTGGGTGAATAAATATTAACAAATATTTATTTAATGCATTATTATTCACCCAAGGTGGGTCGCACTTTTTTGCATAATAGAATTCTATTTTTAAGAATTTTTCACAATGGGATTCTTTACCCTGCAAAGCAGCCCCGAAATCCCATGATCCACTTAAGTGATTTGAATTTGACAATGGGATTATTTACCCTACAAGGCAAGCAATAAAATCCCATGATTTCACTTAAGTCACTTTTCTTTTATTTTACCATGAGAATTTTTACCCTGCAAGGTAGGCAATAAATTCCCACCTACCTGCTGCCTCTAATTTTCCCACTGCAACTTAAGTGAATTTTATATCACGGGAAAAAGTACCCTGTAAGGCAGGCATAAATTCCCACCTACCTGCTGCTTCTATTTTTCCCACTGCAGCTTAAATCCTTTGTTTTCCAAAAATGCGCCCAACCCCGCAGGGGCTTTTCTCAGGCACGACTTCACCTTTTCCCAAAGGAACTGCACCTCCGATGGTGACTTCCTCCAGGAACAACATGTGTATACGTTTTCCACGCTACTAAAAGCCAAAATCGGGCTTACTTAAAAGGAATTTTTCTAGAGAAATTTCATAGAAAAACGAAACACAAAAACACAAAAACACGAAAATTGTCAAAAGTCACAAATAAAGCCCAAAAATTATTCCAAGTTAAAACCCTTCTGGTACATAGGAATAATGACATGTTCGATCATAATAGAGTTAAAACGAAGGGCAAATAGCCTCATACGGGGCTCAAAATAATTAAATACAAATTTCACAAGACAAATCTAGGCATTTACAGAATATAACAATTTTGGGCATCTGGGTATTTGGTGGAAAAGACTAATATGGATCTTTGGGAATATCTTGACGCAATACAAGAATTTTTAGGCAATAAAAACACAAAACGACCCATTATTTTAAAAGTACAAATTTTTTTGGATAGGGTAGTCACAGATTTTAGGATGAAATCTGGGTGACACCAGTCGGCTCCGTCTGTGGACATCTTTTTCTCTGTCAGAATGAAAAGGGAAAATATGAGATCCTAGCATCTCTGGTTTCGTATCTTGTCTTTTGGGCACGGGTCAGGAAAACAACCACAACACAAAAAATAAAAACAAAACAAGGAAAAACAAACAAAGTTTTATTTATATACATACAAGTTTTAACCTACTTTTTCAGTCCCTGAATAGCTTTAGATGCTGCCCATTGAAAGGCAATGGTAACTCAATTCCATCCTGGTAGGCAAGGAAGAAAGTATCCATTCCTACAGCTCTTTTGATCATGAAGGGCCCTTTCCAGAGTGGATCAAATTTGTCGTGTATGCCCTTCTGGTTCATATCTCTTGTCCCACCAGAGTACCCAATCTCCGATCTTGAACTTCCTTTCTTTGGCCTTCTTGTCAAATACTCTAGGCAAGTCCTTATCAACTTCATCCGGGTGGTGGCGCATCCTTTCTTATCTCTCGTGACAGTAAGTCTCGCATCAACTTGCTCCATTCCCATATTTATTTGCTGCATTTTTATGAAGAACTATCACCATATTTTTTTTCTTCTTCGATATTGATCATGCTTGTTGAAAGTCTCCACTAAGGAAACTAAACCCTTGGGGATTTTGTTACCTTTTGGTTGGACTATTCCACTATTGTCATCATAAACTAGATCAGCTTTTTCTGTGACTGTTTGTCGTTGTAGTGATTCACTCCCTTCAACATGCAAACATGCAGATGTTTGTTCAAGGACTCTGGGGTGGTAGACCATCTCCACTTTATAGTTTTCTTGTCTGAATATGGACGGTGGTCTATCCAAATTCCATAGTACAGCTGTGAATGCTAAAGAATCTACCTTAGAATTTTGATTTATTAGAATGAAGTCAATAGAGAAGGCTGCAAAATTGAATGTGGCAAAAAACTTTATTTCTGTAATGCTCCAAACTTATCTCTTTTGACATGACTTTTCCTCAAACATGCTTTACCAGAAGTTCAACATCTCCTTGGGCTTTGAGGATTTTTACTCCTTTCTTTTTAGCTTGCTCCATTCCTAGCAGCAATGCTTCATACTCCATTGTATGATTGGTGTTCTCGAACATCAACTTGTGGGAGTATGGAAATACCTCATGATCTGGAGATATTAGTAGAGCACTAGCTCCTGATCCAAAAGAACAACATGTGCCTTTAAACTCCAGAGTCCAAAATTTTTCTTCTTGTTTTTTGGCTCTAGCTCTGGTTGAAGTTTTAGCTTTGGAACATCTTTATCCGTTTCCAAAAATAGACCCCATGTTCGATTTCGAAAAGGATCTCGAGATCTAGGATCCTCAGATTTTGTAACCGTGTACTGGACTTCTTTTCTAGCTCCAGCTTTCTGATTAATTCCTTTGATAGGAATATGAGCACAGACCAATCCATCTTTACTTCTCCTCCTAGCTCTTTGCAAAAGTTTCTACTTAGCAACATCCCGTAGGAGACAGAATATCTACAACTAAGATTGTCATCTTTAATATTTTGTCAGGAAAAGCTGCCAGAATAGCTTGTGCATCTTTGATTTGTTCGATTAAAGGGACTTGTCTCTCCATGGAATAACACCTTTTATGGTCTTTGTCAAGGTAATCCCGAGAGCATCTGCAACTTTAGCTGGCATGACATTGTCAGAAGCACCCAAATCTAGAATACAACTGCTTAACTTGAAACCATTAAGCAATAAGGAGACATAGAAAGGTTCCACCTTGTCAGAAGATAGTGAGGGTTTAACAACTGTAGTGTTATTTTGTGGAGGAGTATCTTTAGGCTTAGGCAAAAGGCCTTTTGATGTATTGGATTGTCCTAGTGATTGTACATATTTGACTAGCCTATTTAATTGCTCAAGAAAAGCTCTCAGGTATTCGGCTTCTGACATTTGAACTTTAGTTTTCTTGGCCTGATCAATAATGTCAAAAGAAGAAATAGATTCAGATACTGAGCCTTTACATGGTTGAGATGAAGAACTTCCATTCTTATCTCTAAGAGCCAAGGAAGAAGGTAAAGGGCTGCCCCTTCTTTATTCGTTAGCTAATGCCTCAGCTTGGCGACTTTGTGATCTTGTAAGTACTACATATGCATGACCATGATCATCTTCATGAAGTTTATCATCATCATGTTCAAATTTGTAGTTCAGGTAATTAATGTTGGAGTCGCCAGCAAGACCTATAAAATCATCATTCTCGAGCTGATCAGTGTCAGCTTCTTGGTCTTCTTCATTCATCTCCACGTTGTTTCTGGGAGCATCTTCAATTGCTAATCTTTGGGAACCAGCAATGCGGTTCTGGTTGTTGTTGAAATTTCGAGTAGGGGCAATTGATGCTTCCTGAGCCATTTGAGCCATTTGTTTCTTTATCTGTGACATCTCATTTGCTAACTTTTGTAATAGTGAATTGGATGTAGTAGAAGAGGATGAACTTTCAGCTCTAGAAGTGTTTCTCTTTATCTTTCTAGCCATGATGAGATCATCTTCAATTTCAATTGCCATGTTTTGAGCTGCTAACAAGTCACCGGACGTGCTCTTCACAAATTGATAGCTTACTTTAGGAAGTAAATCATTGATGAACAACACCTTTTGATTCTCATCATTCAGAGAAGTATAAGATGGAATTTTGTATAGTAATCTTTGGAATTTTGCAATAAAATCATGCATGTGCTCATGTGGTTCCTTCTTCAGCTGAGTCGGTTGAGTTATCAATGTGCTTTGGAATCTTCACTACCTTGAATATTTTCAGGAACGCATCCCGCATAGTAGCCCAGTTGGTTATGGTGCTAGGAGCTAGCCAAGTAGAACCATTCTCCAGCCAAGTCATGCAGAGTCTCTATGAAGAGTCTAACAGATACATCTTCATGTTCAACTACAAGCACTCCACAGGATATGAAGAATGCCACCAAATGATCATCTAGGTTTTGCTTTCCATCTCCAAAGAATTTTGGAAAATTCATTCTCATCCCTTTTGGTAGATCGTGCATAGGAGGATTCGATTCAAAGGTCCAAAGGCTGCACCCCATAAAACAGCAGACGCTAATGCAGAGGCAAGTGGTTGATTTTGCATCATGAAAGGAGCATGTCTTCTCTTTGAGAATAGACTTGATGAATAATTCCAACTGCCGATTATGCTAAAAGATGATCCGATTTGGATGTGTTTGCACTCTTCTTCTTGTGAAAGACTGGATCTGCAGCTTCTAACTTGAGGAGGATGATTGAAATTGATCGCTCCTACAGTCCTCAAGAAATGATCAGTCCTTACTTGTGCCTTCATAGATCGGGTGAATGGACATTCAGCCAGGTTGAGATTTATATGGAAAAAATCTGATCTTCAATAGATAAGCCTTGATCTACAAAAAAATTGTTCTCCAAATGTGAGTCGCTAAAAATCTGTTGGCTAGATTTTCTACATAGCACAAAACCTAGGCAATCATGAGATAAATCTACCTCATTTAATCAAGTGAGGCTCCGTGTCAATTTGTCAATAAAAATGTGTTTATCTATCAAGAGTTTTACTTTAATCACTTAGTTCATGAACCATAACTAAGAAGTTCTACAAATAAGTAAGCAGTATGTTCAAGAAAGGAAGTATTTTATAGAAGAAGGAAGTAAAGGAAATACATAGAAGAAATGGGGAAGATGTGCATCCCAATTAGTAGATAGAAAATCTAATTACATGCACATAGAAGAAACTTAATAGATATGAACACACATAATCATAAAACAAAGACAACTCTAGATCCGTATCTAAAATAACACAAAGTCTATTAAGAGATCTAAGATTAAAAGCAAGAAACATAGTACACCGTGACACAAAGTTCTCCCAAAAATCTACTCCTTTGTATTCCTTTTCTCCAATTTGCTCTCGGGGTTCAAAGATGAGTCTAGAACACAAGATTGCTGTCTTACAAATTCGATGGTTAACCCGTAGGTTCTTCCTCTATTATAGAATGTAGAGAGGCAATTACAAGCTGAAGCTTTTAGTTGAACGGCACATGTGGAAGTGGGAAAGGAAACAACAGAAATCTCCCTCTTGGAATTCCTCTTTGCATGACATGTATGATTTGCAAATCGAAAATAGAACTTTCTATTTTGCACGTCATCACCTATCTCCAAATAATTGACTTCTTTAAGTAATAGCTTTTAAACTAATCACTTAAGTTGTATAATTTAATTGATCGCTCAATTACTTTGTCGGAGGAAAGGAGAGGGAAGAGGAAAGTTGCGGTATTATCCTTTTTATGTCTGCATCGATTCAAACTGGATCTGAAGCAACTAAAGTGGCTAGAATTGATTGGTTCTAAATTGGAAATGACTGGATCTGAAACAACAAGTTGGATCTAGAAACAGTGTATTTTACCTTCGCCTTGTCTTCTCTTTTATCCTTGAAGCTTTTGCATTTCTTCTCCAAGATACATGCATCAATGCATTGTTTCAGAGATAACTCGTCATCCTTATTTTTAATTGCATATGAGCAATTAAAAATCCTGAAAAGCACTCTGAATGAATGAAAATTCAATGAAGGCTTCAACTAGAAGATGGGAGCATTCACACAAGATCTTGGAAGGAATTTTCCATGCACTGACTTCTTCATAGGTTGCATTCAAACAATAGAATGAAGCCTTTGTGCCGAAAGCTTTTTGCAACTATGAGATCTCGATCTCGGATCTGCATATGAATTTACATCTGCATCTGCATCTGCATCTGGATATGGATCTGCACCTGCATAACAAACTTTGGCAACCGCTATGGATGGAAAATCTGCCACTCGAATAATTCCACTACTTTTAATCTACACGCATGAGTGAAGTTTCTCCTGCATGCGCATGAGTGAAGTCTTTCCTACTCTGGATCTGTCTATCAATTTAGCAAGAGGTTCCAAGCCTAGATCCATGTCTCCAATATCTGCAAATTTAGAAGTGATGCATGACTCCGTTGTGCTTTCTTTTTCATCTTTCTTCGCCATAGCTTTGTCTATCTTTGTATGAATAATTCTTTTTCTTCTTACTTGGCCGGATTTCTTCAATACTGATGTAGATATGAGTATTTCTTTAGATTTGGAGGATATATGCAATGTATTAGACATTGATTAAAGGTCCTTTTCTTTTGTAAAACACCTGTAATGAATTTCTGCAATTAATTCAGACAAAGATGACCACCATAGCATAAATAGTGAATTTTATTTATAAAAATCCACACTTTTCAAGCCTGCTGCCCCAAAAATTGATGTTTAATTTGTGCATAAAGAGAGAATGAATCTTTTCAACAACACTTGAGCACATGTAACACCTATGCAAATAATTATGCAAACAAAGATCAACCTCCTTTAAAGCATGTGCCAAATCTGAAGCTTTTAGCCTTGTTCCCACTTGCTGAGCAAAATCCTTCTTCAAATGTCTTGTTTCCACCTTACTTGAGCAAAATCCTTCTTCAAATGAGGCGCATTTTTCCTCTTTGCTGCAATTCTTTACCCGTTAATTAAATAATTCACCCATATGGCAGCCCATGCTTATATAACTCTCACAATTCTATAATTAATAATTGCCCTTCCTATTCTTGGCAATCAATTAATTAAAAATCATGTTTCTCTCTTTAAAAATAACATTTTTAAGATAGCCATCCAATCAATTAAATTAATTCAATTTAATCATCCACACTTCACTTCACTTAAGCTTCATAGTGTGCTTTGACCATAGCCATTGAAAATAGGAATTAATATAATCATTTAATACTTTAAAAAGTATTAATTCCTTCTCAAAAGGGGCTGCATTAAATAAATTAAATTTATTTAATTTTAGAATTCTATTTTTAAATTTCTTATGTCCACTTCCCTTTGTTGACTTTTCCACAAGCCTGGGTGCCAAAATTGGGTGAATAAATATTAACAAATATTTATTTAATGCATTATTATTCACCCAAGGTGGGTCACACTTTTTTGCATAATAGAATTCTATTTTTAAGAATTTTTCACAATGGGATTCTTTACCCTGCAAGGCAGCCCCGGAAATCCCATGATCCACTTAAGTGATTTGACTTTGACAATGGGATTATTTACCCTACAAGGCAGGCAATAAAATCCCATGATTTCACTTAAGTCACTTTTCTTTTATTTCACCATGGGAATTTTTACCCTGCAAGGTAGGCAATAAATTCCCACCTACCTGTTGCCTCTAATTTTCCCACTGCAGCTTAAGTGAATTTTATATCACGGAAAAAGTACCCTGCAAGGCAAGCAATAAAATCCCACCTGCCCGCTGCTTCTATTTTTCCCACTTGCAGCTTAAATCCTTTGTTTTCCAAAAATGCGCCCAACCCCGCAGGGGCTTTTCTATGCACGACTTTGCCTTTTCCCAATTAACCAGACCTCCGATGGTGACTTCCTCCTGGCATAATGTGCGTATACATTTTCCAACTACTACAGCCAAAAATTGGGCTTACCCGTGAAAGGAATTATTCTAGAGAAATTTCACGAAAAATGAAATGGGAAAACAAAAAAACACGAAAAATTGCCAAAAGTCACAAATAAAGCCCAAAACTTATTCTAAGTTAAATCCCATTTGGTACATAGGAATAATGACATGTTCGATCATAACAGAGTTAAAACAGAGTGCAAATATCCTCATGCGGGGCTCAAAATAATTAAATACAAATTTCCCAAGACAAATCCAGATGATAGAATATAAAAAATTTGGGCATATGGGTATTTGGTGAAAAAGGCTAATATGGCTCTTTGGGAATATATTGACGCAATACAAGAACTTTTAGGCAATAAAAACACAAAATGACCCATTATTTTAAAAGTACAATTTTTTTTTGATAGGGTAGTCACATGATTTCGGGATGAAATCGGGGTGACACCAAAGCCCAAATCTAAATGCCACAACCAAGTTTGATCTTTTAGAGAACTTTAAATGCTATTGAAGAAATCTATGTAAATGACAAATCTTGTTGGATTCTTAATGGAAACATTTTGTTTTGTGTCATCTCAACCTTTGCAATCAATTTTTTGCTTGGATTTCTATCCAATATTACACATTCATCATCTTCAAAATAGACTTTATATCCCTTCTGCACTAACTTCCCAATACTCATTAGATTATGTTTCAAACCAAGAACATAATACACATCTGGAATGTGTTTGTTCTCACCTTTCCTAGTTTCAATATTTACTGTTCCTTTTCCCATAACTATAACTTTATTATCATTTCCTAACTTAACTTCAGATGTAATTGACTCATCTATGTTTGCAAACATTTCCTTACGTCTAGTCATGTGATTACTACATCCACTATCTAGAAACCAAATATCCTTTACACTTTCTTGAGCAACATTGCATGTTATGAACATTGAACCGTTGTTATAACTTTCAGATTGATTTTCTATAGAAAAAATTGCATTATGTTTACTCATATCAAATTGTTTCTTCCTACATACATTAGTATAGTGTCCATATATTTTAAATTAATGGCATTGAACATGCGACTTGTCATACCTATGACCATAAATATGATTCTAGTTGTTTCCTCAAATTTCTAGCATTTGTAGTGTAGAAATTTTAATTTGTTTTTCCTCCTTCATAATATGTGTTTTCTCTTCCAAACCCTCTTTTGAAATATCTTCCTCTTCCTCTATTGAAGCTTCATCTTCCTCTTGCTTTATTACCACCAATTGAAACTTGTGATTTGAAGGTTTTTTCAAGAGATAATCTACCCGATCCATTCAATCTTTGCTTATGGGATATTAAAGATCCCATTAATTCATCTACGACATTCTGGGTTAAATTATTTTATTATTTTATCGCAACAACAATTATATCAAACTTACTATGAAGAATTCTCGAGTATTTTCTCTACAATCCTTTGATCCTCTAAAGTATAACTATGAGACCTAATTTGATTTGCTACACCCATCACATGGATAAAAATAAATCTACTAAATCTAATTCCTTCATACAAATATTTTCAAAATATCTCCTAATATTTGGTAATTTTGTAATTTTTACTTTACTAGTACCTTGATAAGTCGTTTGAAGACTTTCCCACGCTTGCTTTGATCTAGTTGATGCTCCAACATGTGGAAAGATGGAATTGTCCATTGTTTGTTGAATTTGAAACAACACTTTTGCATCCTTTTGTTTGTTCTCCTTCAAAAATCTTGATCTACTTGTGCCAGTGCTTGAAGTTCTTGAAGATCTGCAGGTTCTAAAAGCCCATTCTCAACTTGCTCCCACACATCTAGTGAACAAAATAAGGTCCTCACTTTTATGCTCCAATAATCGTAGTTCTTCCCGTTGAATATAGGGATTTGGGATTGAGTGAGATTGTTGCTCATACATACCATTTTGAACTAGACTAATAGAGTGAAATAAAAAACTTATAACGTAAGATCAACCTAGCTCTGATACCAATTTGAAGGAATTAAATCTAACTCCTAACCTAGAGGGTGTGCGCTAAGATAATGCAAATAGAAACAATATTATGAACAAACACAAATTCATAAGAGAAATATAGAAACAAAATTGTATTAAAAATACTCTAGAGCACTTTAGTGCTATAATGCCCACATCTTTTATAGCTCGGCTTACTTGTTGTTCCTCTTACTCTTAGACATGTTTTCACAGAGATTTGATATATTTTAGACATTAAATTAGGAGATTTGATCTTATTAGACATATATTGAGATTTAGGCGTATAGCACCAATTTAGCTTGATTATTATGTTGTCGCTTATCTTATTAGGTCATGGATTCTAATTGTTATGATGTTGTTTTGGAACACAATTATATTGATGGATACTTAGTTTTTTCCATGTTGGCAATTTATGGATACATCACTTTATCATTATGTCTAACCTATGATGAATTGTGTATAATTGTGCACGTTGTCACTTTTCTATTCCAGAGGGATGATATGTTAGTTTAGAATTAACCGATATCTTATTTAGTAGTTAATTCACATTTTATCGGACATGTGCGTTTAATGTGTGCAATGAGTGTGCAAGTGACAGTCACGGAGAACGTGGGATTCAAGTCAGCTACGTAACTTTGCACAAGCAACCCACGGGGCTAAGTCCTAGTCATGTTTATTGCTTGAGGCCTTAGCATTAGAATTATTGTTTTGGGAAACATGGGTGACCCTCATTTTTAATGTAATATGTCTTGTATTATTAATCTTGCTTAGGGTAATTGGTTTGCGTGGTAAACTTGTTTAGGGAAATTAATGACCCCACTTGCATTAAGTTTTGAATTAGTTTTATGATGTACTTAATCTAAAAGGGGTTTAGGGTCACATGTGAACCCTTGGGTGGGCCCCACACCCTCTACCCTTGTGCCAAATTTGTCCAAACCCGAAATTGAGTTATTTTAGGCATTTTTAGGGACCCCTTTTGAGTTTGGGAGTTCCCTTAACATGAAAATGGGCCCTTGGACCCTACCTAATAGGTAGGGGGGCTTATTTCCAAGGCTAGAGGGAGTTTTCCTCCCATTTTGCTCCCCTTTGGTCACATCCATGTAAGAGGTATGGATAAGTGTGCTTTGTTAAAAGTTGCACAAGATTGTTTTGTTATGATTTTGAGTAATTTGGGAGAAGAGGGCTAAAAGTCATTTTATCCTTTCTCTCTTTTATCTTTGGCATATTTGACCTTGAAGGAAGAGAGGGGTGACACATGTCACACCCTCATTTGTGAGGATCTTTTCTTGCTCCTCTTCAAATTCTCCCTCATGGGAAAAGAAGAGAACATTTTTTTTTGAGCTTTTGCTTGGAGTCTTGTGGATTTGGAGCTAGAGTTTGCTTGGGTCAAGAAGTGGAAGAGATTGAATTTGGAGAGATTTTCTTTGAGGTAGGCTTCTTGAGCTTTATTGTGTTTGTTATATCATGCTTGAAATTAGTTGTTTACTTGGAAATGTTTGTTGTTGCATGAAGATTTTGTTGTTGTTTATTTTATTTTGCTCCCTCCATCATATGGCATGATGGAGTTTTGGAGTTTTTGGGGGAAGAGAGAGGGATTTTCCCCTCTCAATCCTTATAGGATTGATGGGCAAGCCTTGTAGGATTTAGTTATTCCCCTCAAATGGTTTTAGGTGGGGAAGGTGGGTCATTTGGCTTGAACCTCCTTCCCCATTCTTGGTGAGGACACCCCCTTGGGGTTTGAAAATCCTTCAAGAAGGATTGGTGAAAGGGTGGAGGAATAAGTCTGGGCTTGAATGAAATTGGAGAAATAAGGAGGGTATGGAGATCTTATTTCGTACAAATAATGATGGTTGCAACTTTTGGAGAACTTTTTGTCTCTTCCCCATTTTTAGAGGTAGGACTTGTTTTCTCCTCCTTTTCACTTTTACAAATTTGAAGTCTTGTTTTGATCTTTCCCTTGTTTTTGTGTAGATGAAATGTTATTTGTTCACCCTCACTCTTGTGCATAGTTGTGGATAGTTTTCCTCTTTCCCATGGGCTTGGGGGAGGCTAGCATGCATCCCAACATTGAGAAATTCATGTAATGATGCCTATGGTTGGATGGTAAAATAAGCTTCTTCTCCTTGGTTGGATTCCTTAAAGGCATTTGAAATTGGATTTCATGATGGGATTTGGTAGTAGTTGGAGTTCCTTTGGCATCTTCTATCTCTTTGTGGACATTACCTCTTTGTATCTCCTTTGGATATGGCTTGGTGGAAACTTCATTGTTGTAAAAACCTCCTTTTTGTATTTGAAAATTACTTTTAAACTAGAGTAGGTTTACTTAGAAATCTCTCTCTTTAAGCTTGCAAGAATCTTGTAATAAACCTTCATTAGTAGTTATGTATTTGGATATATTTGAATATGGGAGCTTTAATCCTTGAAAAGAAGAAAATAAATATTGTAATAGTGGTCTTCTTTAATCTGAAATTTTGATTGCAATCTCCTTTTGAAAGAGAAAATGTATAGATTGGGATTATGTCTTCCTTTTGAACATATGTATACACTCCATGTTGAGTATCCCTCATGTTAAAAATCTGAAATAATATTTTATTGCATTTGAAAAGAAAGTATCCCCTCTTTTACTATTTGTAATATTAATGATTGGAATAAGAATAGCTTTGGTTTTCTTTCTATGTGAAGCTTTTAATGTTTTGTGGTTGATTAAGCAGTCATAGTGAATAAGTAATCTTCTTGAAAATATTCTTGTAGAAGTTAGCCTCTTGTTTCATTTGAAACTATTTGGTTACATTCCTTTTAATATAAAATAGGTAAATAAATTTAACCCAAACGGTTATTGAAAACATTTAAGACCCTTACTTCACTAAGTTGACAAATTTAAATATGTTATTTTATAAGCTGAAATATTCTTTTTTTTTACCATTATGCACAAAGATAATAATATTTAGAATTCATTTAATTTAGTGCTATTTTCAAATGTAACTGTGTATATCTAAGGTTAGTTATAGTTAAATTGTGGTCTCAAAATGGGTTCTTTTTTTTTAATATTTTTAGGTGTCCCAAGGTGGGGCACTACATTTGGTATCAAAGCAAGGTTCGCACACGTGGACACTCTGGGTAATCAATTAACTAGTTAACGATATTTGTAATAACATTAAAGTAAATAAATAAATAAAATAATTAAAAAAATCCGCAACCATTTAAACACAATTTAATAACCTCTTCGCTCACCTTGTGCACAGGATGGCACCCGTGAGATGACATTCGGTTAGGGGTTTGGGACGTGGTTTTCCTATGCCCGAACCACCATCACCCGAGTTAGGGCCTAAGATCTTATAGGCTCTCTAGTAGTTGATCGGCATTGTGTAGTAGCATCTCCCACCACCGTAGGAGGTGAGAGAGGAGGACATCCAGTTGGGAGGCGAGGAGCCGATAGGCGAGGATGCACTTTCGTAACCGCCGAGCATGATACACCGAGATGGGAGAGGTCACGTAGCCCTTCTACTCATCATGAGAGAGTAGCCTCGTACCATCGTAGCCACTCACATAGTCTTAAGGGACCATTTGGGGATAGGTGACCCCTTTCACCTATTGGACTACATAACCAAGATCGAGATATAGGTAGTGTGATAAGAGATCTTCTTTGTTTGCAGCCACCTACTTACATACATGGCTTTACGATGGCTTTGGGGCTGAGTCATGGCTCCTTAGTTTGGATAGTTGCTTTGGCTTGCACTCTTATGAGAGCAATGTCAAGGAAAGGTTTGCCATACACCTCCTTTGAGACACAATAGGCATTTGGTGGAGGAATGAGGAGCGAAAGCTCCATCTGACTCAAGAGACAATGACCTGGGAGATGTTCGAGGAGTGATTTAGGGCTCGCTATATGTCAGAGAATTTCGTGTAGAAGAGGATCGATGAATTTCATGACTTACGAAAGGGATCTGGAATAGTAGCTCAGTATGAGAGCAGATTCTTGGATCTTCTGCTGTATGTGGACTACCCGTAAGGTGAGAAATTACAAGTTAACAGGTTTATTCGAGGCCTTAATGTAGATATAGCGGGAGAAATCAAGACGTTATCTCCTCCCACACTTGAGAAGGCTATTGAGAAGGCCTATTTAGCTGAAGAGAACAAGACCAAGGCATAGGAGCACCGAGATAGAAACAAGAGTAAGTTTTAGGAGAGGATTTAGGCCTTTCAGAGTCAGAGGTCATGAGGTACAACACCACCCCCTAGAGGAGGATTTTGGCCTCCGCTAGCAGCCACGAGGGCTCCACCACACCCGCAGCAGCAGACGCAACATCATGGCCACCAGCAATAGAGGGCTAGATAGACTCAGAGCTTTTAGAGAGGTGGCACTAGAGGAGGTTTTGGTGGAGCTAGGGATAGGAGGCAGGGTACTCAGTAGGTACAACCAACTCTCATGTAGCAGTCTGCTAGGGTTGGACCAGCAAGATCAGTGCACCAAAGTACATGAGGGACCCCATCTTAGAGGGGTACATGAGGATGTTTTATTTGTGGGTCTCCTGATCACTATGTGTGCATGTTCCTACACAAACCCAATACCATGGACACACAGAGAGCCTCTAGATCTAAGGAGAGGATGGGTGACATAGGACACACTCATTGTGTATATGCAGCGATTGACAACCATCAGGTCGAGCATCAAGCCACAGTCATTGAGACGATAGGAACTATCAAGGGTTCTATCTCAATACTTTTTGATTCAAGTGCTTCGTATTCTTTTATATCACCTTCTATAGTGGACCAAAGGTGTGGGCTAGTGGTGGCCAGAAACCAAATAATTGGTAGGTTGAGTTGCCACCTGGGCAAAACTCATTGTGGACTAGTATGTGGAGACTTGCGTACTTGATTTAGGAGGCTTATCCACTACACTTGACCTTCGATTTATTCCTCTAGGATCCTATTAGGTAGTTTTAGGTATGGATTGGCTCGAGGCTCATCGAGCTAAGGTGGATTGTAAAAAAAGGTCATTGAGTGTCGGGATGATTCTGGGAGTGCAGTTGTGATTTCAGGATGAAGAGACCTATCTCCATACGCATGATCTCGCTAAGCAACTCAAGTGTATCATGCGCAAGGGATGTCAGCTTGTTTTCTATCACCATTAGCGATCTATCGGAGAGCACTCCGAGCATTCACCCTTGGATGATCATGAAGTTTTGAGGGAATAAGCCGATATGTTTCTAGGTGAGCTTCCAGGGTTACCACCCCGCAGAGAGGTGGATTTCACCATTGATTTAGTACTGGATCTCGCACCGCTTTCTAGGGAACCCTATAAGATGATGACTCCGAGCTTCATGAGCTCAAGATTCAGCTTTAGAGGAGTTGTTAGATAAGGGTCTCATTCGCCCTAGTGTATCTCCTTGGGGCGCACTAGTCATATTTTTGAGGAAGAAGGATGGTTCTCTCGGCTTTTTGTATACTTGAAGCAACTCAACAAAGTCCTAATAAAGAACCGTTATCCACTCCCTAGGATTGATGTCTTGTTTGATCGATGGGAGCGAGAGTATTCTCCAAAATCAATCTCAAGTCGTGGTAGCATCGGTTGTGCATATCGATGCAAACATTCATAAGACAACGTTTCGCACACACGTTATGGGCATTATGAGTTCACAAATTGTTCCATTTGGTTTAAATAATGCCCTAACTATCTTTATGAGCCTCATGAATGGAGCATTTAGGACCTTTCCGGATCACTTTGTCTTAGTGTTCCTTGATGAAATATTGATATATTCTCATTCTAAGGAGGAACACAGATTTGAGCGGAGTACTTCGGTTATATGTATGAACTTGGAAAATGTAGCTTCTTTCAGATAGAGATTCAATACTTAGGTCATATCATATCGGGGAGGGTATCTCAAGGTAGACCCTCTAAGATACAAAGCTATCTTGGATGGCCAACACCCACATTAGTTACTGAGGTGAGGAGTTTTATGGGATTAGCAGGGTATTACCGCAGGTTTGTAGAAAGACTTCTCCAGATTGCTCACCCTATTAATTCTCTTTAAATAAAAGGAAGAAGTTTGATTGGTAAGAAAAGTGTGAGTAGGCATTTCAGTTGCTTAAGGAAAGGTTTACCATGGTGCCCATCTTAGCAGTTCTAGACCCTACAGAGGATTTTGTTGTTTGTACTGATGCATCACTAGAGGGTTTGGGAGTAGTTCTTATGCAAGAGCGTTGGTTTATTGCCTTTGAGTCTCGTAAGCTCAAGGAATACGAGCTTAATTACTCTACTCATGACTTAGAGCTCGCAGAAATTGTTCATGTGCTTGTGTGTTGGTGAAATTTCCTTTTGGGTAGACCTTTCATTTTGAGGATAGATCATTATAGCTTGCAGCATATCTTCTCACAACCGAACCTCAATGCTCATAAATGGCGTTGGATGGAATTCCTATGTGAATATGACATAGAGGTGCAGTATATCAAAGGAAAGGAAAATTTTGTTGTAGATGCACTTAGTAGACGACGACATGTGCTTGCTTCATTAACACTTCAGTCATATTTGAGAGGTAGGATTCTTGAGCACCTTCTAGAGGATAGGTTTTATGAGGGAGCTAGACAGATGTTGGAGTCACAGGGTTCATTAGAGGGTAGATATGCAGGGTGTATTTTAGAGACAGATGGTTTACTTCAGTACCATAGGCACATCTACATACCTAAGTCAGGTGATCTGCGTAGCTTCATCCTTATAGAGGCTCATCGAGCCCCTTATACAGCACACCTAGGAGTGAAGAAAATGCACACTGATCTGAGGGAGTTATATTATTGGCTAGGTATTCGACGGGACATAGCAGATTTTGTTGCATGTTGCCTTGAGTGTTAGAGGGTCAAGGTAGAGCATTCTCATCCCGCAGACTTTTACATCCTCATGATATTCTTGAGTGGAAATGGGATGTGATCTTCATGTATTTCATATTCGGACTCCCTATGTCTTCTTATCATCATGATGCCATTATGGTCACTATGGATAAGTTGACCAAGGTGGCACACTTCTCGCCAACCAAGGTCACCTATAATGCACAGCCATCACCAAAGTATTTATAGAGGACATTGTTAGGTTGCATGGGATTCTGAAGACCATCATCAATGATAGGGATACCATCTACACTTCAGTTTTATAGACTTCCTTTCAAACCGCCTTGGGTACTCGGAGTTAATTTAGCTCAACCTATCATCCAGAGATAGATGGACAGAGAGAGAGAGAGTTAATCGGTGTTGGAGGACATGTTGATGATGTATGTGATGGACCAAAGAGAAGAAGTGGGAAGATTATTTTCATTTGGTTGAGTTTTCCTACAAAACAACTATCATAGTTCTATTGGTATGGCTCCCTACCAGGCTTTGTATGGTCGACCTTACAAGACACCTTTGATTTGGGATAGACTAGATGACAGAATTATTCTCGGCCGATTATCTTTAGAATTTAGAACAAGAGGTTGTTCGATTAGACAGATGATTTGAGCAGAGCTAGAGCACACCAAAAGGCATATGTAGACACCAAGAGGATTGATCGTCACTTCTCAGTGGGTGACAAAGTCTTCTTGAGAGTTTGTCCGCATAAGAGCCCAATCCGCTATGGAAAGGGTTCTAAGCTATCACCTCATTTTGTGGGGCCTTTTGATATTTTAGAGGTCATCGATCTAGTTGCTTACTTCCTAGCTTTACCACCACACCTTGCACGGGCCCACGATATTTTTCATGTTTTTGTACTACATAGATATGTACTAGATGTTTCTCATGTTTTAGATTGGTCGGCATTATAGGTAGAGAATGGAGGACAAAGTGGAGACTGGAGCCCGTACACATACTGGAGCACCGGAGGTTGGCCCTTCGAGGTCGAGACTTGGACCCGGTTAGAGTGCGGTGGGACCATTACGATGAGACGGTAGCCACCGGGAGGATGCGACATCTTTGAGGGATAGATATCCCTATCTCTTTCAAAGTGACTTCCAGGAGGAAGTCTAATTTTAGTAGAGGGGATGTAGTGCCCACATATTTTATAGCTCGCTTACTTGTTTTTCCTCTTACCCTTAGACATGTTTTTGTGAGAGATTTGATATATTTTGACATTACTTATTTGATATTAGACATATATGGAGATTTAGGTGTATAACACAAATTTAGCTTGATTATTATGTTGTCGCATTATCTTATGAGGTCATGGATACTAATTGTTATGATGTTGTTTTGGAACACAATTATATTGATGGATACTCAGTTTGTTGCATGTTGGGAATTTATGGATACATGTCACTTTATCATTATGTCTAACCTATGGTGAATTGTGTATAATTGTGCATGTTGTCACTTTTCTTATTCCAAAGAGATGATATGTTATTTTAGAATTCATTGATATCTTATTTAGTAGTTAATTCACATTTTATCGAACAGTGCGTTTAATGTGTCTAATGAGTGTGCGGGTGATAGGTCACAATAGAACGTGGGATTCGGGCCAGCTGCTACGCACTTTACACAAGCAACCCCTAGGGCTAAGTCATAGCCATGTTTATTGCTTGAGGCCTTATCATTAGAATTATTATTTTGGGAACCATGGGTGACCCTCATTCGTAATGTAATATGTCTTATATTATTAATATTGCTTAGGGTAATTGGTTTGTGTGGTAAACTTGTTTAGGGAAATTAATGACCCCATTTGCATTAATTTTTGAATTAGTTTTATGATGTACTTAATCTAAAAGGGGTTTAGGGTCACATGCGAACCCTTGGGTGGGCCTCACACCCTCTACCCTTGTGCCAAATTTTCCAAACCCGAAATTGGGTTATTTTAGGCATTTTTAGGGACCCCTTTTGAGTTTGGGAGTTCCCTTAACATGAAAATGGGCCCTTGGACCCTACCTAATAGGTAGGGGGCTTATTTCCAAGGCTAGAGGGAGTTTTCCCTCCATTTTGCCTCCCCTTTGGTCACATCCATGTAAGAGGTATGGATAAGTGTGCTTTGTTAAAATTTACACAAGATTGTTTTGTTATGATTTTGAGTAATTTGGGAGAAGAGGGCTAAAAGCCATTTCATCATTTCTCTCTTTTATCTTTGGCATCTTTGACCTTGAAGGAAAAGAGGGTGATACATGTCACCCCTCATTTGTGAGGATATTTTCATGCTCCTCTTCTAATTATCCTTCATGGGAAAAGAAGAGAACATTTTTCTTTGGAGATTTTGGCGTGGAGTCTTGTGGATTTGGAGCTAGAGTTGGCTTGGGTCAAGAAGTGGAAGAGATTAAATTTGGAGAGATTTTCTTTGAGGTAGGCTTCCTGAGTGTTATTGTGTTTGTTATATCATGCTTGAAATTATTTTCTTACTTGGAAATGTTGTTCTCGCATGAAGATCTTGTTGTGGTTTATTTGACTTTTCTCCCTCCATCATATGGCATGATGGAGTTTTGGAGTTTGTGGGGGAAGAGAGAGGGATTTTCCCCTCTCAATCCTTATAAGCTTGATGGGCAAGACTTGTAGAATTTAGTTATTCCCTTCAAATGGTTTGAGGTGGGGAAGGTGGGTCATTTGGCTTAAACCTCCTTCCCCATTCTTAGTGAGGAAACCCTCTTGGGGTTTGAAAATGCTTCCAAGAAGGATTGGTGAAAGGGTGGAGGAATAAGGAGGGCTTGAATGAAATTGTAGAAATAAGGAGGGTATGGAGATCTTGTTTCATACAAATAATGATGGTTACATATTTTGGAGAACTTTCTTTTCTCTTCCCCATCTTTAGAGGTAGAACTTGGTTTCTCCTCCTTTTCACTTTTACAAATTTGAAGTCTTGTTTTGATCTTTGCCTTGTTTTTGTGTGGATGAAATATCGTTTGTTCACCCTCACTCTTGTGCATATTTTTGGATAGTTGTCCTCTTTCCCATGGGCTTGGGGGAGGCTAGCATGCATCCCAACCTTGGGAAAGGCATGTAATGATGCCTATGGTTGGGTGGTAAAACAAGCTTCTTCTCCTTGGTTGGATTCCTTAAAGGCATTTGAAGTTGGATCTCATGATGGGAGTTGGTGGTAGTTGGAGTTCTTTTGGCATCTTCTCTCTCTTTGTGGACATTACCTCTTTGTATCTCCTTTGGATATGGCTTGGTGGAAACTTCATTGTTGTAAAACCTCCTTTTTGTATTTGAAAATTACTTTTAAACTAGAGTAGGTTTACTTGAGCAATCTCTCTCTTCAAGCTTGCAAGGAATCTTGTAATAAACCTTCATGAGTAGTTATGTATTTGGATATATTTGTATATGTGAGCTTCAATCCTTGAAAAGAAAAGAAATATTGTAATAGTGGTCTTCTTTAATATGAAAGTTTGATTGTAATCTCCTTTTGAAAGAGAAAATGTATAGATTGGGAATATGTCTTCCTTTTGAACATATATATACAATCCATGTTGAGTATCCCTCATGTTAAAAATCTGAAATAATCTTTTATTGCATTTGAAAAGAAAGTATCCCCTCTTTTATTATTGTTTGTAATATTAATGATTGGAATAAGAATAGCTTTGATTTTCTTTCTATGTGAAGTTTTTAATGTTTTGTGGTGATTAAGTAGTCATAGTGAATAAGTAATCTTCTTGAAAATATTCTTTTAGAAATAAGTCTCTTGTTTCATTTGAAACTATTTGTTACATTCCTTTTAATATAAAATAGGTAAAATATTTAACCCAAATAGTTATTGAAAACATTTAAGACCCTTACTTCACTAAGTTGACAAATTTAAATCTGTTATTTTATAAGCTGAAATATTCTTTTTTTTACCATTGTGCACAAAGATAATCATATTCAGAATTCATTTAATTTAGTGCTATTTTCAAGTGTAACGTGTGTATCTAAGGTTAGTTATAGTTAAATTATGGTATCAAAATGGGTTTTTTTTTTTTTTTTTTCGTGATTTGCGTATCAAGTGGTTGGCTTAACAAGCCATAATCCTTACCATTGGACCACAATCCTTTCAATAGTTGGGTGTTTTTCAATAGTTTATTTACTGATTCAACTTACAATTGTATGTGAAGTTTATGCTCAACACATTAACTATGGGAGAGGGATCTACTTTGATTGAAATAAGTTCACGCCTATACACCTTACAATTTCTCTTAAGGGAATACATCCCCCTCCATTCCATTGAAATCCAATAGTTTTTAATCAAGCCATAAGGAGTTTTCCCCATATAAAACAAGGATTGTAGAATCTAACATACCATCGGACATTAGACAACATAGATTTATGTTTCAAAAGATACGATGAAGTCTAATTGTTCTCCACTTCCGAATGCTTTGCTTGGTAATTATTCCACCTTGCTCGAGAGATTTTCATTTTTCTCCTTTTTTAGGGAGTTTAAGGGATTTTTGTAATTGTATAGTGGAAATGGAGTGGTGCCAAAATACAAAAATTTGGATTGAGATGACGGTTGTCTTGTATCATTTTTCTTGAATCGTGATGTGACAACAAAGCATGTGGCACTTGCTAGGAATTGTAGTTGTGAGGAGGATTGTCGATCCGTTGGCTCCAGATATTCATATCACACTCGAGGGAAATATCGTGGATGACGAAATGGTAGATCGTTAGGAATTAAAGGATAAAATATGTGGAATAATCCCTCACGTAATCACAATAGTAGAAAATAATATGCATAAATTATTACAGATCTCAAATAAAAGTGCGAAATAAAATAACACAACACAAAGAGACGGTATTTAATGTGGTTCACCCAGTTTGGGCTACATCCATAAAGAATCACTTGCTTACATTTTATTACAAGCCACCACTCTCTTAATACAATACCCATATCCATTTGGAGCTATGCTCAACAAACTCTACAGAAATTCACACCAAATTCAAAACACATGCGAGTTTTCATTATACCTACCATATGCACAAAACCATATAAATAGACATCTACTTAAGCAGCTTTTACAAAACCGTGGGCATCAAAACCATGGGCCAAATCGTCCCATAAACCTATGGGTCAAAAATCCTACCCATATGAGAAAAGAACGTTTCTGGTACATTAGGCACATTTTAAGGCCAAAAACATTTTTTTGGGGCTGCACCCCAAACTCCGATGAGACAAATGTCAAAAGTGTACAAGACTCTTAGTGTAAAATCTTCAACACTTTCTCACATGAAAATAGGCTCCACAACCTAACAATCTCCAAATTGGAGACTAGTTTTCCTCTGAGCAATCTTCTCAACCCTTCACTAGTTTTCGTGAAGACAAACCAAAGTTGAACACGACTTCGCTTTTTCCCTTGTGACCACCTTGGTCATCATGTCTACAGGATTCTAACTAGTATGGATCTTTTCTAACTTCAAATTCTCTTCCTCCAAAGTTGTCCTGATGAAATGGTACCTTAGCTATATATGCTTCATCCTAGAGTGGAAAGCAGAATTCTTAGCTAGGTGTATATCACTCGACTATCACTACATGAAGCTTTCCTTCCTCCCGCTTATGCCCTAACACCTCAAGCAATTGTTGTAACCAAATCATTTCTTTTCTTTCCTTTATGGTAGCAACATACTCAAATCTGGTGGTTGACAAAGTCACCAGGCTTCTATAGTCGTGAAATCCATATCATTGATGTCCCACCTATAGTGTAAACATAACCTCGTTATGCTCCTCCTACTGTTTACATCTCCACCATATCGAATCTACATAACCAAACAAAGTGGTGTCTGATCCACTATAGCACAAAACTATCCCCATGGTCCCTCTCAAATATTGAAGGATCCACTTTACTGTCTGTCAATGATCTCTACCTGGATCACTCATAAATCTACTCACTGCTCCCATTGCATGGGAAATATTAGGCCTAGTGCACACCATGGCATACATCAAACTACCAACCACTGATGAGTAAGGTACCTTGGACATCTAGTTTCTCTCATGCTCTGTCTTGGGACACTACTCCTTTGATAACTTGAAATGGATTGCCAAAGGAGTGCCAACTGGTTTAGCATCCTTCATATTAAACCTCTCCAAGACCTTCTTAATGTACTCTTCCTGAGATAAAGTCACTTCCATTCCTTTATATCCTAAGATATTCTCATACCAAGAATTTTTTGGCTTCCCCCAAATCCTTCATAGCAAAGGATATTAAACCTCTCCAAGACCTTCTCAATGTACTCTTCCCGAGATAAAGTCAGCTTTCATTCCTTCATATCCTAAGATATTCTCATACCAAGAATTTGTTTGGCTTCCCCAAATCCTTCATAGCAAAGGATTCACTTAGTCCGCTTTCTTGAGTACTTTTATTTCCTACATGTTTTTACCTGCAACCAACATGTCATACACATACAAACAACACAGGGATAATATAACTACCATCCTCAAATTTCTTTGAATACATGCAATGGTCGAATGACATCTAATATAACATTGCTCCATCATGAAGCTATCAAATTTCTTATACCATTGACGTGGATCTTGTTTCAATCCATACAAGCTCTTCTTCAGTTTGCACACCATCTCCTCTTTACCTTTGACCTCATAGCCCTTTGGTTGCTACATATATAGTTCCTCCTCCAAATCACCATGGAGAAATGCAGTTTTTACATCAAGATGCTCTAAGTGTAAGTATTCTTCTGCAACTATTCCAAGAACAGATCTAATAGAAGTAATTTTTACTACAAGAGAAAAAATCTCATCAAAATCTATACCTTTTTTCTGTGCAAACCCCTTGACCACCAACCGGTCCTTGTATCTTTTCTTGCCTCCTTCCTCTTTGACACTAAACACCCACTTGTTCTCAATGTTCTTTTTCCTTCTGGTAGCTTCACCAAATCCCATGTCTTTTCTCCATGAGAGATTGATGCTCCTCATCCATGGCTTTCTCCCACTTCTTCCTAGCATCTACCCGCATTGCTTCATCAAAGCAATCTATCTCTCCACTATCGGTGAGTAATAAATAATAAAGAGAAGGAGAAAAAATGTTCGGTTCTTTTTCTTACTTACCCTAGAGGACCTCCTCAATGTCTACATCTCCAACCATATTCTTTCTTGGATTCTTCCCTATTTTCTTAACTAATTTGCTTATACATGACTTTCTCATTAAATACCACATCCCTAGATTGAATGATTTTATTGTCCTTAATACTCCAACATTTAAATCCAAATTCATCACCACCATAACCAATGAAAGTAGATTTTTTTATTTAGCCTTTAGATTGGTCCTATCATCCTTGTCTATATGAACAAACACCTCACATCCAAAGACTAGAAATGAATAATCAACTTTCTTACCATACCAAGCCTCCTCAGGTATGCCTCCATCCAAGGCACTTGAGGGTCCTCTATTTATAAAGTACACATCTTTACTCACCACTTCTACCCAAAAAGAAAGAGGTAGTCCTACATGTAACCTCATGCTCCTAGCACATTCCATTATTGTTCTGTTCATCCTTTCTGATACCCCATTCTTCTGACGGAGTTCCTGAACCTTTTTGCCTATGGATTCCATTCTTAGAATAGTAATCATCAAATTCATTGCTGCAATACTCCCCTCCATTATATAACTTGAGACATTTTAGCTTAAGACTGTTTCATTCTTTACCAAGGCTTTCATTTTAACAAAAGTGTCAAGTACATCAAATTTGTTTCTAATACAATAAACCCAAACTTTCCTTGTTGCATCATCAATAAAAGTAACATAATAACTTGAACCCCAAGAGATGATACCTACGCTGGCCCCCAAACATCGAGTGTACCACCTCTAACTTAATCTCTTTCTTTGTAGGTCTAACCTTGAGAAACCTTACTCGCTTTTGTTTCCCATATGTGCATTCCTCACAAAACTCCAAGAGTATTTCTATATATTCGAGTAAATCCTTCTTTATGATCTCCATGCCTTTATGGCTCATATGACCGAGCCTATAGTGCCACAATGTTGTATCTATTCAAGCCACAAGATTACAAACATTAGTGTTATAAGTGGTTAGATACAAGGTTCCAACCTTCTTACCTCTTTCCACCACAAGAGCACCCTTGTAACCTTCCCAAGAGTCACCGTAAATATCACAAGACAACCATCACTTCCCAACTACCCCGCCGATATAAATTTCATCTTAATGTAGGCACATGTATGACATCCTTCAATAGCCAAGTATTCCCATTCTACATATTAACTCAATAGAATCTTTTCCAAACATGTTGCAATGCTCATCATCACCAAGAAAACATGCCCAAAATCTCCTTGTACATAATCAAAAAAATAATGCCTATGTGGAGTAGCATGGAAAGAAGCCCCTGAATCTACAACCCAAGATTCAGTAATATTATGCAAAGAAAGAATCAAAGCATCTTGACATACATTACCCATTGCCACATTTGACTCCTTATTTTCTTCTTGTTGTTTCTTCTTGTCCCAAAGCTCCCAACAGTCCTTTTTGCATGCCTAGAATTTCCAAAGTGCCAAAGATACTGATCTTGCTTTTGGATTTTGAGCTTGCCCATACTTTGATTTTCCACAACTTCCTATATTCTTTTTCTCCCTCTAGTTTCCACTAACAAAGCATTCCTTTTATCACCGATTCACCCCCGTGCTTTTTCTTCTCATTTCCTCGCTTAGATAACCCCTACAACATCCTCAAACTTCACTTTGAGTTACTTGAGATAGACCTTACCGCCATTACAAAGATATTCCAACTCTCGTAAACTACCCGCAAATCTACTAATAAATAACTTATTCATCAAATTTCTATTGGACCAAAGAGAGAATATTTAAAATGAAAAATCATTTAGCGGTGATCTACTACCAACCATTGTCGAGAGTAGTCTTCATACTAAAATAATTTCATTAAAAATATACACTAGAGAGGTGGGATTTTCATACAACTTCCCAATGCATCTATCAAAATGTCTTTCCTTTGAAATATTAAATACAAACCATAATGAATTCTCTGCAAGAACATAATAATAAACACATCTTGTGGAAAGACAAAAGGGGCAAGAAGAATGCAAGAAAACCCACTACATCTCATCCACAAAGGGTTTTTATTGCCTTCTCGGTATGGAATATAAAGATCCTTCTAATAAAGATAATCTTCCATCACCATCTTCCAAAGACTAAAATTCTACTACAAGTTGAATTTATCAACCCTAGATCTTCCATCATCTCCCATAAGCAATTCAAGATAGAAATTTTCCTACCCAAAACTTCTCCTTTAGCAAACCCCAACATACCAATTGTATAAAAATGAGGGATAAAATATGTGGAATAATGGAAATCACAAAATCACAACAAGAGAACCAATATGCATAAAATATTAAAGATCTCAAATAAAAATTATATAAAATAACACAACACAAAGGCTCATTGTCCCATTGCTCATGGTTCACCCAATTTGGGCTACGAATGAAGAATCACTTGCTTAATTGTACTACAAGCCATACTCTCTCAATAAAACACCTGCTTGGAACTATACCACGTTTTCTTAAAAAACTCAATCAATTTCTTATCAAATCTTGAATTTATTGATTCTTCAAAGCATTATCTTGGAACCAAAATTCCAACATACTATTTTATGATAAAACCATATAAATGCAAAAGTTATGGCCTTGTTTTACAAAACCGTGGCTATCAAAACCATGGGGTTTTCTGTCCCATAAACCTAATGAGTCATCAACTCCATAGAGAAAATATTTCTTTATTTAAATATATCTACCCTCATTAAAGGACATCATAGAGGAGGACGCAAAGTGTATTTACTCTTAGTCCAATTTTGTGAACACTCACTCATGAAAACAGTCAAAACCTTAACACAACAATCATCACATTCCAAGAGACCAAATTCTTGAAGGAATTATTTCAAAAAAATTCATGTCCTCGCTTGACAACGTCCTTTCTAAACATACCCTAAATGCAAATGCTACAAGAAAAATATTCTTGAACCACCCAAAATGGGCTTCCATGTTCCACATTTCACATATCTACTGGCGTGATCTCATCCTTAACTCCTTATATCCACGCCCATCAAGTCCTTTGTCCCATTTGGCCCAAAGGTAAGTTCCTAATGCTTCAATGACGAACCGGGAAAAATCCTCCTCTACCCGGGAAGTCCCATTTTTTCTTATCCAATGTGCATGGAATTTCCCGAAACTCTTCCTCCACCGATTAGCCATTATAAATAGGTACAACTTAGGTTGATCCATGGAGAAAAAGCACATCAATATTCCATTTTTCAACCGAGGGATATTTATCTCTGATTTCCACTCCCACGCGTACATTTCTAAATGTCCCTCTTATTTGTCAAGTCAATACCCCAAAATTCGGATATTCCCATTAACCAAAATACACCTCCTCATCTTCTTAAGTAGTGCTAGACTTAGCACAAGAGATATATTCCTATTCTTTATATTCTGAGCTTAAAATTTCTCTCTTCTCCATTACATTTTTAGGATATTTATGAGGGGACCTTCTAAAGTCCAAATTTTGTCCGTGAATCAATATGATTGCATGGGTTAAAGAATTTGATGCATTTATCAAAATTAATTTTTGGGTGAATTTTGGATAACAATTTGACACACTTTGAGAGCCATATTTGATGACTCAAGTACTCAAGATTCACCCATAAGTCATTGAGACAATTTTTTTAAACATTTCCTCATTGCATCACCCCCGCAACATCCTCAAACTTCCACTTTGAAAAAATTAATCCTGACAACCTAGTTTCTTACTTGCGTCATTACAATGGCTAGAGTTTTCATTACTCTCGTGAAATAATAAAGTCCTAACTTATTCATCAAATTCTATTGAATCGAATAGCATATTTACAACCGTATTAAAATAATTTAGATGATATTTTACTCCCTAACCATTCTCAAACATCTACATATTAAACAACTTTTTCATAAAAATATCTTATTAGAGGCAAAGGTTTTTTCATACAACTTCCAAAATGCATCCATCGGTTTATGATTTGATGGATGTCATTTCCATAAACATTAAATAATACCAAATATGCAAGACACAATGGATTGTCCCAAGTGCATTCCTATCTAGAAAATCCCATTCTACATCCATGTCATGTAATGCTGAGAGTTTTTTCACTCTGAGACTCAATATATTTGGACCGGAATATAAAGATCCTTCTCGATAAAGTTAATCTTCCATCTACATCTTCCAAATAACTAAATTGTGCTATCTTGAATTTATCAACCCTAGATCTTCCATCATCTACCATAGCTCCCACTCAAGATAAAAATTTCCCTATGATTAAAAACTTGAGCAAACCAAACTAGGATTTGATACCAATTTTTAGGAAATAAGGGATAAATTATGCGGAATAATCCTCATAGAATCTCAACAAGAGAAAATAATATGCGTAAATTATTATAGATCTCAAATAAAAGTGTGAAGGGTCCTCTATAAAAAAACACAACATAAATAGATAGTATTTAATGTGGTTCACATAATTTGGGCTATCCCACAAAGAATGATCCGAAAATAATCAGATTATTACTACCTGATCTCGACCCTTATAGGCTTTAAATATTTGCCGATGATTTTCTCCTTTTAAGTAATCAATTTAAAAATTAATGCAAGACAATAATGACAATTGCACACAGATTGATTACGGAGTTCGGCAATTGCCTACGTCTCCGGGTTCATGGTCGAACCATTCCACTAGTCAAAACTTGTAAGTTACAATAGTACTTTCACAAGAAAACCTAATGGAAACTATTTAAACTTGCTTAGAAGAATAACCAGACCTTCGATGACAAGGGTGAAAAATAGCACCCGACTTCCACCTTCCTGGCGTACAATCTCCTTCGGCTTCGATCGGCCTTCCCGACGCTATCAATGTGACGCTAGCACTCCGGTCGACAATCCAGGATTTGCAAGTAATTGGTGTGGCGCTATGGGCCGACTAGGTAGTTTGAATAACTCCTAGCCACAAATATTTAATTTATTATTGCCTAACAAATAATAAGTCAATATAATCAAAATAATAATGCCTAAATAATTTAGGTCTTCACACAACAACAATTTCTCATTCGCCTTCCAAGCTCTGAGCTTGTCTTCGTATTTTGTGTGTCCCCACAATAAGCTTAACAAATAATAAGCTCGGGTGTGTCCATTACAATAGAATGGGTTCCCTATTTATACAAAAAATAGGGCCCTTAAAATATGCATTTAACATCATCCTTAGGCTAATATTAGCCTTACCCGTACATAGAAATTGGGATAAAAATTCCCAATAATGGGCGGATTGCATAGAAATGGGATTAATACCCATTTTCGCCGATTATCATGTTTAATGGGATTAAATCCCAAGTTTGGCAGCGGCTGTATTTTTAAATGGGTTAAAATCCCAAATGAGCATTTGTTAAGGTAGGTGGGTAATATCCCACATTAGGCGGTTGATAATAGTTTAGGCTTTATTAAGCCTTTCCATGCGCATGAAGTGGTCAAAAGACCACGCATGGGCTTATAACCGCCCCAACAACCGCTTCACCTTCCTTCTTCCTTCCATGTGGAAGTTTCCACACATGGGTCTAGCCCCTAACAACCGCTTCACCACCTTCCACGTGGTCAAAGCATATGCATTTGATTTGGCGGTTCATACTAATGTTTTAAACATTAATATATACATGTGGCATTTGGAAAGTGGCCTTACCAATATAATTTCGACCCATACAATGTGGTATGGAAATAATTAACTCAGTAAATAGCATATAGCCCACTTGTCATCTCCCGATAGGCAAATCGAGTGAATTCGACGAGTGGTGGCAAGCCACGTGGTGGCTTGTGGACCCACCACGCCGGCGATAATACCATAGTCCACTACGGCGGCCGGCTCCCCCGTAATAAAAGTTGAGCCTCTTGTTCCCATGCACCATTTTTTACGCTCGTCGACCGTGATCAAAACCAACAAACAACTCCCTTTTTCCTTTTCGCCACGTGTCGCAAAGTGCAATTGGTCCAATATTGACCAGCTTGACCAGTTGACTTTCCGCTTGATCTCGAACTTTGACCGAACATATCTAGAGCTCCCGATGTCCGTTTTCTCGCGTTCTCACAGTCGTTGGAAAGCTCTCGAGATGATCTTCTGCACTAACACCATTTAGGGATGTTTAGGGAACTTTCAAAATGATCCCCTGATCACACCTCCCAACGAGAAAAGCTTTTTGTCCCAAAAAGCTTCCATACTGTCCTAATCAAAAAACTTTGTTGCCACCTCGGAAGTGCTGTTGTAGTAGACCCTTGGGTCTTCTCCTCCAACCTTCTCACTTTGACAACTCTATTCCGATCCTGGGACTTGTGGGTTATGGGTCCACGATGCTTCCACTGCGCCACTCTGATATCCGAAGAAGACCTCCACGCCTCCGCTTTATGGTGCTAAGTTTCTGAATGAAACCTCAACGCTCCTTCTATGCGGTGCTAAGCTTCTTGATATCTGACAACAAGGATCTTCTTTTACTCTATAACACAGCTCCTGGCTCCGAGTTGATTCCATAGAATCCAACTGGTTTGAAGGAACTCCATGTTACGTAGAGCTTTGATTGATCCGATGTCGGTGATGGACAATGCCTTGTCCCTTTACAGACCTCAACGCCTCCAATGCATGATGCTAAGCCTCTTTCAAGACCTCGAGCCTCCGATGCACGATGCTAAGTCTGTTACAGACCTCAACGCCTCTGATGCATGATGCTAAGCCTCTTTCAAGACCTCGAGCCTCCGATGCACGATGCTAAGTCTCTGTAGACCTCAACGCCTCCGATACATGATGCTAAGCCTTTTTCAAGACCTCGAGCCTCCGATGCATGATGCTAAGTCTATTATAGACCTCAACGCCTCCGATGCATGATGCTAAGCCTCTTTCAAGACCTCGAGCCTCCGATGCACGATGCTAAGTCTCTGTAGACCTCAACGCCTCTGATGCATGATGCTAAGCCTCTTTCAAGACCTCGAGCCTCCGATGCACAATGCTAAGTCTATTACAGACCTCAACACCTCCGATGCATGATGCTAAGCCTCTTTCAAGACTTCGAGCCTCCGATGCACGATGCTAAGTCTATTGATCAGCTACCATTCGATTATGTGGTCGCAATGCCTTGACACCGAATGATGTTCCGAGTTGATCCTTTGAGAGCTCCTCTTGTTGACATACTAATATCAGGTACCATTCTCACTACATGCCGTCAAATGCCTCTACACAAAATGAAGTTCGACTCCGACGTCAATGCCAATGATGAGTCAATGATACCATTCTCGCCGCATGGTCACAATGCCTCTACACAGAATGAAGTTCGAGATGATCTCTCAAAAATTGTTTGCACAAATGGCAGATCAATCTCCAAGCTTTATATGAGTCAAATCCTATATCCAAGCTATAACAGGTACTCACATGTTGATTAGGAGATATATTTGGAGCATTAATCAAATTTTCTAAGTAAGAAAATCCACTGAGTATTGTAAACCTTTCTCTCAACATTTCCTCACAATATCTGATCTCCAAACTTAATACTACATACGATTCATCAATCTGAATTATGTAATATATAATTGAAAAATTGTTGACTTACCCATTTTAAAGGACTTTCACTTTCAGGTATTACCTAGTCCTGGGTTGAATTGTCAACTGGTGGTGGAGTAGAAACTTCTTCCTTTGCAATAGGCCTCCATTCCATCTTTGGCTTGCCATTACTCTGATGGCGAGATGGATGCAGTTTCCAGCAATTTTCCACCCGATGCCCATTCCTCTGGCAATGAGCACAAAAATTCCTCTTAATCTCCTTCTTCTGGGATGAGGAACTCTTTCTGCCATTTCTCGACTCTGCATGACGAGATTGGTCTTTCTGATTTTCCTTGTTCTTGATGAACGGCATCAACTTCTTCATCAGTGTCCTTCTCTTCCAGCATCTAGCCACTGAATGATTATGCAATCCACAAAAAGTACATGGAAAGAATTCCACATCTTCTGAAAATCATAACCATACTTCTTAAGCTGAAAAAGTGGATCAGAAGTTTTATTGTGCTTACGATTATGGTAAGAAACTGAGGTGGAATCTCATTACCTCTTCGCTGATTTCTCTTACCACATCTTTCCTGTGATGACAACGAAGCACAACTTTCCTACTCATAATCTTCTTGCAGACTAGTGGGGTATTCACTTTGCTTTCAGAAGCTTGTCTCCCGTCAGCATTCTTGAGCATTCTCCAATTTCCATTCCCACACTAGGATAACCCAAACCTACAAAATGAGGATGATCCTCGACCTGTATTGGGTTAGCAATACCTTGGCCATTTTTACCAAGGCCTCTTCCATCAAATCCCATTTTATCTAGTAACTTGGATCCAATGCCTCTAGTATGCTTTTCAAACAAACCAAAGACTTCATTACCTGAATCCAAACCGAATGGGAGGAAGAAGAAGATTCCCATGGTGAACAACTTACAATGCAATCATCTGCCATGGCCTCTGCATCTGAAGTTGAAGGTATTTCCTTCCTCTGATCACCACATTGCAACCTTGCCAAGAGCTCATCCTTGGTTTGCAATTCTGATTTTAAGCGAGCATTCTCCTCTTCCAAGGAGGAATACATTGATCACAGGAGAGAGTTCTCTTCCTGGATCTGGTGATTATAAGCTTCAATCTCTTCGAGCTTCGCCTGTGTAGACATCTTGCCCATAGTGCACTTGTACCCTGTTCACACAAATTGAACTAACTACACCAATCTTGAAGCAATCACTTTGTTAATCAGATTTACTGAAAAACAAATATGGAGCTAAACCAACTCTGATACCAAACATGATCCGAAAATAATCAGATTATTACTACCTGATCTCGGACCCTTATAGGCTTTAAATATTTGCCGATGATTTTCTCCTTTTAAGTAATCAATTTAAAAATTAATGCAAGACAATAATGACAATTGCACACAGATTGATTACGGAGTTCGGCAATTGCCTACGTCTCCGGGTTCGTGGTCGAACCGTTCCACTAGTCAAAACTTGTAAGTTACAATAGTACTTTCACAAGAAAACCTAATGGAAACTATTTAAACTTGCTTAGAAGAATAACCAGACCTTCGGATGACAAGGGTGAAAAATAGCACCCGACTTCCACCTTCCTGGCGTACAATCTCCTTCGGCTTCGATCGGCCTTCCCGACGCTATCAATGCGAAGCTAGCACTCCGGTCGACAATCCAGGATTTGCAAGTAATTGGTGTGGCGCTATGGGCCGACTAGGTAGTTTGAATAACTCCTAGCCACAAATATTTAATTTATTATTGCCTAACAAATAATAGGTCAATAATAATCAAAATAATAATGCCTAAATAATTTAGGTCTTCACACAACAACAATTTCTCATTCACCTTCCAAGCTCTGAGCTTGTCTTCATATTTTGTGTGTCCCACAATAAGCTTAACAAATAATAAGCTTGGTGTGTGTGTTTCCATTACAATAGAATGGGTTCCCTATTTATACAAAAATAGGGCCCTTAAAATATGCATTTAACATCATCCTTAGGCTAATATTAGCCTTACCCGTACATAGAAATTGGGATAAAAATTCCCAATAATGGGCGGATTGCATAGGAAATGGGATTAATACCCATTTTCGCCGATTAGCATGTTTAATGGGATTAAATCCCAAGTTTGGCGCGGCTGTATTTTTAAATGGGTTAAAATCCCCATTGAGCGGCTAAGGTAGGTGGGTAATATCCCACATTAGGCGGTTGATAATAGTTTAGGCTTTATTAAGCCTTTCCATGCGCATGAAGTGGTCAAAAGACCACGTTGGGCTTATAACCGCCCCCAACAACCGCTTCCCACCTTCTTCCTTCCACGTGGAAGTTTCCACGCATGGGTCTAATGCCCCCTAACAACCACTTCACCACCTTCCACGTGGTCAAAGCATATGCATTTGATTTGGCGGTTCATACTAATGTTTTAAACATTAATATATACATGTGGCATTTGGAAAGTGGCCTTACCAATATAATTTCGACCCATATAATGTGGTATGGAAATAATTAACTCGGTAAATAGCATATAGCCCACTTTTCGTCTCCCGATAGGCAAATTGAGTGAATTCGACGAGTGGTGGCAAGCCACGTGGTGGCTTGTGGACCCACCACGTCGGCGATAATACCATAGTCCACACGGCGGCTGGGCTCCCCTCCGTAATAAAAGTTGAGCCTCTTGTTCCCGTGCACCATTTTTTACGCTCGTTAAAGACCGGTGATCGAAAACCAACAAACAACTCCCTTTTGCCTTTTCACCACATGTCGCAGTGCGATTGGTCCAATATTGACCAGTTGACCAGAGTTGACTTTCCGCTGTCTAAACTTTGACCGAACATATCTAGAGCTCCCGATGTCCATTTTTCGCGTTCTCATAGTTGTTGGAAAGCTCTCGAGATGATCTTCTGCACTAACACAATTTAGGGATGTTTAGGGAAATTTCAAAAATGATCCCCCGATCAAAGAATCACTTGCTTAGATTTTATAACAATCCACCACTCTCTCAATACAATACCTAGATCCATTTGGAGATATGCTCAACAAACTCTAAAATATTCACAAACTGAATTCAAAACACATATGCAGAGTTTTCATTATACCTACCATATGCACAAACCATATAAATAGACAATCAAGCTAAGGCGATTTTACAAAATCGTGGGTATCAAAACCATGGGCCAAAACCATCCCATAAACCTATGGGTCAAAAATCCCACCCATATGAGAAAAACATGTTTCCTAGTATATCGGGCACGTTTTAAGGCCAAATTTTTTTTTTCGGCCTACACCCCCCTAAACCCTGGTGAGACAACTGTGGAAAGTGTACATTACTCTTAGTGTATAGTCTTCAACACTTTCTCACATGAAAATAGGCTCCACAACCTAACATGGAAAAATATCTTGTTTTGGGTGTGGATTATGTATATAGTGGTGGATAGGTGATGAAGAAAGTTATCATGGCCGAGAAAAATATTTTTCTTTGATCTGGGAAGCAATTCCTAGGGCCAATTCCTCATAATTTCAGAGGTTTGTGTTATTTTTTTAGATTTTTCCAATGGCCCATTTCCTAGGCTTCTATTTGCTGAAACATTTATCAACAAGGGTTTTCAACACCCAATTATGATCAGATACATGAAACATCTATATTTAATTTTTGAATAAGGAGTGTTAAATCTGTGTAAGTTAGCTTCAATTTTCAGGCTTTTACATTATCAGTTCCAAATATTTTCCTTGTTGGTTAATCCACACAAAATATACAAAGCTTTAACATCCATATTTCTCATGTCATTGAGACTTGTTTTTGATTGGGATGATAGCATTGACAATCACAGTCAGAAACAAGTCTCTTAAGCATTTGTTATTTGATGTGTTGTGAAGCTATTCATTTAGAATGGGATAAGCATTAGATACATTACATTACGTTTCATAACTTGTTTGAAACTCAAATGGGTGTGTGGCATGAGTAATAGAAAATTCCTCCTATAACGAGAAGGCATGGATGGGAGTTACCTTATCATCCTCTCCAAGAAAGACCATTCTATTCTATACTCTCCATTGTTAAACTGAAAAAACAATTGAATATATCAAGTGTTGATATGTATATGTTATTGTCCAACTAGCAGCGATTATAGCCTTTTTGGCTCTCGAATTTGTGTAGTTAGTGCAAATTTTAAATTCTTTATTGATATAGTGTTCCTTCTCCCCTGCCAAAAGTGTTGGTTTGAATAAAGTAACATATGCCCCACAAAATATTTACAACAAAACAAATGTAGGCGAGATTCCTCTCAAAGATAGTTGAACTTTCTTCGAGATACGATACAAATACTAGATCTAAATCAATTAATTTGTATACAGTAAAATAAGGAGATATTAGGGTTACATATTTATCTCCATTTGTAGGTCTGATTTAACCCAAAATGGTGATGATTTTAGGACATCTATTACCAAAAGATCTATTTAGCACAACTCACTATTTATTTTTTTAATGTATTTCTCATTGCAACTATCCAATTACTACTAAATTTACAACGTTAACGTGGGTTTCAAAGATGGTTGATGCCTCTGGATCTCAAAAAAGTGCTTTTATTATTATGCAAAGTAAATGGAAGGTGTGAAAGACCATTTAGGATGTGTTGTTCTCCATGTTTCACTTTTGATTTTGAAGAGAGGTCAACACATTTGGTGGGTTTGTTTGACATCCTGCCCAAAACATTTATACGACATTCACCCATTCCTTATCTGTTTGGAGGACTGTGTGCCTTGTTTCTTTTAATTGCAACTTCTCTATTTATTCTGGCATTTTCCCACTTGAAGAAAGCCACAAGGAATGTTGGCATTGTCAAAAATAGAGGAAAGCACAATAACATATATTTTTCATGCTCTTCTTAGAAAATATAGAGACCTAATGGTAATTATGGTCGAGATGAGAGGCCATCTTTCGTAGCCACTCCAAAAATGTTGGGAATGATTAACAAAACTAAATATTTCCTAGAATGACCTAAGGGGATATCAAGGGTATTAATGTTAATCTAGTTAGGAGGACTAAAACGGTGTAAATGAGCTAAAATAGTATGAAATAAATCTAAATAAACTATTATAGATGAAATGAAACCCTAATGTGTAAGAGAAGAGTAAGAAAAGACTCGGCTGATAACAAGAGACTGTCGCATAGTGTCACGGATCCGGAAGTGTAGAAAACCCTCATGGACTCTGCGAAGGGAAAATATGGACTTTCTGAGATGACACAGTGCCTAGAGTGTACTTTGGGGCACCCTACAAGTCTATAATATGGGTGCTCTGAACAACATAAATGTTTAGAATATTAATCTAGTATGAGTGCTAAATGTATTTGAATACTTCCTTTATATTGCGCTAGATTCGTCAAATGAACTGGAGAATGACCCATAATCAAATGAGATGTATCGAGACCCTCGAAAAATGAAAGATGTATATGAATGGGTCGGAATGACCTCAATCTCCAGCTAGTAGACTTATCACTAAGTGTTGCACTACATTATAGACCCCGATGTAGTGTGTGTGTGTGTGTGTGTGTGTGTGTGTGGTGTGTGTGTGTGTGTGTGGGTGTTGTGCCACTAGCTTTTCTTGTGCTAGTTGAACTTTGTGAAGTAATGAGCAATAGTAGCTATAGAAATGTAAGTAACATGTGTTTATGGAATATAATGGAATCCCTCCCCTATGAAGTTTTTATGATACATATTTCCTATCCTTAATGCATAGCACTATGTAGATGCAAGTGATCCAATAGATGCAGCCCTAGATGTAGTGATAGTAGTGATAAGATGCAATGACCTCGGCCCCTTATTATGGTATTTTAAAATTTATATTTATAGGGTTGTCAACCTTAATTTCATAATTAATCCTAGATATGATGAATGAGAAGAAGATAAGGATGACCAACAACTAGAATTGACCCAAAAATAGGCATAAGAGGTTGTACATAGATCGGAGCACCCAAAATGGGACCAAGGCACCTCGGAGTGCCCCAAAGATATAGGTTATGGCACCCCGATTTAAAGCTAGAATGACAAAAAGGTCATGAAATGGGATGATAGGTATAAGGAAATATGTTGGAAATAAGAAATAAATGATAAGAAAAAGGTTCCCAAAAGTTGGAATTAATTATTAATTTCTACACTTGAGAACCTTAAAAATAGTAGTATAAGACTAGGCTAAATATTGTCTAATGTGCAATATTTGTGTCTACATTTTCCCCACTTTATGTTGGAGAGTGGAAAGCTCAAGAACATAAACTAGATTGAGATGTTTACACGATAACCATGCACGCAGTGTAGAAGAAGATGTACCAATGGAATAGACTCAAACATGGGAAGATGAAAAGAAAATGTTGAGGAATGGATTCTAAAGATGAAAAATGTGTATAAAAAGTGATGAGAGTGAACCTAGGGTGGAATGGTGTGTATTTATTCCTATGCAGTGTACCTAAATGGTTAGTATGGTAAGTACCACTTTGTGGTGTGTTGTCATTGTCATTTTTGTTGATGTTGTTGTTCCCAATTTGACCGCTTGTTTCTCATATGATAGAACCTGCAAGTAGAAAATGATCAAGTAGTCAAATATGAATGTATGTAAAAACGTTGTGTAAAAATACATAGATGTAAAATAAACTTTAATAGAAAGTGTAAATGGAAAAATGGAACATGTACACCTGATCCTTGTTGAGAAAAAAGGGTGTATAAGGATATCATGTCCTATCACGAGTTATACGAGCGATATCACACCACATTGGTGAAGAAGTATATGGAGGAACCATGTTGTATCCTCCAACATTTAACCAATCCTTCTTAAATTTTGGAAGACATTTCTATATTGTCATGGTTTTTTCGGCAATCCCACGCCACTCGATGGGGAACCGTAGAGAGGGACACCCACTTGTAACCCCTAAGCTTGTAACCTCTCTCGCCAATTGTAGAGGAACACCATTTCTGTTAAGGCCACTACGTATGGAGTTCGTAGACTATTCTCGAACTCACTCGATGTGTGTGAATTAGTTTACACACATTGTGTTTGTAGAAAACCCTCAATGATGCCCCCTATTTCGGGGCACATGTGATGACCCCGGAAGGAGAATGGGGCCCTAAAGAGGACCAACCCCACTCGACCTATAGAAGTCTTCTCGATAGGGGAAAGGGAACCAATTGGTAGAGACCAAGGCACGCAAAAAGGAGATGGCTATCCAATATAAGTGTTATTCCGAACACATGCATGCAAAATAAGACAAGTGTAAAATATGCGGACAATGTAAAACTACTAAGCAAAGTAGTGTAAATACGCAAGAAAACAACCAGACTACACAAAGCGGGTTTCAAACATGGGACATCGCTCATGATGTTACAAGATACACAATTCCATAATGCCCACAAACAACGGTCATGTGTGCAAGTAAACAAAGGGAAAAGCTTGCATACAATGGAAAACAATGCATAAAAGTAGAAACAAATAAGTGGTCATACAAATATGTTAACCTAAAAATAATTGTTGCACATGGAACACCCGTTAGCATGTTATAGTGATAACCAATATGTAAAAGTGTGTATGAACAAGTATTATAAGATGTTAAGTACAAAAATAAATAATAACACATGTATGAGATGAATGTGGATGACCCCAACGACCAAAGATAGTGATGCTAGAAGGCGAGCATCCATGTCACGTGTAAATGTATTATATATGTGATCACACTAGAAAAAGGCGTGAACACGCATGTGTGTATGATAATGACATAGAATAAATAAATCTAACATGTGTAGTAAAGTGATCATGTAAAACACTAGTAAGCAAGAGTAAAGGCTACCAAGAAAATGCAATATGCCGTGAATGGATGGAATTAAATGCAATATGGAATGATAGGAGAAATGTACCCCGAGTGGGTGAAATTTGTATGCAGTGAGGTTCATTTTTTTCCCCTTCAGCAGTCAAGAATGAATCGCAAACAAGAGTGCATCATCGAGAAATGGACAATTATTGGTTGTTGTGTCTAGCACGATGTGATGAGTGTGTATATGTAAGGGTGATGAAATGCAACATGGTGAGAAGATGTGCATGAACCCTATAGCCAAAGTGTATATCATGACTTTTTTTATCAGGGGAGTGATGATTTAGCCCTAAGCATATATCACTATAGAATGAGTGTATGGGAATGAGATATAGAGAAAGATGTGTGTGGACCCTATAGCTAAGCATATACCATGACTTATTGAATGGGTGAGTGATGATTTAGCCCTAAGCGTATATCAATAATTGATGGAAGAAAAAGGTGACGATTTATCCTATAACATATGTTACTACAAGATGGGTGATGAATTCATATAAAGCGTATATGAGTAGGTGGTGGGTAACGAAGGGTGTTAATTATAGCACTAAGAGCATACCACTATGTGATGAATAAGGTGAGGGTGGTGATTTAGCCTAAAGCATATACCACGAAGTGATGAGTAGGATAAAGTATGATGTAACTTAGAGGATAATAGAATAGGTGTTGATCGGATGTAAGAGGATAATGTAGAATGGATGAAGGGAGTGGTGATTTAACCTATGGTGTATAGCACTACAGATTATTGAAGGTGTGATAATGTAATGGAATAATTTAGAATAGTGAAAATGTAAGAAGAGAAGATAATAATAGATGATAGGATGCAATAGGATGATGTAGAGGTGTTGAAAAGAATTTTTATTTAACCTAAAGTGTATACCACTATAGTATGTGATGGTAAAACATAAATCTAGAATCATATAGAACATGACCTAGCGTAAATGTAGAATGAGAGGATAGAATGTAAAACCAAGCTCATATATGATGATGACTAGTGTAGTGTATGTTATGGAGATATAATGTAGGATGATGTAATCTAAATGTATAGGTCATGTAGTGTAGTGTGTGGGGTTCATGGGTAATGGTAATTCCTCAACAGTCTAGTGTGAACCGAAGCACTAGGGTGCATCATCGGGTAACAAAGGTGTAAAAATATGCTAGATAGAAAGGAGAATGACCGAAGAAAAGTATGTAATAACAAACTGTATAAGTATGAGACATTATAAGTTGGGTGGGATAATATAATGTGATGTGCCCCCAAGCATGTGGAAAAGAGAAATTAACCAAAAAGGTTGAAGGAAAAAAGTCCTTCGACTAGCACTTGAGATGATACGAATGGAGGGCCGTGATCTACCAATGGGATATGGGATAGATGGGTGGTGTGGGAAATTGAAATCAATATCAACATGAAGGATGATATAACAATGACTATTTTGATGGGAAATGCACAAGGGGAGATAGGGAATGCGATATTAGAGGTGGGTGTTGAGGTGATATGTTGGTAGGTGTGTTTAATGCCGACGAAAATATGTGCACCCGAGGGGTTATATGTAGAATAGGAGGAGGTTGGGTGTTGAATGAGAGGAGGCCTAATTTCTAGATATCTCTGATAACACGGGCTAATGTGTGACAAGAATTTGTATGATGTCCCTGAATGTGATGATAGTGAAAAAATGGACAACCATGGGTGTGGATTAATTGTGAAGGAGGATATGAACAAGTAGGAGGTAATGTAAGGAGTTAGCGGTGAAGAAGATGACAAAGAATGTGATCTTGTAGTGTTAGAGGGAAGAATAATGGGTAATGGGAAAGATAGAAATGGTGGACCAGGAGGGGACCAAGGTGGGGAGGTTGATGGAGTAGGAGTTTTAAGAGGAGTAGAAGCGTGCTGAAGTTGCACAATCATAGCATGAAGAGATGTAATTCTAGCTTCCATAGATAAAAATTTAACATGTAGCACATGTATAGCCTCCCATAGGTGTGTATTAGAATAAGTAATTTGAAAGTAATAATCATCAACCGTGATCTTGAAGGAGAAAGAGTGTACTGTAGTAGGAGGAGAATTGATGTTAATGCAAGAGTCTAACATAGAAGGAAGGTCTTCTAGAGAATCATCAAAATGATACTGTACAACATGAGATACTTGATAAGTAAGGGTATGTGGTTGGTTGTCTAGATAACCATGAACACGTAAAATATGCATGATGATGACATATTGTTCGTTGGTAAAGGGAGGTAATGGGAAGCCCAAGGCATACCAAATAGTGAAGTTAGGTGAATAAGAAAGGAAATAACTACTAAAAATACGCACATCCCCAAATGGAATGGGAAAAGTGATATCAATGTGATCAGGATTTAGTGCCCCTCTGATATAATCTAGCCAAGATTGTCCCAGTCGGTGGAGAAGTAGGAGGAGTACTTGCAAGATGAACGACACGGTGGAAAACACGCGGTCATATGCAGCAAATGAATGACTTAATTATGATACAAATGGGGTTCTTATAGAGGATTATGTTGCTCATTTAAGTCAAACACAAGTTGGAGGAGACTATCATGGGATCATATAGTGGTACATGCGGGATGTGTTAAGTGGTATGTGTTCCCAATAAGAATTATTTATGAAGAGAATGCAAGTGAAAGGTGGGAATTCAAAGGAGGAGAATGTTAGTGAAGAGGTAGGGAAGATCCATGGATGATGAAGGGATTTGGTATGGTACAATATCGGTGGTAGGATCAAATTGTGTGGGAAGTAATTGTACTAAGATGGCGATAATATCCGTGATTGGAATCTCATAAAGAAAGGGAGATAGGGGAGGAATGGGAAAAGCAACCAAGTATTGTGGGGTGGGTGTAGTGGATGGTGTCAAAGTAACAACAAAAGTAGAAGGGACTAGATCAACCATGCAAACAGTAGGGACTAGGGTAGGTGGAGTTGGTGGAGACATGATCGTGGATGGAGAAGAAGGAGGTGTAGGGCTAGAGTCATTTATGTCCAAGGTGGGAGAGAGAAATATTAACTCAGGAGGAAGAGCTCTTGGACTTCGGCGATGAGTTGAGCTAAAGTAGTAGGATTAATAGTGCATAAGTAGGAGGTAACAACATCCGCAATAGCACGAGGATCCATCCCAGAAGATGGAAGTTCAATAAAGGAAGGAAAAGGGCTATAACTAGAAGAAGTAGTGGGAGTGTTGGTGAAAGTGTGGCCACAACTATAAAATTGCAAAGTAACTAGAGGCTTAGAAGAAGAAGACTTTCTATGATTCTCACCCATAGTGGAAAGTGTGGATTCGGGACCCTAAAAGGTGCAGGAAGTGAGATCCGGTTCACCAAAATGATTAACAAAGATAACTATTTCCTAGAATGACCTAAGGTGATATTTAGGGTATTAATGTTAATCTAGTTAGGAGGACTAAAACATTGTAAATAAAATAAAGTAGTATGAATAAAATGTAAATAAACTATTCTAGATGAAATGAAACCCTAATGTGTAAGAGAAGAGTAAGGAAACGACTCAAATAATAATAGGAGATGGTCGCACAAAGGTGTCACGAGATCTGGAAATAGAATTTGGAAATGTAGAAGAACCCTTATGGACCCTACGAAGGGTAGATATGTACTATCCGAGATGACAAAAATTCCTAGGAGTGTACTGGGGGACTCTGAGGTTTCTGGTCTACAATTTGGGTTCTCAAAATAACATAAATGCTCAAAATCTAAACAAAGTATAGTCTCTAAATGTCTCTGAATACTTCCTTTCTGTCACACTAGATTCATTAGATGAACTAGAGAATGACCCATAATGCAAGGAGAAGTATAAAACCCTAGAAAAATGAAAGATGCATATGAATGGGTCAAGCTAACCTCTTCCACCAAGCTAATGGACTTATCCTTTAGTGATGCACTACATTACGAACCATGATGTAGTTACGGGTGTGCTTGTGCATGTTGTTCCCTAGGTGTTCATGTGTCACCACACTTTGTGAAGTAGTGAGCAATAGTAGCTATAAAAATTTAAGTAGCATGTGTGCATGGAATAGAATGGAATCCCTCCCGATGAAGTGTATGTGATGCAAATTTCCTAGATTGAATACATGAAACTATGTGGATGCAAGTGACGAATGGATGCAAAGCACTAGATGGAGTGATAATAGTGATAAGATGGAATGACCTAGGCTGCTTATTATGGTCTTATAACATTACATTTATAGGGATCTTAAGCTTAATTTCAAAAGAAGTGATCCAAAAAGAAGCAAAATAGATTGTGCATAGATTGGTGTGCCCTAAATGGGACCAGGGTGCCTTGGGGCACCCCAGGATAAACTAGAACACCCGATTTCGTGGATAGAATGTCGGAAAGATCATGAAACGAGATTATATGTAGAGAGAAATATGCGGGAAACATGAAATAAAAGATAAGAAAAAGGTGGCCAATAGGTGGGCTTAATTATTACCTTGTACACTTTAGAACTGTTATCCAAAATTCACCCCCTAGGGTGAATTTTGATAACATGCATCAAAAAGATTCAAATCCCAAGCAAATTGATTGATTCGAGCAAAATCAAGTTTCTAGGGTCCCTTCAGAATCTTTCTAACTCCCTGGCGGAAGAAACAGGGAGCAAGCTCGAGAAAATGCAAAAAGGTAGAAGGCAAGTAGGTTGATCCGAAAAAAATCATAAAAATGACTAAGTCCTAGTCTTGGGACATCTGGGACAAAAAGGCGCGGATCGGCCGAAAAGCCTCAAGCGACAAATAAAGAACAGAGGACATCTTGGACAAAAGTACGCGGCGGGCGAAATGCCGGTTCGAATTTGAGAGAAAAAATTGGCTAATCAACTTTGGGACATTTGGGACAAAAGAAGCGCGAGCGGCGAGCCGGGCGAAATGAGCACAAGCGATCAAAACAAAGTGGGACAAGCGGGCCAAAAATGCCGGAACCGGCCGAATCGGCCAAATGATTCCAAAGGGCCCAAAATCAAATGGGCGTCTGGGACAAATGGAATAAAATGCCCGAACCGGCCGAAATGAGTCGAGGGTCCAAAATCAAATGGGACGTCTGGGGACAAATGGAAAAATGCCCGAATCGGCAAATGAGTCCAAAGGGGCCAAAATCAAATGGGACATCCGGGACAAATGGAGGCGAAGTTGAAGGAGCCGAAGGAGCCGAGGACCAATCGAAGCTGCCACGTGTCCTCACGGGAGAAAAAGTCAAAAGGTCAAAGGCGAGTTATCGAGCGGCAACCGAACCATGAAATGGCGCCACGTGTCCAAGTTTAAGGGGCCCAAGCAATTTCAAAAGGAAGGCCCGCGAAAGATGGAGGACGTCCAATCAGACGTACGTGTCGTCGGAGACGGTGAAGAGCGGAAAACATTTTAAAATGCTGTCTTGATACGCTCAAGTGCCTAAATCTTGAGATCGCCATATCTTTTGATCCAAAGCTGGTTTCCACGTTCTTTATATCAACGGAAAGCTTTGAGATGATCTACATGATTCTGGGATCAATCTCGAGTTTTGGTGCAGTATGAAGAGAAAAATCGAGAAACGGCTCGACGTTCATAGCCGAAGCGACCTTTCAACAACCCGTTTTAATGCTAATGGTCGCATTCTTCTTACTGCACGCCCAAGTGACATTTAAGCGGCCAAATTAATACAAATGGGTCGCATTCTCCTCCAAAATCGGTCAAAGATGGCGGGGTGGTATGGGTTGGAAAGGTATCCTATGCCGCTTTTATACATCTGTATCCAATGAGGAATGGGCTTGCACGTTTTCCTACGTTTTCCCCCCGGGTTCGACCCATGCAATGTAAAAGCCGATTTGGCTCAAAAAAAAAAAAAAGGTTGTTCATTCTTTCTGCTCTGCCCTCCCTTCTTTTCTTCTCTAGGGTTGAAATGGAGTTCAAACCTCCTCCACCGCCTCTCAGTAATGGCGTTTTTGCCTTTTACTAATGGAATGATGTTACATGTGCAAACTTACGGAGCAACAAAACGTGTTTATGTGATGCATCCGTCCATCCTTCCTTGTTTTGCTTGTTCTCTTCTTGCCTCTCTTCATTGCAGGTATTTGTGCATGTTTGAATGTTCATTGCAGTCAGCTTGTTCATGGAGTTTGGGACATTTTCTCATGTGAAATCTATCCTCGGGCTGTGATGCATCTGATCCTTCCCATTGCTCACCTCTCTTGTCCCATCCTTCCCATTGCTCACCTCTCTTTGTCCCATGGTAGTTTTGATAGATGTCCAACATTCTCCTTCTCTCGGTGTATCACCGTTTTAGTGTAGGCTTTTGCTTGTTTTCCTTTCTCTCTCTCTCCTCCTCTCCTTGGCATGGTTAGATTAGGATTAGATTAGCTTGCACTCGCACTTGAATAGCTTGTGGCGGGTAGTTTAGGAGCAGGAACCAGCCTTCTCTCGGAGATTCCTCTCTCGGTTTTACAAGTCCCACGCTTGGAGAGAGGTTTCATGTCAGTCAATCACACTGATGCACGAGACATCAACCTAGAAGCCTGATGTGCGTCCGTGGGTCTTTGTGATTTTGCATCAATGAACCTTCTAAATAGTAGTACAAGAATTTAAATATTGTCTAATGTGTAATATTTTTGTCTACATGAAATAAATCTATTCAAATTCATGGAGATGCAATAGTGATGACAGTTTGAAGAGATGGTGCATTACAACCTAATATATATGTCCAAGATTTTTCTAGGAAGGAGATGAGTTAATGTTGAATCTAATTTTTTTATTATTTATTATTATGGCCGAACATTAAAGTCTAAGATTGTAGAGCTTTTGTTTTATTTCAAATAGGCTGGTATTATCAAAAATGAGTAGGTTTTAGATTCTGCATTTATGTATTCAACTTCGATTTTAGAATTTTATTTTAATTTTTGATTTTTTGTGTAGTTTTGGAGCTTACATTAAATGAATTTAATCTTTCAGTTTTTAATCTAATCAGTTATCAACACACTTGCAATCAGTAGATTACGAAAAAATTCTTAACATGTAATGGTAGCACATTAAAAATTTCTTTTCCTTTTCAGCTTTATCCTTGACATGTTTGTAAATGTGCAAAAGAAAGTGTCATGTTGGTAATGGATCCTTCACGTATTTCTCCCCCAAAGTCTTCCACTATAAACCATAACGTTGGTGATTTACTGCTCTCTTTACGTGGTCACAGATTATGGCAGCAAGAATGGTAGTGGGGTCATGGGAAGTTTTGGGGGTTTGGTTTAGGTGGGGGTGGTTATGCTCTTGCTTGTAGTGGTGGCCCCTTAGGCCCATTTTCCTCCTCTTTAACCAATTGGCTCTCCCGGCTTCTCTAAGGGAAGCATGGGGCGGTTTTCAACTCTTCTGATGATGGTAAGGGTTACCTTCATGGAGAAAATAACCTATGTTGCAACATCAATTTCCAAGTCCTTCTCTGCTATGAAAACGTATCCCATGGTCTCCCTTGGGGATTCGGTTCTGGAGGCTGAGGAATTTTTTTCCTCTAATGGTCTGATCTTCCATTTTAATGGCCTCTGGCTTGGTCTTCCACTCCTACATTCGTATATCACTACAAATAGGAAACCTTTTTTTGTCCGGTAGGATTGATATTTACCCCTGCAAGGGGTTTTTTTATTATGGCTTTTAGCTTTGATGATGCTAGGGATATTGTTCTTTCAAAGCTATGGGAACTACAAAATCATCATTTTTAATGAAACCATGGTTCTCGAATTTCAATCCACTCATTTCCTACTTCATGTCAAGTTGGTTTGGATTTGCCCCATCATCATTACAATTATGGGAGATGATAGTTTAGCTGCTATTGGTAATGATTTGGGTACTTTTTTATCCATCGATTCCAATATGGATACCTTCGTTCATACTACCTACACTTGAATATAGGGCATCTTTTTGTTGCTTGACATATGGTCAAGCAGAAATCTAAAAATGAAAAGGTCTCTTGGTGGAAGAATGCCCACCAAAACCTTTTATTTATTGATGAGGAAGATGAGTATGCTCTCGATACACGTTCGATGATGATAAGGTTTCAGTCCAACCAAGTGACCCCTTCAAAGTGGGTATTTTTGAGATGTTAAGGTGGATTACACATTGATGCTTCTTTTAGGTGCGATTGATGATTGTGCTAAAACCAGTTTCACTACTGAAAAATACAATGATGGAGTCTTGGCTCCCTCAAAGATTCAACTTCTAACTCACTCAGATGAAAATGCATATCCTCATAGGAGTGAATAATGGATAGTCATTAAACAAACAAAAATCTTTTGCAATGCATCTAAGATCCCATGTAAGGGATTCTTCTAGGTAATCTAGTTGTAGCTAGAGCATTGGGTCTACTATTTTATGGTGTTATTCTCGTGGGATTTTTTTAATCTTTCTTCTCATTATTTTATTGTTGGGGATTTCCTTTTTTTAATGCTTTAATTATTTATCCATCCTTAGGGGCTTATTGTACAATGATGTGGGTCCTTTCAAAACCCTTAACTTTTACCAATTTCAACAAAAAAGTGTCATGTTCTCCACCATAAAAAGGGAGTGTTATAGTTCAAGCAATGGTAGGAATTCAATTGTCAAAGGAAATTTAAATGAATTTGATAGTACATTTGAAAATACATTATTGATTCATATGTGACATCATAACATGAAAAAGGAAACAAGTGTATTTTTAGATTTTGAGGATAAGTGCATATAATGGCATGAGCAATTCTTTCAATTTGATCACAATAATTTGTTTTGGATTCTCTTTGAAGATGGTTATATGATGAAGAAAATAATTTCAATCTATGTTCAATAATTCTCCACCTTTGTATGGAGATTTTTTTTAATGCTTGTATGGTGCAGAATACGTGAATGAAATCCTCCAATTTCTCTCTACTCGATCATCTCTTCTTGAAAGTTAATTTTTAATGAGAGAAATGTATTACAAAAAATGTTAAGAAGGAAGTTAAAATATAGAACAATATAAGATTAATATGAAAAATATTCTTTATAGATGAAGATTGTGATTCAACAACCGATGATTTCTTTGATATTCAATTTCTTATCTCACCTTTAAGTGTAAATTGCACTCACTCGCATAACGTGAACTCAATTACCAATGATTGTTCACACTTCATCTATTTCCTTGCACTTACTCAAGCTTGGTATTATAAAGGGTGGCTATAAATTGCTCCAAGAAACAAGCATTTCAGTTGAGTTTTCTTGAAACTTATTGGATTTTTCCCACTATTTATTTTGCCTCTTTTAAGTATAGATTGCACTCACAACAAAATGGAACAAAGATAACTGATATTATTAGGGTATTACAATTTTACCCACATAAAATGTATGATACATGCATTTCAGTAGCATCTCAAACATGGAACCTTTTCAAATTTCCCCATTTTTTAGTTTTTCCTATTTTTAAACATATTTTACCACCGTGAATAATACCTTAAGATATATAATACATTGAACACAATGTCCTCCCCCTCCGTTGAACCCCTTTTTGATCACCCCTCATCCTATCCGTCTATTTATCTTCCTCATTTATTCATTATTCACACCATCCCTTCGTCATTTCCATTGTACACTTCATGTACAATTGCTAGATTGTAGAAGAAAAAACATCACATGAAATTATGTGGAGGAAAACGAATTCGAATTGAAAAATGCTATTCAATCTGAACCATTGATGTTAAATGAGATGAAGTACATATCAATAATGTTTGTTAAATATTGTCACCACATGTCTTGAATAATACGTGATCTATAAAACAATTAACCATTTTCTTCACATTGTAGGTCGCGGTCGATTCATATATGACCTTTTCTCTTCCTGACTACCACTTTATTTTATATTAGCTATATCTCGGACCATGTGTAGACCAAAGATGCTTGAATATAAAAATAATGGTTTATATATCCAACTATATATTGTTTTCTTAACAAATTCTACAACTATAATTGGAAAGAATCGCATGATGTTGTTTTCCTACATTACTTGAGCTTAAAATTAAAAATGGGGCTACAAAGTGCTAGAACAAGAAAGAATTGTGGCACTTGAGTTTTAATTTGGAACCTACTAGATTTTCCCAAATATTTAGTTTGACCCCTTTATGTGTAAATTGTACTCATGTGAATAATACAAGTGAGACCAAGATGATAAAGTTGAGCACGAATAGTAGATAATATTTAGGAAGGAACAATCGAGTCATGGAATAGGTGTTGGACATAAAAGTATTTAATTCCCTCCTTTTTCTTTACGGTGTTGTACAATTTAAAACATCATCTCTCATCCAACCCAAAATATTGCAATGAATGGACTCATTATATTGTATTACTTTTTATGTTCATGTACACATAAAGTTCTTAAATATATATATATATATATATATATATATATATTTATTTGTTTGGGTGTTCATTTTTAATTGAGAAAATGATGATTTATGATGTCTGAGCTTGTTCAATGAAATATTTCATGCCAAGTAAATATTTTTAACTCCAATGTAGAAACATGGTAACCACAAATGAAAAATATTGTATGTTAAGAATAAATTTCAACACATATTTTAACGATCACATAAAAATCACCTCTGCATTATATATATCCAACAAACGTTACCATAGATAAGCTTTTGTTGAGCTTCTTCCTTATTGATAAAATATTGTAAACAACCTACATGAAATGAGTAAGCTTATTCAAAGGTTTAACCTAATATTTTCTAACACATATTGGGATATCCTTATCATACTTTCATGTGACAAATCTTGGGTGGTAATCTTTGTAATGTGCAAAAGAGTAAAGATAGTGTGTTTTCCTTAATGCAGGAAAGTTTAAATTAAGGAGCATTTCACATTGTGATTAGTTGTGTCTCATAATTTTTCATGTTTGGGTTCTCAATTTTTCTTTCAAGTGGGAATGTGTTAATTGAGCCAAGGAGAGCCTCAACTCAAGATTTCCTTCACTTAGGAGCATGAAATCATGTTCCTTGACATCCATAGCTCCAACAAAAATGCAAATTGATTTTGTTTTCAGTGTGTTGAATCTTAACAAAGTAGATAAGTTGGACGATGAAGATGATTTGGAGGGAATGGAAAGAAACTGACAAATCATGTCGACTCATACATATGTAAGCTTAATAGTTGTAGGTAATAGTGAAGGATACTCTGCAAAACCTCTTAGGGTTTTTAGTGTGAGTCATTTTCAATGCCACACGATAGGTCATCTCACTTAGGAAAGGTCATAGGTATTGGTGTCATGTAGGGTCATTATGATATTTCTTACACATCGTTGTGTCGGTGCGCCATAGGGACTTACTTTCCATTCCACGTTGACACTCCCATTCTCCATTTTAGAGGTTATGATTACAGGAAATGGGGTTACACAACACCCTCTATATATGTACATCACCCTTCGATATATGAGATGTTTAATAATATTTTCCCTTTAAAATCTTGCATATACCTATGGTTGATGCTCACTCTCCATAGTCCTCGTGCTTCCATTTTTGTATTCTCCATCATGGTATCGAGCACACATTGTGGGATTCATGTTACTAGACATCTACCATTCCTCTCTATCTCTTGGTTTGTGTTTTTGGGTCTCATGTGCATCCATCGTAATGGTTATTCCACTCGTGCTCTACTTTCATTGACTCTGAGTTTAAAATATCATTCGCGGGTGTTTGTTTTTGTTTTTGTTTTACAAGATTTATGGGGTTGCATGTACATTTTAACATCTTTAGGATGTATTTTTAGCATTATAGTTTAGAGTTATTTTGCATTTGTAAGGATATTGAAGTGCATTTTTGGGTGTAACTCCACTCCATCTCACCGAGTTGGGAATCAAGATAGCCCTCAAGCTTTTCACCTTTGAAACTTTAGCTTGCCCATGTAATTTTTTTAAGCTCGCTTGCATTTCTCTCAACTCACCTGCATTGGTTTTGTTAGTGTTTTGCACTAGGTTTTTGTTTGACCTCTTTGACCACTTGGTTTAGTTTTCCACCCTCTACTCTTGACCTCCGGTATTTCTACTCATGCTCTAGTTTGCAAGCATGTGTTTTTGTATTTATGGTATTTTTATCTTTTCATTGCATTTTAATCATCATGCCTCTATCGCACACCCTTGCATTGGATTTGAAGCTTTGTTGTACCTCGGTGTCATTCACCCGCGTATCCTTCGTTCGGGACTTATTCATGCCCCTTCGTCCCATGATGCTCGTGGTTTTTATTTACTAGTGGTTTTCATCTTTGGTTTACTCTCTTGGGCCATGTTCGTCCTACCTCTACTTTGTTCCAACCTATCACAGGGTATCTCGCTATGACCTTTCCATTTAACAACCTTGGTGACCATTACACCCCATTGGTGTTTACTCGAACACATGGACCTCTACACATCCCATATGGTACCCTCCTCGGGTTTGATCAACATTATTTGGTTTACCTACCTCCCATCATTGACCTTGGAGTACTCCACATGGAACCCACTACACTCGGCATTCAACCACCTTTCGACTCAACAATGAGCTAACCCATCAACTTGGGCTCCCCTCTCTACTAGCTCACCGCGATTTGAGCTCTCTCAACTTGTTTGTCCCCACATCAACTCACCTACCTCCTCAGCTCGTCCACCCCACCCGAGCCAACTCACCGAGTTGATACCCTTCTACACCCTATGAGCTCTAAAACCCACCAAGTCCCCTTTTCAGATTTTTCCATTTTTATCCTTTTCTACACATTTACAAGCAATAAAAGGGAAAACAATAAAAATTATTTTTATAAGGGGTGAGTATTTTCTAGGCTCCTTATATGGCATTATTGAGCTTTCGGGCCATTGTTTTGGATTTCGCATTATAGTTCTCATCTTCTCTTTTGGTTGGTGAGCATGTCCACCATAGCCTTGCAGAAAGAGAGCCTTCTCTTTTATGATGTGGGATGTTTTTATCTCACACTTTGAGTAGTGTTTTACCCTTGTATTTATTTCTCCCTTTTGAGCTTGATTATGTGTCGTTCCTCTTCTTCCGACTAGGAATTGTTATGGTCTCCACTCTCATGCAACTCGATGCTTTTGTGAGGTGAGCAACCAACTATCGATGTTACATGAAGGCACTCTATTGTAATCACACACTACCTATAAAGTGCCACAAATAGAGGGTTATCATTGTTCATCTTGGGTGTCATATTACTAGTAGACATATTCTCATCTTAGTCTAATGTCTTGCATTCTTGCACCCTTCTTCTTGTGTACCTTGCACTTCTTTCTTCTACTTCCGCATCATGGAGGATGCTCTTTCTATACTTGAGTGTCTAGGATTGCATTAAAGCCTCCATCGATTATTTTTGGGAGAGATAACTATACATCATGGCATGCTTACATGGAATGATACTTCACCTATGAGGGTCTTACACACTTCTTGCTTAAGCCGTTCTTACATCCATTGATTCCAGGTTGTCTTGAGAACTTTCTTGACACTTATGACCATGTTGTTGGTTACTTGATGTTTTAAATCACCGTAACTTTCTAAATTCATGTGGAAGACTCGATCCTCCTTATCGCATCTAAATCATCTTTAAGTCCCTGTTTGGAGACCCTTCACATACTATTGCTATTGTTGCTTCTTTGTTGATCTAGTTGTCTCGTCTTCTTGTTCATGTGATGGAAGTTCCCTTTAAACACACTCTCTTGGTTCTACTTCTGGTGAGGAGGATTTTCTTCCAGCTTATGATGCGAAAATTACTACAAAGGACTCCTCTCCTCCTTCTCTTACCATACAAGAGAGTGTTCACACCCTCTTATCCCATTAGATATCGAGCGATATCCTTCTCGGTCTTATACCATCATTGAAACTTTCTCCTTTCAACTTTCAATATGTGAGGCCCCTTCCAATCCGCTACCTTCATGTGATGATTCATACATTTCTGACATCTCTCTTATATTTTTCGATCCCCTCATTAGGATGAGTATCTTCTTGACTTTGGTTGTCTTTTCATAGTATCCACGTGTCATACGAGTATAGGTTCCTCATCCTTCTACAGAATTTCAAAGGATTCTTTCATATCATTTTTTAGGGAGTGCCCCTTACGGGAATCTTATCACTTCCACCTTTCAAGATACCTTCATTTATCCACCCTTACTTGAGGATCCTATTTTTGTTATGGGGGTTGTTGTATTTCCCTCGTCACTGATAATCCTTTTGTGATGATGTTCCTCATTTTCACTCTCAAATTTCTTCCCTCATGGCATTACCTTCAGTTCTTTGGCATTCCATTGCTAGACCTATGTCATACTTTCGTGGACCATACTTAGAGTTCTTCATGTTGTTGTCTTCGGTTTTCTTTGCGAGTGGGTAGACTTCCACACTCCATTTGTATCCTTCTAAGGGTTGGCACATAATTCGGTGAGGGTGGATTTTCTTCTGTCTATAGGTAGAGGATCACATCATCGACACTCTTTTCGGAAACTTCCTAGAGTTGCAAAGTTAATATTGGTCCATGAAATCTTCGGCATTCCTCTCGTCTCCTCTTCTTCTCTCTTCTTCTTCTTTTCAAGAGATTTCCCTTTCGTAAATGGCTACCTTATCGGGATCCTTAGTGGTCGAGACATATTTTTGGCATATTTATTAGATTAGATATTATTTTCATCTCTTTTGGTGGATTTTTATCCCATTGGGTTTTCCTCCACCGCTTGAGATCCCTTGTTGCTCATGGGTACCTCTCATCGGGATTTAGTAGCGAGGACCCATTTCTCATCTCTAACTTGCCACCTCATCCTAAGTTACGATGAAGGGGGTTGTTGGTGTGAGTCATTTTCCATGCCACATGGCAGGTCATCTCACTTAGGTGAGGTCATAGGTCTAGGTATCATGTAGGTTCATTATTATATTCCTTACACGTTAGTGCGCAAGGCATCATATGTGTCATAGGGAGTTACTTTCCATTCTAGGAGAATGTGGAAGCCAAGGTCAACAGACTAAGTCTTTCCCCCTTAATAATAAGTCATGAGGGTCTCTTGGTAGCTTACAAAGAGCTCATATTTAGAATTAGGTAAGATTTTTAGCTTTGTTAAGTCCTCTACTAGGCATGAACATTTTGTGATTTGTTACGCTTTCTAATGTGAGTATTGGTGACCCCATTTTTAGCCAACCATTGGTGAAGGAGAATCACTTATATCTCTTGACTCTACTACACTAAAGGGTGCATTTTTGTCAAACAAATTGTCTTTCATATCCTAAAGTATATAGGAAATAGTTATTCCAATTGTGCCATCAACATTTCCACTACACCCATTTGGTTTGATTACTAATATGTAAATGATGGTCGAGAGAAATGTAACATATAAGTACAAATAAAAACATTTGTATAAAGATTTGCATCACATTGGCATTCGATGAATGAATAAAGCTTTAATGAGTTTTATTTATTTTGTAATACAAAGAATAAAACACTTAATAAAGTAAGTTTTATATTATAATTAGTGACCCCAAATATAATTGGTAAGTTTCTATAAATTATTTCACTTTCCTATACTTGTCTTTGCACCAATAGTGTACAAACTATTTGATCAATTTTTTTCAAACATACTCCATGAAGTTATTCTTTCTTATCGACTCCTTATATTTATGACATCTTGATGATTTGACATTTTCAATTCACAATAGCTTAGGAGTAGTAGAACAATGTTGTCTGAGAGTAATTGTTTTTCAAATTTTTACAAAACCTTATTTTGGAGAAATATTATTTTTATCACGTGTCATGAGAATGCATTAAAATTCAAGGCTTTTCTTTTGCATATCATCTAAGTGATTTTACAGTATTTAAGGGAAATGGTGTTTCATCTATGCTTAAGATATAGGCTACTTATTATATTTTGATGTTGATTGTTATAGAGGGACGATTTTCATTACACATAATATTTTTTTCCAAATTTTAAAATATTAGAATTATGTCTTTTAAAATAATACATAAAAATTATTGGTTAATTATTGTTGAGTAAATTATTTATTTTTGGTATCATTTAGTTTATTTTTGAATTATAAAAATCATTCAATGGTTGTAGTTAAGAATAGGAACAATCATGCAATGGATTAGTTAAAATTAGATTTGTAAGGATAATTTTTAAGGAGAATAAAGTCATCATATGGCTACACATGCTTTAAAACTCAATTAGATCATTATTTGAAATGAAGTACTATTTTTTAGAGTTCTTTATATTTCAGAAAATAAGTTGTACATGCAAATCCATAAATACTTGTAATGGGTGAATTATTTTATAATCATATGAATTATAAAATTTGTGTTGATCTATGATTTCCTTGGGCTATATATGACAATTTGACTATGGGTGTGAGATATTTGGTTATTTCATGTTTATAAATATTAAATTTCTCATCTATTCCTTATTGAAAGTTTTCGAGTTGATATCACAACAAGGTTTGGGATGTGGTTGTTTATTTCCTATAACTCTAATAATTGATAATGGAAAACTCTAACTCTCTTGTTATTCTAGAATTTACTACAAATTAATATGATTATTGGATCATCAAGGTGATGACTCTTATGATAGAAGAAAACTTATTGGAGGTAGAAGGAATTTATGAAGAGCCAAATGATTGGGCCAATGTTCTCGTTAATGAAAGACAAGCCTAGAAAGAAGCTAAGAGTAAGAAGTCACAATTTTTGTTTCATATTCAGAAAACTCTATATTAGAGCCTATTTCAAACAAGCCTGTAAGTGAAAATCCAACCAAGGAATCATAAAAGACTATGTGAATCTTATGAAGGAAGTGAATAAGAAAAAGTGGTTAGGTTATTATGTTGATGCGTAATCACAAAGACTTCCCTAATGGTTTGCAACTCGATGGGTTGAAACTATCAGTGAGATTGCATAACATGAAGCTTTTCCCAAAGTGTGGGACTTTATAATCGAGAAAGCTCTCCGGATGAAGTTTGGTTCCTATTCCTCTATTCTGGTGCACACAATCATATCCTAGACGGTCTACTCTAGAACCTACTCTAACTTGCCAAGGAGACATGGTTAAGAAGATTACAATAAATTAAACCTAAAATAACAGAGGTGATCCACCAAAGGAATGTTGAATAACTTACCTTGCATGGAAATGAATGTGAAACAAGACTGAAGAGGATGAACACCAACAAAATATGTTTCTTATCACCAATTCATTCACCATTAAACATAGACCATCAAATATTCAACACAATAAACATGCACAGATAACAAAGATTGCAATGATAGATCAGATGAAAGCAATGAATACAAGAGAGGGTTGAAATTTATCCACATGCTTCTATTATTTCTCCAAAAATTTGATATAGTGCATTATAATGGCCCAAGAGGCACAAACTTGCATTACAGATTGAATGGGAGGTTTGAACTCCATAAATTTACTTACAAACAAGAGAATAAGGGAGGGTGCAAAGAAAAAAAAATCCAAAAATAGCACAATGACCCTCCTTACAATATATAGGAAGAATGAGAAAAGAGGGAGAGAAGAATTTGAAATCTTGCTTCAACCACCCAAAATTCATTGAATTCGCCTAAAACAATGGTGGGTGCCACAGCCAAAAACCCATAGTCTCCTTGTACTTTTTCTTGTTGGGAAAGAAAGGAATCCCATACCTCATCATTGTGGTAGGTGAGAAATCGACACCCTCTAAACTAGCAGATTGTATTTCTTGATTTTTAAGAACTTATTCCCACTTAAATTGAGAGCTTTCCAAAAAGTCATTTCTTGTGTAAATCCGAGCTCCCGGTCCAAAAGTTATGGACATCCGAAGATTGGGGCGTCATTCTCGCAAAAATTGTGAACTGTTGATCTTGTTAGGAATTAATAATATCTAATGCGGAATAATTCCTCAGAATCGCAATAATAAGAAGTATCAATAGAATTACAAAAATGAAAAATGCACAACATGAAGACACTATTTAACATGGTTCACCCAATGAGGGCTACATCCACCAAGAACACTTGCTCAGATTTTATTACAAGCCAACAGGTCTTCACAATTACAATAATCAGATCTTGTTTGGAGTTGCGCTCAACAAACCCTCCCAATTTGCACTTGAATTTGAACACACTATTCACCTTCACAAAACACACTCATATAAATCCTATTGTATGTCCATTTATTTATAACTACATCAATAGGTACCCAAAGAGGCGAAGTTTTATAAAATAATGGGTACCAAAAACCATGGGCCCAAAAATAGCCCATAATGGTTACCCATTACCCATGGGTTAATAAACCACCCATGAAAATTTACTTGGAGATTCACCCCCACGAGCCCCCCCATCGGGGGCTTCACCCCCGAACCCCCTTGACCGCTGACCATCAAGCGTGACTACCGTAAAAATATTTTAGTGTAACACATGGAAGGTGAACCAAACTCTAACATGAAAACAGGCTCCACAAAATTAACAATATCCCACTTGGACTGATTTCCATTGAGCAAGCTTCTCAATCCTTCACTTTATCCGTGAAGGCCAACCCAAGCTGAACATAGCTTTAGTTTATCCCTTGTGACCACCTTGGTCATCATGTCTGCAGGATTAACTGGTATGAATCTTCTCCAACTTCAACTTATCTTCCTCCAAAGTTGTCCTGATGAAGTGATATCTCAACTATATATGCTTCATCCTGGAGTGGAAAGTAGAGTTCTTAGCTAGGTGTATAGCACTCTGACTATCACTATACAACTTACATTCCTCCTACTTATGCCCCAACTCCTCAAGCAATTGTTGTAACCAAATCATCTCTTTGCTTGCCTCTGTGGCATGACATACTTAGCCTCTATGGTTGACAAAGCCACTAGCTTATGTAGTCATGAAATCTAGCTCACTGTTGTCCCACCTATAATGTAAATATAACCTGTCGTGCTCCTCTTGTTGTCTACATCTCCAGCCATGTCTGAATCTACATAACCACGTAAAGTGGTGTCTAATCCACTATAGCACAAAACTGTCCCCATGGTCCCTCTCAAATACCGAAGGATCCACTTTACTGCTTGCCAATGCTCTTTACCTGGATCACTCATAAATCTACTCACAGCTCCCACTGCATGGGCAATATCAGGCCTAGTGCACACCATAGCATACATCAAACTGCCAACCACTGATGAGTAAGGTACCTTGGACATTTGGTTTCTTTCCTGCTCTGTCTTGGGACACTGCTCCTTTGATAACTTAAAATGGCCTACCAAAGGAGTCCCAACCGGTTTAGCATCCTGCATGTTAAACCTATCCAATACCTTCTTAATGTACTCTTCCTGAGATAAAGTCAGCTTCCATTCCTTCCTATCCCGAGTTATCCTCATACCAAGGATTTATCTTGCTAACCCCAAATCCTTCATATCAAAGGATTCACTTAGTTGTTTCTTGAGTACTTTTATTTCCTGCATGTTTTTACTTGCAACTAACATGTCATCAACATACAAACATAGGATAATATAACTTCCATCCTCAAATTTCTTTGTATACACGCAATGGTCAGAATGACATCTAATATAACCTTTCTCCATCATGAAGCTATCAAACTTCTTATACCATTGACGTGGATCTTGTTTTAGGCCATACAAGCTCTTCTTCAGTTTGCACACCATCTCATCTTTACCTTTGACTTCATATCCTTTTGGCTACTACATATATAGCTCCTCCTCCAAATCACCATGGAGAAATGCAGTCTTTACATCTAATTGTTCTAAGTGCAAGTCTTCTGCTGCCACTATTCCAAGAATAGTTCTGATAGAAGTCATTTTTACTACAGGAGAAAAAATCTCATCAAAATCTATACCTTGTTTCTGTGCAAACCCCTTGACCACCAACCGGGCCTTATATCTTTTCTTTCCTCCTTCTTCATCTTTAACTTTGTACACCCACTTGTTCTGCAATGCTCTTTTTCCTTCCGGTAGCTTCACCAAATCCCAAGTCTGGTTCTCCATGAGAGACTTATGCTCCTCATCCATGGCTTTCTCCCACTTCTTACTGGCATCTACCTACATTGCTTCATCAAATCTCTCTAGATCTCCACTATCAGTGAGTAATAAATAATAAAGAGAAGGAGAAAAACGTTCAGGTTCTTTTCTTACCCTAGAAGACCTCCTCACTGTAGGAGTTTGGGGTTCTATTGAGTAGGTTCTGAACTGATCCATGGGTAATTGTCCCATCGGAAGATCCTCTACCACTACATATTCTTTCTTGGATTCTTCCTATTTTCCTGCAACTATTTCTTATACATGACTTTCTCATTAAAGACCACATCCCTAAACCAAATTATTTTCTTGTCCTTAATACTCCAACATTTAAATCTAAAGTCATCACCACCATTACCAATAAAAGTGCATTTTTCTGATTTAGCCTCTAGCTTGGTCCTATCATCTTTGTTAATATGAACACACACCTCACATCCAAGACTCTAAGAAATGAGTAATCGAATTTCTTACCATGCCAAAGCCTCCTCAGGTATGCCTCCATCCAAGGCACTTGAGGGTCCTCTGTTTATCAAGTACACAGTTGTGCTCACCACTTCTGCCCAAAAATAAAGAGGCAGTCCTGCATGTATCCTCATGCTCCTAGCATGTTCCATTATTGTTTTGTTCATCCTTTCTAACACCCCATTCTGTTGCAGGGTTCTTGGAACCATATTTTGCTTGTGGATTCCATTCTTAGAACAATAATCATCAAATTCATTACTGCAATACTCCCCTCCATTATTTGACCTGAGACATTTTAACTTAAGACCTGTTTCATTCTCTACCAAGGCTTTCCATTTAACAAAAGTATCAAATACATTAGATTTGTTTCTAATACAATAAACCCAAACTTTCCTTGTTGCATCATCAATAAAAGTAACATAATAACTTGAACCCCCAAGAGATTATACCTGAGCTGGCCCCACACATCATAATGTACCAGCTCTAACTTACTCTCTTTCTTCGTAGGTCCAACCTTGAGAAACCTTACTCACTTTTGTTTCCCATATATGCAGTTCTCACATAAATCCAAACACTGTTTCTGTATATCCAGGAAAATTCTTCTTTATGATGTCCATGCCCTTATGGCTCATATGACCGAGCCTATAGTGCCATAATGTTGTATCTACATCTGAAGCCACAAGATTACAATCATTAGTACTATCAATGGATAAATACAAGGTTCCAACCTTCTTACCTCTTGCCACCACAAGAGCACCCTTGGTAACCTTCCAAGAGTCAGATGTAAATATCACAGTACAACCATCACTTCCCAATTGCCCCACCGATATCAAATTTCTCCTTAATGTAGGCACATGTCTGACATCCTTCAATAGCCATGTATTCTCATTCTCGCATCTTAACTACTGAACATAACCTTTTCCAACTATCTGCAAGGCTCATCATCACCAAGAAAAACATGCCCAAAATTACCTTGAACATAACCAACAAAATAATGCCTATGTGGAGTAGCATGAAAAGAAGCCCCTGAATCTAAAACCTAAGATTCAATAATATTATGCAAAGAAAGAATCAAAGCATCTGGCATACATTACCCGATGCCACATTTGCCTCCTTGTTTTCTTCCTGTTGTTTCTTCTTATCCCAAAGCTCCCAACAGTCCTTCTTTGCATGCCCAGACTTTTCACAATTCCAACATACAATCTTGCTCTTGGATTTTGACCTTGCGCAATCTTTCGATTTTCCACGGTTTCCTCTATTCTTATGTCTCCCTCTAGTTTCCACTTTCAAAACATTCCCTGAAGTACAAGATTCCCTGGAGCTTTTTCTTCACATTTCCTCTCTTAGAATCACCCCTACAACATCCTCAAACTTCAACTTTGAGTTAGTTGGAACCGAGTTGCTTACCGCCATTACTAGGCTATTCCAACTTTCAGGTAAAGAGCACAAAATTAATAAATCCCTAACTTATTCATCAAATTCTACTGTAACCAAAGCTAGCATATTCACAACCGTATTGAAATCATTTAAATGATCTACTACTGAACTATTCTCAGACATCTTCATATTAAACAACTTTTTTATTAAAAATATCTTGTTAGAGGTAGAGGGTTTTTCATACAACTTCCTTAATGCATCCATTAGATCTTTTGTAGTCTTCTCCTTTGAAACATTAAATAATATTTAAGATGCAAGACATAGTCAGATTGTCCAAAGTTCCTTCGTATCCAACAAATCTCATTCCACATCTGTCATGCTCGAGGGTTTGTTCACCTTCTCAAACAGTGAGAGTATAAAGATCCTTCTGATAAAGGTAATCTTCCATCTGCATCTTCCAAAGACTGAAATTTTGCCCGTTGAATTTATCAACCCTAGATCTTCCATCATCTGTCATAGCTCCCACTCAAGCTAAAAATTTCCCTACGATTCAACACTTTAGAAAACCAAACCAGTCTCTGATACCAATTGTTAGGAATTAATAATATCTAGTGCAAAATAATTCCTTAGAATCGCAATAATAAGAAGTATCAATAAATTACATAAATGAAAAATGCACAACATGAAGACACTATTTAATGTGGTTCACCCAATGTGGGCTACATCCACCAAGAACACTTGCTTAGATTTTATTACAAGCCAATAGTCTTCACAATTACAATAATCAGATCTTGTTTGGAGTTGCGCTCAACAAACCCTCCCGAATTCGCACTTGAATTTACACACACTATTCACCTTCACAAAACACACTCATATAAATCCTATTGTATGTCCATCTATTTATAAGTACATCAATAGGTAGCCAAAGAGGCGGTTTTACAAAACAATGGGTACCAAAAAACCATGGGCCCAAAAATAGCCCATAACTGATTCTGAATTACCCACGGGTTAATAAACCACCCATGAAAATTTGCTTCGGGGCTTCGCCCCAAGCTCCCATCGGGGGCTTCACCCACTCAAACCCCTTGACCCATTCATTGGTGAGCGGGACCATCGTAAAAGATCGGAGTGTAACACACGGAAGGTTTACCAAATCAGTAACATGAAAATAGGCTCCACAAACATAACAAATCTTCCTTTTTCGAGTCCAAATACATGCAACCTCGAAATCCCAAAATTCATACTTTCGGACATCTCGACTTCGAATTTGAGTTATTGTTCATCTATTAATTTTTCTTGAGAGTTCCAAAACTCCAAACCCCGAACCACCAAAACCTCGAAGTTTGAAATTTAGACTTTGGGTTTCGACCTTTTGCCTTTCGAACTATGACATTATTCATCATTCATATCACCTTGAGGGTTCTAAAATTTGAAACCCAAACCTCTAAAACCCCGAAGTTTGGACCTCTCGAAACCTCGAAAGTCTTAAAATCCCTTTGTGTTTACCCCAAAACTAGGTTTGACCACCGAAATTCGAACTCTTTCGGATTTTGGAATTTCGGGCATTAGATTTCATTTTTGTGTTTTTCTCGTGAAAATCCGAACCTTAAAATTTCACACCACCGAACCTCCAAAGTCCCAAAATTTTAGCATCATTGACCCAAAACCAAATTTTGACCTCCAAAATTCAAACCCTTTTAGATTTCAAAATTTTGGGATTTTGGGCATTAGCTTTTGTTTTTGCGTTTTCTTGGCGAAGACTCGAACCTCAGAATTCTAAAACTCGGACTAGGGACCTTGTTGTTCCCAAAATTTGCGAGCCCGATTGACCCCAAATTAGAGTTTGACCTCCAAATCAACCCTTTCGGATTTCATAAATTCAGGATTTCGGGAATTTTTCTTGATTTTTACTTGCTTGACCGCCAAACTCCAAACTATAAAACCTCGGAAGTCCGAAAACTTTGGACTCGACGTCCTCATTTTTGTTTAGCTCGATCTTTAGCTTCCTTCAATTTCTCGGTGTGCAAGGTCAGTGTTTATTTAATTTTTCCTAGGGGAAAAATTGGATAATAGTTGAAGAATTTGAAAACAAAATTTTAAGTGTCCGAGAAAGAGATGAAACAAGTAAAAATAATTAAACTAACTACAAAGCAAAACCAAAAGAATAAACATCAAATATAGCTAATTAAAACTAGAGAAAGAGATGAAACAAGTAAAAATAATTAAACTAACTACAAAGCAAACCAAAAGAATAAACATCAAATATAGCTAATTAAAACTAAAGAAATAATATATATTTTTATTTTATCAATAGATTTCAAATGTTTATATTTTATGAATAAGATATTAAGATGTTTCTCTTATTTTATTAATTTTTATTCTAAATATTCCATTTTTATTGATGTAAATTGTCACGGATATGAAAAATTCATAATATGTAACATCTAATTTAATAATTTTGAAATTAATTATACAATAAGGCATTCTTGTAGTGAGACCGGCCCTGTAGGTCTGACATCTTTTAGAAATTGGAGGGCTGAGATTATGTGTGACAGAGTACATTCAAATCCAACTGTGGCCACGTTGTCTCCGTTCATGATGACGTAATTTTCTTGGTCGTCGATTTCTTGCCTCTTACCATGTCTTTGACCACAACGACTGCATAACACCATACTGAAGTACACACAATGGCCACCAATTTATCTAAAAAAACCAGAAACAACATCGCAGCGCTCAAAATAGAGAAACTAATGGCCACATCCTTTCAACACTATGGTAAAATTTACAACGGTTTGAATGTTTCCTTTCAACGCTATGGCGGATTTCGTGATTTCCCTATTTTCTATAGACGGCGTGTGGAGGAAGATTACCTGATAGGAGATGGTAACGAAGGGTTCGTCATCGACTTGGGAATAACGCTAACGTTCTTGCCCCACGCCGCCTTCACTACGGTGGCTCATCTTTTGGACTCCGCCATTGGATTACCCAGAAGCAATGATTCAGACTTCGATCTATGTTACCAACTGCCTTCTGGATCAACTGATAATGTAGCCGTTCCCGACATCATTTATCATTTTGGCGGCGGTGTGGATTATGTAATTAGGGGTCAATACAACTTTGGTACAGTCCGCGACACCAACTCCTTGTGTTTCCTCATGCTGGACATGGGCGACTCTTCAGATGTCGTTGCCATCTTTGGCAATCTTCAGCAACAGAATTATCATATTCTCTATGATAATGCCAACCACATGCTCTCCTTTGCTTCTGCCGACTGTGTTTCTTTTTAACATTATATTTCCATAAATAAATAAAATAGCATCATCTATAACAGCCACAATTTTATTGATGCTCGGTTGAAAATACTTTTAATAAACACTTATAGTAATAACTCTGGTCACACGCTTTCCTTCATAAAAATAAATATTTGTATTAAAGTATTGACCAAGAGTAAATATTTCTTATAATTTTCAAGATTTTTGACAAATTTGCAAAGCATCTATATGGAAATATACTATACATAACTACTAGCAATTGCACATGAGTTGTAAATTACACCAGAGAGGATAACAATGTTAAGTTTTTTGGAGTTGTAATTTACAGCAAAGTGTATGCAAACTTAAAACTACACAAAAAACTTTCTAGAAATTGAGAACAATCAAGCACATGACACATTATTATAGTGCAAGCTTATTTTTGAGATTGCTTCATTTAGCATCACCAATAATCACCAAAAGAACATTCTCCTTTTAGCATCACCAATAATCACTACAGACCACCTATGGATGTTAAACATCATACCCAACAAGATTTCATTGGACAACCGACTGGGAGGAAGATTTATATGTGAATTCGACGTCCATTGAGTAGCTTCTCTGCCAGATTTCATGGGACTTCATGCCACGTTGGCGCGTGGATTTGATCTCGGTGTGAAGATTTATACCTTTTGTTTTTGCAGTGACTGGGGTTTAGAATGAGTAGCTTCTGACAATTGTTGTTCCGCCAATCCCAAAGTCGAATCTCTTGGACTAGAGGTCTTTTGTACTCTGCGAATTTTGGGTGACTTGACCATGGCTTATTTTTCTGTTGGTACTTGTTGAACCTTTTCGCTTTGGCTCTGAAAACAATAGTCACAACAACGAAATCAGCCCCTCCCCCAAAAAACTCATTTTTTCCTTAAATTTACAGCTAAAAAATGAAGGGCAAATACTAAATGTTGCACTTACCCTAGAGAACCTGAACGCACCGACGACGACTCGAACCCATGACTGGTGAGCCAGATTTGAGGGTTCGACCTCCTCTTTATCCTCTGATTTTTGTGACTTAACAGTAATAATCTCGGTGGGATTGTCAATCGGAGACACAATTGTCATAGGAATGACTTCTCCTTTGGTCGAAACCGAAAGAATTCTGACGAGAGCCTTGGATTGTCGCGAGTTCGAATCCCAAGCGCTGAAACTGACCAACTCAATCTCCGAGCGTTCGAAGGTGGGAGAAGATGTAAAAGTGAAAAACACAAGCATAATTAGAAATTTGTACAATGGCTTGGCCCTCGGTAATGAAACCCATTGGGCAACATAGTTATTGTGGAATGTCTTGAGGTCAAGTGCCAGTAAAAGGTGCAAATCTCGACAATGGAGAATGGGTTAGTTACTATCCAGACATGAACAAGCTGATCTTGTGAAAAAGTTACCTTTCACATGCCCAGAGTAAAAAGGTGAGGCTTAACTAGCCCGTGCATGCAGCTTGGGATATTGCAACACAAACTCACGTGGAATTCAGTGCCAAATTCAATCTGTAAATTTGATTTTTTAACAAATAAGTCTAACTACTTAACAATAATTCATGCACAACTTGATAATAAGATTTTAAGCAATGGAAATCTACTACTTACAAGAAATTTCTACCCTCACATTTATTAGAATTCAGAGCTCCGACAGTGGTTTTCGGTCTGAAGCCATGGAAACAGGTCGTTATTTTTCATGCATGGTCTTTCAATACAAATGAATATTTTTCTAGAATATATAACTAATTTACAAGAGGCCTACTAGAATTGGCCATGGACAGAATAATTTTATCTTACAAACAATTCAGGCGGCTTTCTCCGAACGAGAATAGTGGGCTTGCTGAGGCGTTTTGCTCTCTTTTTTAGGACGAATGCATAGAATCCAAACAAGTCAACTCTATTTCTGCTTCGAGCAGGCCACTTGAAAGCAAGCACGCTCCGCACAGGACTGACTCTCACTTTTGAATCTTTTTATTGCTCTTAGGTAACATTTCACCCATTTTCCTCCTAGGGCGTTGCAGGTTTCGAGCATTAAACCTATTGGGAATTTTTTTCCGTTTAATGATTGGTATCCATCTCTAATTTATTCGATGGCATGAGGAAATATATCTCCTATCACGGGAGCATCTATTTTCTAAGCAAACAAGAGTTGATGTTTGAACTCTAGTACTAACTATGGTCCATATGGTTACATGGTAATGGAGACGAGAACCTAATGGTTTCAGGTATGCACTGTTACAGCGATGTTAAATTTTCATATCCATCCCTAATATGAAATTGAGGGTTGGACCACGGCCAATACATTTGGAAACCATGTATGGCCATTTGTGACTTTACCGACAGTTTCGTTTAAATACTCTGTAAGAGGAGTCATCGATGGTTGCAGTTTGGATTTAATCTACAAGTTATTTCTTTGTATGTTTTCCTTTTCAGAATAAAAACATTGCGAAGGTCAGCGGATGGATGGTGGTGCATCAACGATTTTCATCCGTCTTTGGAATTTTCATCACGTTGGATGTTGTGCAACACCAAGGCATTTTTCCCATCAGAAATTGTCTAATAAAAAATATTTCAGTCATTCTCAGTTGGGTTATGCCCTAGAGCCTATTGGATCTTCCCCAATTTTTATTTTGACCCCCATTTAACTACAAATTACACTCATGTGAATAACACAAGTGACATTTAGATGATAAAGTGGAACATAGATAAAGGATCTTATTTGGGTCTTACAATTTCAACTCGACTGCCAAATAAATTCTACATGTCCCTCATATGACTAAAAGTTGCAGGGGCTCTATCATCAACGAATGTTCATGCCCCACATTTTTCTCACAAATAATAGGTTAAAAAAAAACCCGTAACTAAATTCTGACCCTACAATATATTCAATTTTTTCCATTTCTTATTTTGACCACTTCAGCCTCAAATTATAATCACATAAATAATCGATCCTCAATCTAAAATGTTTGTTAAACATTTACGATTTTTTAGTTCATCCCCTTTGAACATATATTGCACTCAAATAAATAATGTGACCAAGATAGAGAAGACTCAGTAGAACACAATGCACTTCTCCTCCCTCATCCCCATCTTCTTTTTCCCCACCCTCTCCCTCTTATTCACTTATTCAAGTTTTAATTCTTCACTCTATCCCCTTCGGCATTCCCATCATACATTTGACATACAATTGCTAGTATATATATATACATATAAACACCCCTCTATATATGTGAACATGTATATCATTTTCAATTTAAATTATATTTCCACCTATCAATAATGATGGCCACGTTTTAGAATGGATGTATTTGGACATTTTAAATGACTCAAAACATCTAAAACTTGTTTGAGCCCTTTAATTTTTAACGTAGATGTTCAAAACATTACTATAGCCCTAAGTTCTATTAGTGAAACTAAGTTTGAATATTTTCGGGTCCAAACAAAAGGGACTCGGAATTCACACTTCAAGCTCTATTATATAACTTTTTGTAAGACTTTACGGATATTGAATTTTTTTGTAGGGGTATGAACTAGGTCTTTGATATGTGTATTGTCGTATGGGAAATTTGTTGACTTCAAAATATATTAGAAATTACAACTTTTAAAAAAAAAAAAAGTAATTATGGGTTTAAAACATTATAATTGAGGTGAGATTTGGGTTGTATTTATTTGTGCCTACAAATTTACATCAATTTTTCATCTGATAGAGAGTGGATAGGACAAAATTTACTCTATTTCTCTTTGTGATTTACACTTTATGTACCAATTTTCTTATTAATATGAGCCATTTTGATCATGTTGCTGCATATTAATGTGTACAATGATTTCTTTGCAAAACCACCTTACTTTATAAAAATCTCGGTGTATATGACTAGTGCTTACTCCTCATGATGTGAGTCTACACAAAGAGTTATTATATCGTAGCTTATACCATTACTATTTTTTTATATGGTGTTAGCTCAAATGATGAAGGGGGAAATGTTCTAGAACGAATATGAGTCAATAGAGATGCATATGCTAATATAGTGTTTGATAAAAATAACACATTTTTAATGAAAATGTACTACTTTCACTCAAAGCATTACTTATCATAAAATTTAAATGATTTAATCTTATGAACAAATATATATGATTTAAAATTAAGTAGAATTTTTACAAGTATTTCAAACTAATGTTCACATGTCACTTTTGTGTTGGAATATATGTTTTGTTCTCATTGAATGAGGTAAAGAAATTTTAATAAGCTTTAAAAGTGAAGAACAACATCATAAGAATGATGACTTTAAATAGTTTATCAAACTAATAAATGCGGATTGAATACAAACTTCAGCGTAGATAGAAGGAGAGAAGTGAAAATGCAAGAACATAAAGGGGAAGAGAAGAGATGCAAAAACTCAACAGATTTCAAATGTCATACACTAACATTTATTTAAGACCAATACTCTAGTATATAAATATTTTATACTCAATAAATTATCTTAATGGTATTTACGAAAGGGAAAGTCTACATCTTATAACTTCTCATGAGTTCCCTTTAAAATATAAAAAGTAATATTATTATTGTACTACTAATAAACATAGAAATAACAGTAACTACCTAGTATCTATTTTATCAGTTTTTAAATTTTATTTATGCCAAGAGGTGTTCCTACAATGGCATCCCCGATCCTCTATTGGATTGAGTTTTCACTTTTTTCTCGATCTTAAATTTTACATCGATTTAACGGTTATATGACAATTCATTCATAAATTTTACATTCATTGGACCGTCGGTTATATGTTTTTTCTTGTTTATTGGAGAATTCAATCAAAAGAATAATACACAACATATTTGTAGACACCTATAATTTAACCTAACCAATTTAAATACTTAAATTGTGCTAATTATCCCCTTTCTTGCTAATTGGCGACATATTGTCAATAGTGCTCATCTTCTCTTCTATCATCGTTAATTAATTACAATAAGTAATTAATTAAGTCTTATATTCAAAAAAATACCTAATTAATGACATTCTGTTAATTAATCATTCCTTCTATCTAAACTAATTAATTATTATTAATTAATTAGCTTCCTTTAATTAAACCAATAAAACATTATTTAATTGATTTAATCCCTTACTATAGTCTAAATCATGTTAATATTCTTCTAAAAAGCTTCATAAGCTTGCACATCTATTAATTAATCATCTTGATCAATTAATAAACCCCCTTTATCCACATGAGCCACTAAAGGACAAGCTAAACTCTCCTAAAGTTAACTCAACCCTATCTAAACCCCCTTACCAACAACTAACTCAACATCTCTATTATCCCACATGCAAAGGGATATAGAGATTCCTTTATCCATGGGGCTATATAAAGAGCCCTCATCCTACCTTTACACTGCACATAATTCTTGAGAAACAAAAGAAATCATATAGTACATACACTATAAGCCTTTTGTCATCCTTGAGCATTCCACCATTAGAGGAGCTAATCCTCGATCTTGCATTGCATCCAATTAAACTTTTGGGCCATATGAAAATAATCAAAGTAGTCTTATAGCCATGCTTTGGTGATCTTCCATTCCTAATCCCTTGGAATCAAACAATCAATTTTAATTTCCATGGATCTACCTAGGTTCAATTTAGTTGTATTGGTAGTCTAAAGAGTAGAAGTTTTGATAGTTAAAAAGTTAGTTTGATTCCATTTCAAAGTTCATGATAATGTTGTTATTTAACTTTGCTTAGCTCTTGTTAGAGTAGGTATTTACTTTAGCTCATGTTCACCAAGGTACATTATTTACCTTTATTGTATTTATCCTCACCAACTTATGTGTGTGGATATTTATTTTTATTTATTTAGATATTAGGAGATATTATCTAGTTGTTAGGTATAGTTCTTTCTTTGATCTATGGTATTGACTAGTTCTTTCCTAGATCTATGGTATTGACTAGATCCTTGATGTCTAGTTCTCTCATAAATCTATGGACTTGACTAGTTCTTTCCATGATTTATGGCTTGATCTACGACCTTGACTGGTTCTTAGATTGTTATTCCTTGCCTATATAAGAAAGGTCCATTCTCATTGTATTTCATCGAGTTCCATAATAATATATAATATTGTTGCTCATTTGTTTTAAAGGTTTTTGTAAATTTATTACGGATAATTACTTTCATCTTATTAATCATGGTGTTTGATTAGCATTTGTGTTCTTGGTTTGAGTACGATCTGGTTATCGTTCCTTTTATGGTATCGAGCAAGAGATTAGTGTTAACATTCGTAATCCTTAACCCCTGGTCATATGGTATGGTCATATGAGGGCTTAAATCTTATGATTCCTACTAGTAGATGCTTAACTCCAGCCCCTTTCATTTCATTTATGTGGTGGAGGCAAGAGAATTTTATTCTATTTTAGTGCCAACTAAAATAAATAGTAGAGCATAATATTGAAAAACTTGTTTGATCGATAACTCGGTTTTGAGTGTCGTTTCTTGCAAAATAATTTTTTTCCATTCTCTTTCCATTTGAAACATTTATTTTGAGAATTTAACTATAATTATAAAGTGCCATATTGTAACACACACTCGTTATAAAGTGCCAAAATCTAAGGGGGCTTTTATTGCATTGTTTGGGGGTCTTGTTGCATTGCTTGGTTCTTGCCTTTCTTTTTGGTGATTTTTGAGGATGGCATCTACCTCTGCATTATATCATGTTGACCCATTAACAACACATAATTACCATACATGGAAACTAAGAATGGAAACAATAATTAAGCGGAAAGGATTATGGGCTTTAACTTCTTCAAAACAACCAATGTTCACTAGAGAGTATAAGAAATTTCAGTACTAATGAAAATTTGATGAGTGTATGGGTTTGATAGGAAATTATGTAAGTGACATTCTTTTATTTCATTTGGAAAAGTGTGACTCTCCTTTCAAAATATGGAAGAAATTGAAGGATTTATTTGGTAAGGTGGATCATATGAGATCCATGCAACTTGAAATTGAGATCACCTCTCTTAATCTTGAAGATTTTACAACAATTCTAGATTATCTTACCAAGTTCAAGTATTTTTGACACAATTGAAGGGGAGTGGAAGAGATAAGAAAGATGAAGAGTGTGTTTACTTAATTCTATCCAAGTTGAGAGGACCATTCCAAAAAAATTCTTCTACCTTTTTCTCTAGCATGGATGCCTTAGGTGACACATTCAAAATGCCTAACTTAGAAAAATTTTGTGAAAGACTTACTAGGGAAGAATCCAAATTGTCTCACCTTGAGTATTCCACCTCTCAAAAGGCATTAGTTGCATCTAATCCTAAGGGCAAGGGAAAACCAAATAGTAAAACTAAATCCACACCTTCTCCATCTCAAAATGCTCCTAAACCCAAAGAAAACAACTCAAAACCCAAGGAGTCTTCTAAATCCAAGAATAATTCTAGCCGTTCATGCTCTTTTGTGGGGGTAGTAATCATGAAGAACATAGGTGTTATAAGTGAATGCAAGCCTTAGAGGATGCATTCAAGAAACACAAAATTTCTATCTCCACGCCACCTCCTTCTAATCAGCATGGCAAAGCACTTAATGGTGTTGGGAGATCTCGATTAGCACTTGCAGAACAAGCTGGGTTATAGATTCGAGGTGCTTCTCATCACATGACTTCTTCCAACAAGTCTTTTTTTTCTCTAGGTTTGAGTTCTATTTCTAAAATTGAGGTTGGAGATTCTTCCTTTCTTTACGTTGAGGGAAAATTTCATATACAACTTGATGGTGGCAATATCTATGATGCACTATATTTTCCTAACATCACTACAAATTTTCTTTACGTATATCAAATTTTTCATTACAGTTGAGGAAAACGTGACTTCTACACCACATGGGGCTGATGTACGAACTTTATTGGAGCCTTATTCCCATGTTGCTCGGTATTGTTGATCATAGTTCTAGACTATATCACTTTGAGAGTTTTGATGAAACTTCTTCTATAGGGACATGATTAGTTTCTCATGCAGATTTAGAGAGTAAGCTTTGGCATGAACAATTTAGACATCCTCAATTACATATATTTGAAGGAGTTGAGAACTCATGGTATGGTAGATGGTCTTCCTAGAGTTTCTTCTCTTGAGGGATTTTGTCATGGTTTTGCATTAGGAAACAACACCAAAATGTTTTTCCTAAGAATTTGCCTAAGAGATTTTTCACCACTTGAGTTTGTGCATAGTGACTTGATCATTTTCCCTACCCCATCTTTGATGGAGCAAAGTATGCACTCACATTTATTGATAATTTCTTGAGGCGTACTTGGGTTTATTTTCTCAAGTACAAAAGTGATGTTTTTCACACTTCAAAGTCTTGAAGGCTTTGGTCAAGAAACAATCTTCTAATAGCATAAAGAACCTTCGTGCGATAATGGGGAAGTACTTCAACAATGAGTTTTCGACTTTTTGGCAACTCAAGGCATTATTCACCAACATTTTTTTCTCATACTCTACAAATGAGAATGGCTTAGCAAAAATGAAGAATAGAACTTTGATGGAAATGGCTAAGCTGTATGATGCATTATAAAGATATACCTCCTATCTATTGGGAAGAAGTAATTAATTGTACTAACTATATTCAGAATCACACACCACACAGAGCACTTGAGCATTTGACTCTAGAGGAAGCTTGGTCAAAACTAATCCAGATGTCTCATTTTTTCAAGTCTTTGGGAGCCATGCTTGGGCCTTTGTGCTAAAGAAGAAAAGGAAGGATTTGGATAAGAAGAGTAAACCCTTGATCTCTTGTAGGGTATTGTGAGGACATAAGAACTTATCGTATTTTAGATCCCGATACACATGATGTTCTTTTTCAAACACATGTTCGGTTTGATGAGCGTTTCACTCCTCATGATTCTTCATCTTCTTCCATTCCTTCTTCTTCATCTCATCTTGAGGATCCTTTATTTGAGGATATCTGAGGAGGTTATAGATGTTATTGAGGATCCTATTCCCACTGATGTTGTCACTATGCCTAAGTGGGCCCGTACTACAGATTCTGAGGAAACACCTTTCATAGAGGATCATCCACCCACTAGGCATCATCACACACATTCTACAGGTTTTGGAATTTTGTGTCGGGCGGTTTCGAGGATCCATAATCTTTTTCAAAGGCTCATGGGATACAAGAGTGGGATGATGTGATGGTAGCTGAGTATTATTCTTTGATGAAGAATCATACTTGGGATTTGGTATCTCTTCCTAAAGGAAGAAAGATGGTTAGGTGTAAGTGATATACTAAACCAAATATGCAGTGATGTATAAGGCTCGTCTTCTTGAAAAGAGGTTTTCAAAAGTTGAAGGTATTGATTACTCTGAGACTTTTGCACCCATTGCCAAGATGGATTTTGTATGCCTTGTACTTGCTATTGTTGCATCACGGGGTGGCCCGTATACCAGATGGACGTGAAGAGTGCCTTCTTACATGGAGATATACAAGAGGAAATATATATGGAGCAACTAGCTAGATTTGTTCAGGATTCTTCTCTTGTTTTTAGATCTAAAGGTCTCTCTACGGTCTCAAACAAGCCCCTCAGGCTTGGTATGAGAAGATGGATTCTTTTCTTCTATCTACTGGTTTTGTTTGTTGCCACTCCGATCATATAGTGTATCTCTAGCATGTTGGTGAGGATATTGTGATACTTGTCTTGTATGTTGATGATATGTTACTTACTGGCAACTCTTCTTCCCACATTTAGAGTATTCAGAGGGCTCTTTCTACATAGTTTGACATGACAAATCTTGGGCTATTGTATTATTTCCTTGGTTTGTAGATTTCTCAGATAGATTCAAGGATTCATTTGAGTCAGCAAAAGTACACCCATGATCTTCTTTGGCACTTTGATATGGCTGATTGCAAGCCAATTCCATCTCTTTTTCAATCTGAGTTACTCTTACATCCACATGTACCACACCACTTTGTGATCCTACATTGTATAGGCAGTTGGTTGGGAGTCTCATGTACTTGAACCATACTCACCCTAATATTTCATTGCGGTAGGGCTTGTATCTCGGTTTTCACATTCTCATCATAGTAGTCAGCGACAGTTCTAAAAGGATTTTACATTATTTGCATGGCTCGCCTACACTACACTAGGGGCTCTACTCGGTTGGTTGGGTATCTGATTCAGATTAGGCGGAGTTCTATTAATGACAGGCATTCTACTTCTGGCTATCTTTTCTATCTTGGTTCTTCTCCAGTTGCTTGGGCATGTAAAAAGCAACAGGATATTGCACTTTCATCTTTAGAGGTAGAGTACAGGACAACAATTACAGCGAGTCAGCAGATTCTTTGGCTTCGTCAGTTATTGACAGAGTTTGGATTCCCATAGGATTCACCAATTGTACTTTGGTTTGACAACCAAAGTGCAATTGACATATCTCGCAACCCAATTGAGCACCAACGGACCAAGCATAGTGAGATACACATCCACTTCAATCGTCAACACATTTAGGATGAAGTTATTTACTTGGAGTACATTCTGACTTAGCAACATATTGCAGACATCTTTACGAAGCCTTTTACATCACCTCGCTACCTTGAGTTGCATGGAATGCTTGGGGTTTGAATTTGTTCCTGGGGGTGTTCGTGAGAACATCTTCCTTCTTCTTCTTATTTCTATTTTCTTCTAGCAGGATTCTTTCCTTCTTTTGGTTTGAGATTTCTTCATGGATATATTTTCCATGAGTATCTCATTGAGCCTAGTTATCGGGACTCATACTATGGACATGCCACTTCTATTTTGGCCCCTAGCTTCACTTGAGAGGGCGTTAGAGTAGGTATTTACCTTAGCTCATGTTCACCTAGGGAATTTATTTATCTTTATTGTATTTATCCTCACCCACTTATGTGTGTGGATATTTCTTTTTATTTATTTAGATATTATGAGATATTATCTAGTTGTTAGGTATAGTTCTTTCCTTGATCTATGGTATTGACTAGTTCTTTCCTAGATCTATGGTATTGACTAGATCCTTCATGTCTAGTTCTCTCATAAATCTATGGACTTGACTAGTTCTTTGATTACTATTTATTTCCATAATTTATGGCTTGATCTACGACCTTGGTGGTTCTTAGATTTTTATTCCTTGCCTATACAAGCAAGGCCCTTTCTCATTGTACTTCATAGAGTTCTGTAATAATATATGATATTGTTGCTCATTTATTTGCAAAGGTTTTATGTAAAGTTATTTTGGCGAATTTCTTTCATCTTATTGATCGTGGTGTTTTTTAGCATCTATGTTCTTGACTTGAGTACGATATGGTTATCGTTCCTTTTAGCTCTTAACTTGATGGTTTTTAGATTTAGATTTAACTTTGTTAATCAAGACTACTAGGTGTTAGTTTTAATTTCCTTAACTTATTTAAACAAATCCATGCACACATTTGGCACACACAGTGGGACGGATCCTTAGTCCCTTAGTATTCTAGCTTGAATTCTATTATTTTTGGCTAACCTACGATATGGTTATCATTCCTTTTAGCTCTTAACTTGATGGTTTTTAGATTTTGATTTAACTTTGTTAATCAAGACTACTAGGTGTTAGTTTTAATTTCCTTAACTTAGTTAAACAAATCCATGCACACATTTGGCACACTTGGTGGGACAGGATCCTTAGTCCCTTAGTATTCTAGCTTGAATTCTATTATTTTTGGCTAACCTTTGATATACACATATAGTAAATAATGTTCAATTTTTTAGGATTTTTGCTAGTATTATATGTGTAGGTTCTCATTTATAGCTATCATTTTAATGGGTTGTTGCCAATTTCAAGCTAACTTACTAAAATTTGAAGTGTTGTGAGATTTTTTGTGTCTTTTTTCATACTTTGGTTACTGAGAGGGCACGAGGCACACTAAACCTATTGCAGTACACTAGAACCTAGCATAGGCACCTCTCAAGTGGCATAGGCGCACTATTGGGTTTGTATCTCTATTTACCAACCCTGGCGCACATACACTAACCTCGACGCACATACCCTAACCATGGTGTAGGAACACCAACCTGTGTGTAGACACTATGTTCGTACTATACCTTCACTGTAGTAGAAAACCCATCGAGTTGACACATACACACTAACCTAATGCGGTATCTCTTGGGTGGCGTAGACACTCTATCGAAGTGGGTATTGATTTTTATCTACAATGGCACACATGCCCTAAACTTGATGCGAGGCACCTCTCGGGTGGCATAGGAACTATGCTTGGAATTTGATCTTGAGTTTTATCTACTCGCACACACACCCTAATCCTAAGCGCAAACACCTCTCGGGTGGTGCAGGTGCACTATGAGTCTGAAAAACATAAAGGGGCACATCCTCCCTAACCCGCATGCACATGCCTAAACCGGGCACATGTGTCTTTCAATTTTCTCAAAAATAAAGTGTTTAAAGTGCTAACTTCTTTGTAGGTTTTATCTAATTAATGCCCATTTTTGCAGGGTATGTTTACATGTTTTTTCTAGACTAGATAGAATTTACATGCTTTTTTATAAGGATAAGGTCAAGTATTCTCTTCCCTTGCGTCCCTTGGGGTGATCTTGGGAATTAGAAATAATTCTTAGGTCTTTTTGATGCTTTGAAGTTGTTAAGAATATTTGAATTGGAATGAGTTAACTTGGTGTGTTTGAATTAAGTATTTTTCCATTTGGCATCTTCTTGGATTTTAGAAATGTCACGTATGCTCTTCTCTTGCATCCTTGGATGATCTTGAGAATCAGAAATGATGTTTACTCTTTTTATGGAAAATTACTAACTTGTTGTGTAGGACCAAAACACACGCTCATCAAAGAAAGGTGGAATGAAAAAAATCAAACTAATAATACGGTTGTCGTATAAGTTGTCAAAAGGTGTCTAAGCAAACCACATCTAAATTAAATAAAAAAAAATAACATCATATTCAAAACACTTTTTTGCAGGGTTTCAAAAAAAGGCACGTCCTATCCACTCAATCGGAACATACCCCCTTTGGCATAACGCCTTAAGCTACAATAATGGGGTTGTGCCGGGAACCCTAAAGTAGTCCATGCGAGAGGGAACCTTGTGGACAAAGCAGAAGTGCTCCGCACACCTACTTGACTAGTCATTCCTTATGAATTAGTGTTATCGGTTGTGCAGTATGGTGACCCCAAGTGATGGTACATGTAGACACATCAATTACCTATTATTCTTGAAGGGGTAAAGTAAAGCCAAGATACTCCCAAACTAGTCATTGCGACTTTTTGGGTAAATTGAGCTCACTAGAGTCACTTTGTAACACTTAGGAAGAGAGAACCACATAGGAAAATATTCTTTGGCGGGAGAGTCCACTTTGACCATTTCAACATAGTGTTGATTTGTTAGCCATCATTCATCACGAAATGTGGGAAGCGTTACTTTTGTTCAATTTTTCACTTTCCTTAAGGAGAGGTGAAACTCTCTTGAAGTAAAGCCAACATTTTTCATCCCCATTTTGATCTACTTCCTTCACGTTATTTTGACACTTTGTTGATAAAAATAAGAGTGATTACATTTGCATTATCAATTGATTGTTTTTACGCCACTTTTTTGTCCATTGACACCCATCCATGTTTGCGACTGGGTAAGTTAAACGTCTAAAGTGTGCGGAGGTGTATTCATATCATTGGTGGCTTTATGATCTTGATACCCACGTCGGGAGTGTCACCATAGTTAAGCATGGTTCATCATCTTGAACTTCCTTGGAAAGGTTACCTTGTTTATATTGTATAGCTACAATTTTGGTATTTACGTCTTTTTCTTGTAAACTTGACATAAATAGCTTGTATTGTAAGGGTACGCTATACACATTTTAATAATTTTTAGTTATACTATAAGATTTTAGTTTGATTCCATTACTACCTCAATTTTGAAAAGTGCTATGTGTTACCACTTATGCGTGTTATATCAATATCATCTTGATATCAATACCTTACTTTCTCGCAAAGTTTGGTTAACATATCTTGGTGACATTGTTGTGTCACTCACAAATTATAACTGACACTTTTTGGGATATAGGTATTAATTGAATTGGAGCTTGCTTCTAGTATACCTTATTAGGAGGTCACATTAACTTCTTGTATTTACTTACGTCTTGTTCATCCGCTTGAACTTGACATAAGTGAGGACATCTTTTTAATTATCTTACGATGCTAATCTGTCTTTTTGAAACAAACCTAGGAAGTACTCCATTTGTTTGATAGGCTTAGGTACCAAACATTGTGTCACTATTGACTTATCACTCTATCACATTGGTACTTTAACATTTATACTCATTCATATTCTTGACATTCTTTTTTTGCATTTCACTTAGGTGTGATCACCGGTTTTGAACACATTTACAACTTACCTTGGTGAAACTATTGCACATCATGGCTCCAAAAACATGATTAGGTCTAAAAAAGCAAACATTCAAGCACAACAATAGAAAGATTGGGAATCCTCGAAAAATAAGGGTCAAAACCTTTTATTGGCCATGATCTACGACCTTTATTTTCCATGAGAAAAAAAGATAGAAGACATGGTATATCATAATGGTGACGAATTGGAATCCCCACATGTGGATTTTTAGTTTGACCCCACCTTATTATACGAATTCCTTTTTAGAAACAAGGATAGGGTGATGACACGAGTTGTAGAATTGGGAGCCAAAATGCCCACTGAACATGAAACAATTTCACCTCTGAAATAAGGCTAATGATGAGGGATGACCTCTTATCAACATGGAGGATATTTTAACACATGGACATGCTTCTACCTCTAATGCGGGAAATGTCAATGTAGTGGGACATAGAATATCCTTCATTAAAGTCCCATGTAAGATCAGGTTAGGACATGAGGATGTTGAAGAACCTCGAAAGTATGAAGAAGAAGAGGAACCTTTGGAAGAAGAATTCACAATTCAGCAACAAATTTGTAACCTTAGTCGAATAACTAGCCTTGTTAACCTCACATGTACAAAAGGAAACAAGCAAGAACGTCCAAAAGAAAAAACCTAAGGTCAAAAACAATAAAATTCATAGAGAAAACCAAGGAGGGGAAATTACGGAGTATAGTTGAGTGTATATACCTACTTCCCCCACTAAAGAACAATTACTCACACAAGAAGTACAATATATGAAAGTGAAACTCACAAGCCTTCAAGAGAGCAATGGGGGGAGAATAAGAAAGTATAAATATGAAGAACTATATCCCAATCCATTTGAAAAAGCTATGACACTTCAACCTTTCCCTAAAACATTTGACATGTAAAAATTTGAAAAATATAGAGGAAAGGGAGACCCACGAGCTCATGTCAATGATTTATATATGGCATGTCAAGAGGTTTCTTATAGCTATAATTATCTCATACAACTCTTTCCCAAGTGTCTAGGAGATCAGGGCCTTGGAGTGGTTTACTCGTTTACCTTGAGGTCAATTTTTACCTAGCCGGAATTGGTAGACGACAGTTTGTGCGTCACTTTTCATACAATATAGAAAGTGATATCACCATGGAAGACTTATGTTACACCAAACAACATCATAACGAGACATTCTCCAGACTTCCTGAATAGTGGAGAGACATAGCCATCGCTTCCCTTGCGCGTTCCACTGAAAAATAGATGGTAAATATCTTTGTACCCAACCTAAATCCGTACATTGCTTTCAACCTTGAAATGCATTGTGTCCACACTTTCAAGGAGGTCATTGAAATAGGCATCCAAATAGAGAATCCCTTATTGCCAAAGGAACTCTTAAGTCACAATCTAAGGATAAAAAAGTGTTAAACCTCTTGAGAAGCCGAAAATATTTAATAACAAAAACGTGGTGGGAGACAGGATCACAGATTCTAAACATGAGCAAATGGTTCAAACTGAACCTTTTAAACTAACCAAAGGACCCATTTAACCACCACATAAATGAAGAATGTTCACTCCTCTCAATGAGCCTTTTTCGGTTATATTGAAACAATTGGATGCAGCTCACATGGTGACTTATCCCATGACACAACCCTTTGATGAAAATAATCTAAAACCATCATGGTATAAAGAGCATGACTACATGAATTACATCATGTCAAGGGACATAAAACAAACAAATGTCTACAAATTCATCACTACATCCAAGACCTCATTGACAATGGGGAGATAGAAGTGGACAACCCGAGAAAAAATTAGACACCCAAAAAAAAGATGGGGGTATACAAAGAACCATTCCCCAAACATGGTAAGTCGGAGGAGTCAAAGCCGGATCAAGGAGAGTCATCCCAAAGTTATAAAGCAGGGAATTATCTATATACCAAGAAATACAACAATCATTATGATTCACTCATTAAATGTATTCGCTCTCCTAGTGACCATGTGAACACCATTCGAATCAAGGGAAAGGATTGTGCCGCGATATGAGAGGCATTCCTACCTCATGATTCATGAACCTTCTCCATCAACCACACAAAATGGTATGTACAACCTCTTAGAAAACTTGATAAAATGTGTGCCAAGATTTCAATCTTGGATCTTCTTAAGATATAAAATGTACATAAAGATATTTTGTACTAAACTCTTCGAGGTGCAGGTGCCACTAGAAGTAGATCCTACACATCTTCAAGCCATGGTAGAAAACATTGTACCAACCGAGAAACATTGCCTTTAATCATAAGGAAATCCCTACCGAAAATCCAACGCATAATCTCCTTGTATATTGAGGTATTCGTTACACCTCTTGAAAGATCAAACGGGTTCTTGTGGACAACGGATCGGGGTTGAATATATACACACTTGAACTTGGTTAAAAATTGGGACATACTAAAGAATACCTCAATTCAAACATCATTACCATAACCACTTATGACAACATGGAAAGAGATTCAAATTGCTAGCACAATCACATTTCCCATGGAATTCAATCCCGATTGTCATCACACAAAGTTTCATGTCCTGGACTTAGAACTCCCATATAATACACTTCTAGGTCATTGTGGATTCATGATATGAAAAATGTGCAATCAATGTTCCATCAATGCATTAAAAAAGTGAAGCACGAGGGACACACTATCACAATACAACAAGATTCGAGCCCTTCACTCACTTTGTAGATATCTCAATAGTTTTACACGTAAGGGTACCTATATGTGTCCCTCCGCATTGATATAGTTGTTCCTCTTCTTGATCTGAAGTCATGGAGTCCCGAGTACATTTTGATTCTCTCGGTTCTTGTGCCCATGGTGCCTCTACATCAACTTCTCCTTTTGATTCATGGGAGATGAAGGTTCTAGAGAATATAATGTGCAACAAGCCCTTTTAGTTTTAGACCTCTCATTGTCACCTAAAACTAGAGGTCAACCCAACTATCGTTTCAGACGACCTAGAGATGAGCAAACTATTGGGTCATTTTTACTTGGAGGCTTGTTGGCTGAAGAGAAATTATTGGATCCACCTACGAATTGGGTCCTAGAAGACACTAAACTAAATTGCTACCAAACCCCTAAATATGAGAAGTCTAGTTGAATGATGTACTCCATGGGCTACTGAGGGTATATGATGTAGAAGGAATGAGCAAGGACAACGAGAACCAAAGTGTGTCTCCCACATTTTAAAACAAAAACATACAACATTAGAATTCACCCGTATGGGGCACATCCTAATGATCAAGATGCTACCCGATGCGAATGTGAGGATAACATTGACTATTTAGATAGCAACACGATTCCCACTATAGCCAATATGAGGATCTTTCCTCCACGAACTTGTTCACGAATACCGTTTTCCTCACCATAACCCCTATCGAACCTACATTGACCTCGTTTACCCTTACCTTATTTAATGGGACCAACAACATCATATGTCACTAGATCTATTTGAGAATGATGAAGTTGTAAAATTCATAGGCATTCGGGATACAATCCCCATTGGAGACCACAAAAAGGGATTTTATATTGACTTAGATACCTATGCCTACTTCAGAGGGAAGCTAAGATTTTGGTCGAAAAAATTTAAGAAAGAGTGAGGGAAAAGTTCCAATGCAAAGCCTCGGCAAAAATCAAAGTTCGAGTCACACGGTGAAACCTCTTTGAGGCATTGGCGAATACAAACAGTGCAAAAATCAAAGGACAATAAAAGTGACCATGCCAGGATGAAAATATCATGGACACATCCTTGGATGAAGATCTCAACCCTCTACCCGATCCTACGCGTATGGAGGATTTGTCAAAATTAATGGTAGAAGAGACTATTGATGTAAACATTAGCATAGAAGATGACCCAAAAATAGTCAAGTTAGGAGCTTCACTCTTGGCACGGGAACAAAAAACATTCACCATGATGCTACGAGTTCATAGATGTGTTCGCATGGTCCTATAAGGATATGTCGGCATGGATCCAACCTTGGTCGTGCAAAACCTAGTTGTCCATGGAGATGCTAAGCCTATTAAGAAAAATCTCAAAAATATGAATCCGAGGGTGGCTCTCCTAGTTAAGGAAGAGTTAGAAATATTGCTTGTGGAAGGATTCATTCAGCCCATTGCTTACTCTGAATGGATATCAAACATCGTCCTTGTCCAAATAAAACCTTTGGGAATCGAGAATCTGCATGGATTTTGGAGACATAAATAAGGCATACCCTAAGGATGATTTTCCATTACCAAATATTGATATGTTTGTGGATTCAATAGCAGGATATGAAATGTTATCTCTTATGGATGGCTTTTTAGGTTATAATCAAATTAATATAGGTGATGAAGATCAACACAATACAACTTTTACAACTCCTTAGGGTACCTTCTATTATCGGGTAATACCACTTGGTCTTAAAAATGTAGGAGATACCTATCAAAGGGCCATGATAGTAATTTTCCATGATATGATCCGTGATATCATGTAAGATTATGTGGATGATGTCCTCGGGAAATCTAAGAAAAGGGACGATCACCTGCTTATTTTGTGGCGTATCTTTGAATGCCTACAAGAGTACAAGGTTCATTTGAACCCAAAGAAATGTGTTTCTAGTGTGCTATCAGGAAAATTGTTGGGTTTCATTCTATTAAGAAGGGGAATTGAGGTAGACCCTGCTAAAGTGTCTACTATTACTGAGATTCCTCCTCCTAAAAACATTAAGAAACTGCACAGCTTGTAGGGAAAAATACAGGCTATTCGCCGCTTCATCTCCCATCTTGTCGATAAATGTCATTCGTTCACTCACCTACTTAAAAAGGATGTTGCATTTATCTAGGAACAAGAGCAACAACATGCCTTCACCTTGCTTAAGAAATACTTGGCCAATCCACTTGTCCTCATGCCTCCAACTCCTGGTGAGCCACTCCTACTTTATATCTCTGCTACTCAATTTTCTATTGGTGCGCTACTGCTTGCCCAATATGACCTTGGTCATAAAGAAATAACGGTATACTACCTTAGTCGCACTCTCATTGCTTACGAGCTCAACTATCCCCAAACCAAAAAATCTTATATGGTTGTAGTTTTTACCTTTAAAAAAATTCATCATTATCTATTGAATACCAAAACAAAGATTATATCAAAAGTTGACCCACTCAAATACTTGTTGGCTAAACCCACCCTCACTAGTAGAATGGCTAATTGGATCATTCTGTGAGTGAATTTGACATCAAGTTTGTGCATCAAAAGTCGGTCAAGGGACAAATAATTGCTGATCAATTAGCAGAAGCACCTTCTACAAGGCATTGAACCTATGAATCTGGATCTTCCGGATGCCTCATTCTTGTATATTGAAGAATCTGTCATTTGGTAGGTACACTTTGATGGGTCTTTTAATTTTCATGGTTCAGGGGTAGGTGTGGTCCTCATTACTTCTTCTAGCGACCCCATACCTCAAGCTTTTTACCTTGGTTTTCCTTGCATGAAAAATATCACAAAGTATGAGGCACTCATCGCTTGATGAATCTTGTCATCAAATGGGACATTCATCATGTTAAGATTGTTGGTGACTCCCGATTAATCATCAAGCAAGTCAATGATGAGTACAAAGTTAAGGATGAGAAACTCATCCCGTCTAAAGAAGTGGTAGAAACTTTGAAAGAGTATTTTATGCGCATCACATTTGAACAGATTACAAGAGCACAAAACAGATATGTAGATGCTATGGAAACATTCTTTTTGGAAAATCTACACAAACATGTGTACGACATGCCGAATCCTATCTCACTTGTGATGTCATTGGTCCCAATTCCCCATGGTATGAGCCCATCTTCACCTACCTCAAAGACAAAAATTCCCTCCCGACATCTCCCGTTACGAAACAAATCCTTATTCGCGGATAGCCCGCTATACCCTTTTAGGAGGTACACTTTATTATCATGGCTAAGATGGGAATCATTACGTTGTCTCGATATGACATGGTAGATCCAAGTGATTAAAGAGGTGCATGAAGGGTGTGTGGGGACCATACTAATAGAATGGTTCTAGATTAAAAAAATTGATAGTGGGATACTATTAGCCTACCATGGAAACCAACTCACGTAACTATGTAAGAAAGTGTGTACTTTGTTAGAATTATGGAAATTTCATCCATGCTCCATCACAACCATTGCAAACCATCACTACCCCATGGCCATTTTCTAAATGGGGAGTTAATTTAATAGGAAGCTTACCCCTACTTCATCGATGCCCACACCCACATCATTACATATATTGAATACTTTACTAAGTGGGTGGAAGTTATCCCTTTGACCTATGTAATGGGTGCTCAGATTTCCAAGTTCATCATGAATCATCTTATTTGCCGGTATGGCATTCCTGCAGCCATTATTACTGATAACAAAAATCATTCAAGAATAAAACCATAAAGGATCTCTATCATCGGTTTCAAATAAGGTTAAAATGGTCTACACCATATTATCCCCAAGGCAATGGACAGGCCGAGGCCACTAATAAGACTTTGGTTTGAATCATGGAGAAGATGGTAAGTAAGACAGTCGTAATTGGCATTTGCAAATACACCCAGATCTTTGGGCTTATAAGACCTCTATTCATACCCCTACTTGGTGTGACACCATATTCCCTAGTATTTGGAATGGAATCTATCATCTCGTTAGAAATTGAGATTCCTTCCTTAATAATTTATCTTAGGGATTATCGGACAAGGATGATAATTATCGAGTGGCTAGACTAGTAGAGTTAAAACTCCTGGATGAGAAGTGCATCCGCACCCTTAACCATCTCAAAGCGTATTAGAATAGAGTCTCCATAAATTAGAACAAAATAATCATACCTCGTCAATTTGAGGTTGGTGATTTGGTCATGAAGGGGAATCAATTCAACACAAGGGGAAAATGAGAGAAGAAAGGAAAGTTCGAACCGCATTGGTTAGGACCTTATGTTATTGTGGCCAAGTATGGCATAGGGGAATACAAACTTGCCCACCCCAATGGTGATGAGCTTCGTGACCCCATGAATTTCGTGCACCTTAAGTGGTTCTATGCTTAAACATGGAGCGAAAATCGCAAAAGAAAACCAAAAATAGGGTAAAAAAATCAAAATTAAAAAAATTAAAATAAGAGAAAAATAAAAAGAGAAAAAGGTCATCCATAAGTGAAAACCACGTAATTGTGGCACTTTTCATAGGTCCTTGGGTGAAAACTGGTTTCTGGCACCTTGGGAGGATTCGTTGTTCACAATCATCTTACATCTAGAGGGTACTTTTACTTAGCCTAGGGCTAGTTCTACATTTGCCTCTAAGATTCCCTGTGAGCCTAATCTTGTCAAGCCTTGATCCGTTTTGTCTCCTTTTATTCGTCTGTGAAGGCATGGTCTTTGTCTATTCCCCATCTCATGTTGGGGGCACTTCTACAACTTTACCTTCCTGTTTACAAGCGGGTGGCATTTGCCCTTGTATATTCCCTATCTAACACTGGGGGCATCCATGCTTTCTTGGTTACCTATGCATAGCTCCGAAAAACTGTTAGAAAAATACAAACACATTCAATATATGTTTGAAAATTAAAAAATAGAATTTTTTTCACAAAACTCTAAACAATAGAAAATTGTTTCACAAAACTCTAAACAATACAAAATTGCTTCAGAAACAATCGTACAAAAATATTGACTTTAGTTTTTTTGCATTATCTTGTTTCTTGCTTTGCTTGATTTCTTGTATAGTTGCTTTGTGTTTGTCCATTTGTATTGTTTATTGCTTTGGCATACTTTGTTAGGATTCATCTTTTCAAATCAGATTTATCCTTGTTCATATTGAAGTGTATTTTTGCATGTTGGTGAATCATGGTACATTGTTGTATTGGTTCATTATGTTCTTTGTTAGCGAGTTGATTGTGTTTGCCTATTTCATGTGCATCATTTTGTTATCACATCATCATATTTCCATCAATATCATCACATCTAACATCATTTATACATCATACATCAAGAAAAAGATAAGTATACATCATACATGAATGCTAAGCTAATCATCACATATCGTATCATCAAATGGGGGCAAGAGGGATTACAAATATCAAAATCTATCCCCCCCACACCCATATCATCCTGATCCATCCCATCCACTAAATCTAGCACATCACATGAACAAATACATTTGATATAATCTATAGATCTATCATCTAAAAATCAAAGCGCATGCGATACATCAAAAATCAGGATACATATACATGTGAAATCAAATCAGCTAACATCATAACACATCCATATATCCATGTACTCAATCAAAAATAACAAACAATATCCATCATCTCATAACACGTGTCATGTCAAAAATGTCCATATATACATATACATGTGTGTGGTATATCTGTATCAAAAATAGATATACATCACTACTATACATCAAAAATTCCTTCATCTGAGGCATACAAAAAGGATGATATACATCGAGCACAAGATGCACATAGCCTTCACCAAGAGGCACATATATCAATACAATATGGATTAGGGGTGACTCAAGCCCTCAGATAGGTTGGCTGGTTTGTGCCATGGTGGAGGCATCACATGAGCGTTGCTCGGTCCTACAGCTGCCCCTGTGGCTGCTCCACTAAGGCTTGAGGCCTGTCGACCTTGTCCCTACTACTTGACTATTAGCTATAAGAAGGTACCTGCCACTCGGTTAGAACGCCTCAAAATATAATGATTTATAATAGGATTCTCTACCCTCTGCTTTGTAGCTAGATCTCTGTGAGTCTAGAATGTCACCATTGTGCCATCTGTGCATCGAAAGGATATTATCTCTGGACTCGACCTGCTTTTACTCACTCACTCTGCTCTCAGCCTATCTCTCTCTAGTATCATAGGTTGTAGGTGATCCTGTGTCTACTGATATAGGCTCGTCACATGAGCCATCGTGTTGCCATCTGCCATATCTACTAAAAATGGATAGCACCATCACCTCTCTGCGCCGACTTAGGCCCAAGCCTAATCTCGCTCTGCTTTATTCTACTAAAAGTTTGAGCTAGGCTAGGTCTTTCTCTTCTATGGCCTCTGACAGCTCTTTTGTAAGGTGGCTATCTATGCCACTAGCTACACCACAAGGGTCTATCCTTGTGCCTATCCCTGTGCCTACCCTTGTACCGGTCTAGAGGTTTGTCCCTGCTCTCATAATCTAAGCCTAGGAACCTGTGCAGGTGCTTGTACTAGTCCTTGCGCCTTGGTCCCTGCACTTGTGTTGCACCCTACTCATCATGTGGCAGCCCATCAAATGGATCATTTGGGTCACGGTCTGCTGCATCCTCCCTCTCGTCACCGCTATAACGAAGCTCTCATGGTGGCCGAGTGCCTGCTGCCCATGCCTCATCTGGAATAGTCAAATGTCGTGGTAAAACAGTGGCATGCCAATCCATGTAATCAGCAGTGGTACCCGGATCATTGACTGTTGAGATGGGTCCCATGCCTATGGTACCACCTTAAAAGCTAGCCCTGGCTCGGGTTACCTATATGCGTGGCCCCATGGTCAGCCTCTTGGAGTCTCAACGGGCATACCACATATCATCGGTGGAACCCCTACACCATGCCCAGTTATCACTAACATCAGTCTACTATATGATAGCTCAATAATGTAATCTATGAGTACCGAGAAGGAAGTTCTCCATTGTACAAACACTAAGCTCTTCTCTCTCGTCCTCAGCCCACTTTATATGCCTTTAAGGCCTCCATATAATGTCCCTGTCTAATAGCTCGTCAAACTCTAGTCGATAATGGTACAAGATGCCTAGGTGCCCTCGTATGTCATCACCTATAGAAACCCAAGCCATGTATGATGGGTCCTCTGGGGTTTTGACATCTAATGCGCCTATAGGGCACCCAATAGCTATGTGGTCCCAAGACCAAATTTGTAGTAAAGAGGCAAGCCCCACCATCTTCTGACGGTGGTATGTAATCAGATGTAGGTCCCAGTATGCATTGGCCCCAACAATAAAGCTTTCCACTAAAAATCACATGCACCAATGTCATCAGGACCCCAGGGAAGGATGTCCCTATCTTATCAGTGAGCAAAACCCACTGATAAGTGACATCACATAGAACCGGCCCCGGTGCAGTGTAGGATCAGTTATACACTTGTGTAATGAAACTATCATGCCATCGTGTGGTATCTCATCACGGTCAAACAAGTCACTGACCGCCGCCCTGATCCACCCAAGGTCACTCATGTACTCAATCAAGAAGCCTATAATGGGTACGTGGAGAATCCGCCATATGTCCTCCATAGTAACTATCATCTCTCTAGTAGGGAGCCTAAAGCATTGGCTCTCGTTGTGCCACAGCTCAGTCAATGCAGTCAGTGCACCGAGATCCAATGTAATGGATGGCATCCGAGATACGAGGCCTAAGCCCACCACCTCTAAGAGTATCGCCACCGTGCACCGATCTCGTCTGCGCATGCTGCTCCCTCTAGCTCTGTTATGCGTGAATGTCACTCACACGTCGAAGCATGGGTAAACGTCATGCAAAATCATTCCATTTGTCAGCTACTAACATCTCTTCTAAATTCTACCTATCATTTTTAGGTTCAACCCAAAAATCCTAATTTTATTCTAAATGCCATCATTTTTGGCATTTTTCTATCTCTCCTCCATCTACTCAGTGTGCTGCATGCCCTTTTCGGGTGTTTTTGCACCCTATAGTGTGTGCGACCTCCTTTTGGCACATGCGCGTGCGCACATTCACTTATGGACATTTACACTATATTTCGGGTACCTGCACATACACATGTGTGTGTGCCCTCTGTATGTGCACTACTAAGTGGTGCGTGTGTGCACATGTGTTGTGTGTGTGTTGTCATGTGGGCGTATACGCCTATGCGCATATACGTGTTTTTGGTGCTTGCGTGTGTGCACATACGCTTGAAGGGTTCATGCGCCACCATTAGGGCACTTGCGTACCCACACATGCTCGCCAATGTGACTATAACCCTAGTTTCCTACTTCTACGAGTATTAATTACAAAATTGATGAAGAGGGTTAGGTTACTCACAAAGATGCCATTGTCGACGTGTCGGTCGTACCCCCGAACTGTCTACACTACCGTCTCAAATGGTCTCATGCTCTCATCATCGTCCTCGTCACTATTAGAGTCTCACGGTAAGAACTTGGCAACAATCGGTAACAAATGAATTGGTCGTGGTGATTTACCCCCTAAGGTGGGGTATATCAAGACATTTTTCACTGGCCATGATGCCTGGAGGCTTGTTTTGACCGTCGTTTTCTCTTCTATTCAACGTCAAATAATTATTTTAATTAAATAATTATTTTTCTTTCATTTTTTATCATCTTTGGGGCAATTTTTTTGTTGTCGAGTACCCCTTTCTTCTCACTAGGACAATTATTATTTATCCTAGGCGATTTTTCTTCTTATCCACAATCTATCAAATAATTATTATTTTTAAATAATTATTTTATTAATTTTTTCTATACGGGGACATTATTTGTCCCCTGTTTCTTCTTTCTCCCCACAGGGAATTTTCTTTGCATCTCGACACTTCATTTTATTTCTTCTATTTTCTTCTATGCATCCACTATCCACCACATTTTAGATAACACTAAAACAAATATATATATATATATATATATATATATATATATATATATCACTTCAAAATCCAAAAACAAGGCAAAATGCTCCACAAAATCCTAAACATTAGAAAACCTACAAAAATAGGTAACCCGCTTATTACAATGAAACTTGTGTCTTGCATGGTTTTCTTTCCGTATCCTATTAGTTTGTTTCGATCTTCAGTGATCAACATGACTTGTCGATCGCCGAATTCACACCCATTCACAAAGCTAGTTGTTTGCTTCGTCTATACTCTAGGGCACATCTCATTTCTGGTGTTGTTTTTTTGTGCACAAAGCTTTATCCTTGGACCTAGTGTCCATCATCATTTCCCCTTGCATGTATCCTTACTCGGGGCATCATTTTTAACCCTTATCGTCATGCACGAACATGTGGACCTCTTTAGCTTGATAACAAAACATTTGTACAACCATCTTAACCATTGTTGGGTTGGATATGTGTGTTCGTACTTGTTTTCCCTATTAAATGAGCTTGTTTCCTTCTCATATTGCATTGCATTTTGTATGTTGCATGGGGTTGGTGTTTTCAGCAATGGACAATTGTTCGTAGTATGGCTTTTCATGCCATCCTACTTTTTTATATGCTTATATTTTTAATAAGGACCGATGACGTAGATCTTTTGGCAATATGATGACAATAAAGTTGTTTCAATACACTGGATGAAATCTTTCTCTTTTCTTCCCATCTTCATTTCTTCTACATCACCCTCCTATCAACACTATTCTTCTTTTTCACCTAGGGTATCCTACACCTCTCCTTTCTTCTATCCACTTCTCACTTTTTTCGACCATCGATCATCTTACTTCATCACCCCATCAACACTCAAGGGGGCATCTCTTACTTCTACTAATTTTTCTTCTACCCTTCAAAATTTCATTTGTTTACTATCTTTGAAGTGGCATCGCTCACGCTACCCTAAAGAGAGGAAAATTTAGACATCTATAAATTAGCTCAACAATTTAAATACTTAAATTGTGCTAATTATCCCATTTCCCACAAATTGGTGACATATTGTCAATAGTGCTCATCTTCTCTTCTATCATCGTTAATTAATTACAATAAGTAATTAATTAAGTCTTATATTCAACAAATACCCTAATTAACGACCTTCCATTAATTAATCCTTCCTTTTATCTAAACTAATTAATTATTATTAATTAATTAGCTTCCCCTTTCATTAAACCAATAAATCATTATTTAATTGATTTAATCCCCTTCTATAGTCTAAATCATGCTAATATTCCTCTAAAAAGCTTCTATAAGCTTGCACATCTATTAATTAATCATCTTGATCAATTAATAAACCCCATTTATGCACATGAGTCACTAAAGGACAAGCTAAACTCTCCTAACGTTAACTCAACCCTATCCAAACCCCCTTATCCACAACTAGCTCAACATCTCTATTATCCCACATGCAAAGGGATATAGAGATCCCTTTATCCATGGGGCTATATAAAGAGCCCTCCTCCTACCTTTACACTTACACCTAATTCTTGAGAAACAAAAGAAAGCATATAGTGCATACACTATAAGCCTTTTGTCATCCTTAAGCATTCCACCATTAGAGGAGCTAAGCCTCATTCTTGCATTGCATCCAATTAAGCTTTTGGGTCATATGGAAATAATCAAAGTAGTCTTGTAGCCATGCTTTGGTGAGCTTCCATTCTTAATCCCTTGAAATCAAACAAACTTTGATTGCCATCGATCTACCTAGGTTCAATTTAGTTGTGTTGGTAGTCTAAAGAGTAGAAGTTTTGATAATTAACATGTTAGTTTGATTTCATTTCAAAGTTCATGATAATGTTGTTATTTAACTTTCCTTAGCTCTTAACTTGACGGTGTTTAGATTTTGATTTAAGTTTGTTAATTAAGACTACTAGGTGTTAGCTTTAATTTCCTTAACTTAGTTAAACAAAACCATGCACACAATAGCTAATAGGTGCCCAGAGATTGATATCTCTCGACATAGTTTAGATAAATGTATTTAAGATATCTATAATAATTGTATAATACATGGATTCTTTCGTAACAATATATTTATCTATATTAATATAATTTATATTAAATTGTATATAAAAGAATAATAATTTCAAATAAATAAATAAAATAAAATAAAATTTGACAATATTTATAACCCACTCACAGCTAGCCATAAATGAGGCGCTTTTATTGATATGGCTTTTACAAATGAAATGCAACTAGATAGACATGTCAAGTAATACAATATTCGCATCAAACTATAACCGAGAGAGACGTGGCAAAAAGCTATGCAACTGAAATTAACGAAAGACCATTATATAGCAACCCCAATGGAAAACACTTTAATGTGGGAGAAGCATTCTCCATCTAAAAATAAAATAGACATGCTAGCCCAAGCTATGGTAAAGAATTGCACAACTTGAAAACTGTAAAACAGTTTACAAAGAAACCCATCAATTGTGAGCCTACCACTCCAAGTCAGAGACAGGGAATTTCTAATATAAAATAAAACCATCATTTCCAGCTTAGGAGACATTAGTTATCAAGATATCTTGTGAATGTTGATTACGTGTCAGTGTATGATGGGCATATTGGAAAATATATTGAATACATACACAACATAAAATATAATACTGATATCTATTTGAGAGCATAAATTGTCACCGATCATTTGATCATAAAAATATTTCAATAAAACCAACTATATAATTGGATACACTAATTAAATCTTTTGAATATTGATAACCTTTGGCGTAATATTATAATTTATCTTAAATATTGACCATGATTTTACAAATTTGTAAGATAAATAATTTTCAATGAGCATAACCACTATTTTAACTTAGTATTTACAGATGTTGCTATTAGATTTAGCAATTATTTCACTTAATATTAAATATTTTTCAAGATTTGTTTTTTCATTTACAAAATGTTTGTGGTATTTTTAATGATACTAGGTGAGATGGGTCAATAGGTAAACATGGTCCAATAATTCACACGACTATTGATCACACAATACCCAATAATTGTCATAGTACTATGTAGTAGTAATTTATTTTTGACATAATAATTATGTAGAAGTAGTAATTTATTTTTGACATAATAATTATGTAGAGTAGCCAATCACATCATGACATGTAAGACATGTCACCCTTGTACAAATATAAAAAAATTCAATGTTCAAGCATTTTCAACCATATTCAAGTATTAGTTTCCACCATGGTTGTAACGTAACTCAAATTTATTATTTTAAATCAATTCAAAATATAGTTTTACGTCCAATTGAACATTCCAAAGAAAAAATATAAGCTAACACAAACCTGAAATACATATTAGTGAAAAAATCACAATCCCATATGATAAACAATTGATTTTGTGGACCCCTTAACTTAAGATGTACCATTACTAGCCCCTCTCCCATATAATAACAAATTACATTTTTAATGGGTTTACCAATTTTATGAATCGCATTCCAAGAAGATTCACTATGTATTTTGCAACGGGTTTGTAATAAAAATTACTTTATTCTATTGCTTGTAGATACCTCTAAATGTGTTTTGAAATTGTTTCTTTAAATCTAAAATCTGTCTAATTAAAAATAATATTGTGATAACTGATAGAGTTGATCAACATTAACGAATACTAAATGCTAATTATTTTATAAATAAAGATAATTTTATGCTTTTGTTTTGTTTGGTAATGCTCCAAACCCTTATATTGTGGATAATTTGGGTGTTACACCGCTTGTTAAAAGTGTTCTCCTTAAGGTTTCCAAATCATCCTCTACCCTTAAAGATTTGACACTTATTTGTCATTCCAATGGATTCTAGCCTGGGACAAAAGAACTACATAAATGGATGCACTTGAATTGGTCATGTGATTGTGAGATTTAGTTACAATGTTACATGCAAAGGGGTTTTTCATTTTCCACATTTTCTTTTCGAAAGACTCTCAATGGGTTCTTAACAAGGGTACCTTGTTTTGGAGTAGGGTTGGCATTTTTCTTACTCGGTTTTTGAGTTCGATCATGTTATTATGATGGTTTCCAAGATGTTGGTTTGGGTTTGTCTCCCAAATCTTCCACTCACCTTTTGGCACCTTTCAGTATGTGCTACTATTGGCAATGTTTTTGGTAGGTTCATAAAGATGGATGATGAGCGGTCTAAGCAAGGGTTGTTCACCTATGCATGTATCTACATTGAGGTGGATCTCGGTGAAGGGCTTCCGATAAAATGGAGTTGATTTTGAATATTTCAAGCGGGTACAACTTTTAGACTATGAGAACACTGCCTTTCGTTGTTGTCTATGTCATCAAACTAGACACCTTCAAGAGGATTGTCCTCAGCAGTGCCCCATGACATGAAACAAGAAATCTTCTTAGTCCAAGTTAAAAGTTTGGCAACCTTTCATGTCTCACGAAAATAAAGAAAGTCCTCCTCTTGATGGTGCAGAGGACTTGTATGTCGGCGATTCCTCCCCTCTAGGGCTTAGAAGTGTCAAGATTTTTCATGTTTCTGAATTCTCGGATTCAAATCATGATCAAGGATGTTCTAACCTGGCAGTTTCCCACCACGTTATGGCTCTCCAGTTAGAAAATTGCACAATTGTCACCAAATCTAAGGACAAGAAGTGGCACTTTGAGCCTCCTACACCTTCTCGTTGGATTTCTTCAGCTATAGCACCTCCTATTAGTGTTATTCGTTATTTATATCTCTTATATTTTTTGCTGCCTTCACTTTTCATGGTGCGCTCGTGGCTTTTTGTGCGAGCTTGAGCTTTCTCGTCAACCCCACTCTTGTAACTTATATATAATGTGCAGTTCCAATAGTAAAATCAAAATGGCCCTCGACTAAAAATTGATTGGTGACATAAATAAATATATTTACTTACTCCTAAGAAAAGTGTTCCCTTCCTCTTAAAGGACAAGTTTGTACAAATTAGGTTCACTGGTCAAAAGATATTTTCCGTAAATCTGCACTACGCACCTACACAATAAAATAAACAAGCTGGCATTTCTTTTTTAGTCTAGGATCATAATACTCCACAACTGCTAGTAGAGAATATGATCATCACCAATAGGAACTACTTTGTAATGATAATAAACTCACTATTCCTGAAAGTGAGTGTACAATGGATGAAAAATTATGAGGCGACTCTCCACATGAAACTAAAGTCGAAAGATTCGTGCAAATACGAAAGAATTCCTTAGCCCTTTAAATTATTGGAAACCATCACTTCTTAACAAAAATCTCCAAAAGTTTAATAGAAAGAAATGCTTGTCCGAAAGCAAAAGAGAGTACATTAATTTATTTACACGATAGCTGGGACAAAGATATAAATTATAATAAAATTCCACACTTTTCTTTCCATGTCCTTAATTGAATTCGACGTCGTAGATTTAATCCAACTACTTCAGACGTAAAGAAAAGCATCAAAAACATAATTTAATACGCAGAAGTAATTCATTTCCACCAACATTTTGGCAATACTCTTCAGTCACTGAAATTATAGCAAAGGTAAGCCTCCCACCATTTTCACATTGGACTCCATAAATGTTTGAGATATTTGGCAATGAAAATGTAACAGAATTGCAGAATAGGTTGTGAAGGGAAGAATATTAATGAGAAATAAGAGTGCATCCACCCATTCAATATGGCAGTCGGCAGTGTTGTATCTGTGGGGTGGGGTTTTAACTTTTGCAATGATTTTTCTATTAATCTTTGCTTTGCTGTGGTTGGCATGTTCTGACTACCGGAGGGAGTCTGGTAATGATTCTTCAAGTAGTGAATCCTTCGACTCTTCGAGGATGTCAACAAGGATCAGGAATTGAGATTTGCTGATGATGGTAATGATAAGGAACTTGCGGTGATTATACCTGGGGAGGAACACCCTACTTTTATTGCCAAATCAGTAGTGCCAGTATTGGAAAGTTAGTGAGCATATTCCATAGCTAACGTGTCTCACACAAGTGGCATATTCCATTGTCTTACTGAAATGATTATGATGTTGATGGAGCTTGATGTTATGAGCATCATATATCATGGGTTCTGTTTTATCTTTATATTTTTCTGGAGGACGATGAATGATTTGAAGCAAAGTTCAGGAAACTTATTTGCTCCTTTGTTTGTTTGCTTTTTTGATGAATAAGATTTTATATTATATTAACAAGTAAAACAATACAAGATAATTGATAAAAAAAGAAGGGTGGAATGGAAGCATGCCCCAAAACCATGCGTTCAGACTAGGCAAAAACAGAGCCTAAGAATACATCCTATTAGAAAACATCATAAATAAGAGAAAATAAGAAAGGTAAGCCACCGCTGCGCATTGTTGTCTGTAAGGAGAAAAATCTTGATCATGCCAACCACACAAACAAGTCTTTGCCACTATCTCGACACGTCCCAACCAAAGCCGGGTTGGTTTCCTTCTTCAAGATATCTTCCATAGTGGCTCGAGTGGGCGAGATGGTGAGAGATAGCCTAAGAAATTTGTTGGGTAGAGGTGGAAGGTTTTAACCGTCGTGAGTGTGCAGCTTGAGGGCAGCCAACGAGCCCCAACCGAGCTAGGCCGGGTGGCGAGGGCATCCCAATTCTAGTGGCAGTGAAGGTGGACAGGAGAAGTTTGTCTGCGGAGGCCGGGTGAGGAGACGGTGGGCAAGGCTGAATGTGCAACATTGTGAGCGGCTCTGACGACCGCCACCTCTAGGACAATAGCAGGCACCACCTTGTGACAGAGAACAACAGGTGGGGGACGGAGGCTCGTGAGAAACAATGCAAGGGGTGTCACATCGGTGATGAAGGATTGTTCCCTTTGTTTTGAAAACCACACAATGTTTAAAATGAGAATTTCATTTGTATAGTTCAAAAAATGGGATAGATGTTCCTCCGTTTCCACCTCGAGACAACATGATGTTCCAATTTAAATTGTAATTTTTATATTTTATTTTTGATGACAAGGATCTTATATTATAATTTCACTATACCACTAATTAATATTATGTCTACATATGAAAAAAATGGTAGACATCTTCAGCGAGTAGAATCAAACTCCAATATTTCTACTTTAAGTCATTACACCATATCATAAGAAACAATCAAGCGGCATGGTCCCAATAAATAAGTGTTATATAGAAGTATGCATAGACACCTATTTTCGGTACCCTACATTGTTTATCCAGGGCACTCACATTCACACTCAAAATATTAAACTTATATTATTATTCCTAAAACCATGTCCTCACCACAAGTAAATCTTATTTACCCCTTAGTAAATACATATTTACTCATTTAAACCACCATAACCACCTAAAAATCACCCTATCCCATTTTAAACATAATCATCTAACCTCCTAACATCTTCAACATCTTCAACATCTTCCTAACCATCTGCAGGCCTCTTCATACCCAAATTAACCCTTATAAAAGTTGTTGAAACCACTTCCAAGCGGGTTTCCCCACTTTTTCTAGGTCACCAACGATTCTAACTAATCACCAAAACTATATAAACAACATAAAAACTCTATGGAAAGGATCTTCGACATTTACAATGAAGCTCTAGTTCTCTAACGACTTACATGACATCATTACAAACACCCCCACATCACCCGCATCTTTGTCACATTCTGGAAGATTCATATATCTTACATAAGATTCCCACTACGTTGTTTCTTAGTATTCTTCATCCAAGGTAAAATATGTTCATTTTTTTGTATTTAGTTTGTTAATGCATCACTATCAAGGTTGAATAACTTTAAAAATCATCTATTATGCACCTTCTTCGCATCTTATTTGGAAATCAACCTTTTCCACAGTAATTGCCAATGATTTAATCTGAATCACTAGCGATTACCTCAAATCACTCGAAGAACCTTGTCTTTTTATCGCTTTAATCACATTTCATGTATTTAAAATCAATATATCAATATCGTTTTATGTCTAATTTTCCTGTTTTCAATTTATTTCTCTTTGTTGATGACTGTACCAAATAAGCAACATCCATTACAAGCATATACAACCTTCCTATTGTTTCACAACCACTAGTTTGGGAACAATTCAAAATTTAACATGAACACAAATCTATGTGTCATCTCCTTAAAACCAAATGTTGAATACATCAATTATTAACTTGAAGTCAAACGTAAAGAATATGACGTTCTTTGAAGAATCCTACTTCGATTACTTCTTGGATTTTGAGCTTGTTCTAGCCCTCACACGGTCACCTATCATGTGAAGAACAATCCCTCTATCCCTTTGTATTTTTAATCATCCTCTTATTGTCAATTATTTTCCTATCATTATCACTTGATTGTAATGCAAGTTGATATCCTTCAAGGAATCCCTTCGGTTCTTTAGATTGGCCTTTTAAAGAAACTCATCATATCCTTATCTAATATTTATCTTGTCTAGTTATTTTTCTATGTGCAAGTTTATCTCATTTGCTAGAAGTAGTAGTCTCTCACCCCTTTTTCATTCACACGTCTCGACGTTGCATTATCGGAGCATGTATCGATAAACCTTGATGTATTTTGAGATATTGGTGTTTTGTCATATAATTAACAAACTAAAAAAACCATTAACATTTTTGCATGCCTAGTGGGATCAATAGTCCGTTTTTGATTAAATTTTTTATCTTATTGTTTCTTTCCTTGTAAAATAATCAAACTTTTGAACTTCAAGTTGTTTGTTATCGCTTCTTCTAAAACGCATAAAATAAGGAAAAAAATCGAACACATGTACGTTTATTTTCTTTCATTCTCTTTTAGCATTACATTTTCATTTGAGTCTGTCTTCATCAAAATTAATCTTTCCTCTTGGGTCTTAAAATGAACCTTAATTTTTCTTTCTCACATAGTTTAACTAGGGGTTCAATAATTGTGTTCACAAAAATCCCGTCACACATAGCAAATAAAACTTGCATCTCAAAATACCTTCCATTCCTACCCACTTCGATTTCATCACCAACGGGGTAGACGACTCATTGTTCTATCCAAGTATAAATAAGCTGGTGAGAGGTATATCAACTAAGCATCGATAACCTTATTGTTGTAGGACCGTGAAGTGAGGGGTAGGCCTCAATCTTGTGCCTTGTACTAAAAATAACACGGAATTGAGCCTCACATACCTTCGGGTATATCAGGACTCCAATCTTAACTCACCTAAACAAGTCTTAGCTATCCATTTTCCTAGTTCCCTTTGAGCCATATTTCATTCCACACTTTTCTTAAGTTAATCAAGATAATCCAAAACTTTCTTGTGTTTTCATGGTTCCTTTAAAATAACAACTATCTTTAATTTCCTTATTGTTTGTTTGTTCAGTTCATGGTTTTGACTAGATAGCAGTCTTGCCTTCAAAACATCACAAACATGACAAAATTGTAACAACTAATAAACCCTTTCGCCTAACACAAAATGTCAAGTTGGAATCAGACCAATTTAATCATGAAGAAACTTAAGGATAGATTAAGCATGAGTAGTTTAAATATAGGTTAATCATAGACAAACCTAAGACTCTAGGACAATTTCTATCTTCTAAAAAACAAGTGAATATACTAGAAAACAATATATAAATAAACAAACATATAAGAAAAATACGAAATAAAAACCATACATCATTCAACCAAATAATGGATTGAGATCATTTCAATAATATCAAATTCTATCATCAAAGTTCATGAAATATTAAATCGCTTATTATTGGGACTGATTTCTTTATCCAAGAAATTATTATCTAACCGTTATCCAACAGAGTGAAGTCTATTAATGAGATAACGTCTTGAAAATGTGAATTAAATAAGTGATGATTTATTCATGATCTCATAGTGCAATTATTGGTCATGTAATGCAATGATCTTGGAAACAAAACCAAAACAACAAACTAAAAGAAAATAAACATAAACACATTATTCACAAGATATGACACATTTGCACAATTTGTAAGATAAAAATGAAGATAGGTTTATTAAAGAGAAACATATTTGTAATTATGAAATGTACAATGATTCCCAAGACAACATTTAGCAAGAGTCATGATCAATTTAAAAAGCCAATCAATCTGCATTTGTCTCAAGATTGGAGTTAAAAAGACTTTCATGGACTGGTCTAGATATGATTGATGAAAATTTGTAATCAATTTTAGATGAGATACAAAATAATAAACTCACATAATCAATAAAATAATATTAAAATTGGATATACTTGTATCATAATTTCATACTCAAACCTCAAAACAATGTCATCATAACACCTATAGAATCACTTATCTCATAAAATCATTTGCACAAAAAATATTTCTTATGGAATAGGCCACACAAAAATGCTTAAATATCTAGTCTCCCCGAAAAATGTGTCTTCCAAGTCCTTATATAACTCTTCCTTTTTGAAAAATCATTCTGTTGATTTGTCTTCATATTTTAATTAAATTTATTATAAATATTACACTTCATATCAAAGTGAAACTATTTTATTATTTTGTAAATATCAAATAAGAAGGACTTGGGTAATTTTATTTTAAAAAATAAATGATGACTTTAAAACATTAGGGATGCAACAAGAAAGGGAAGGGGCACATTGAACATTAAATACACCAAATAAAAAATACAACATAACCATTTAGCATTTAATTCATTTAAACCATAAGAATACTCTATCATAGCCAAATAATCGAAAATAATATTTTGTCACATAACCAATCTATCAAGTCAACTAATACCCATGTATATAATCAAATGCATAAGGTCAACATGTCAAAATATCATCAAGTGTATAAAAAATCCATGAAAACTGCCGATCACCGAAAAAGTATATGTTAAAATCCATGACCGAATTAGAAATCCAAAATGACATAACAAGGTAAAAGTACTAATCATCCAAGGTAAGGTCTAAATGTGGTGCACGAGTCTCAATAAAAAAATCCACATACTCGTACATTACAATAAGAAGAGTAGTGTGCGTAAGGGCTCCCGATTCCTCCTCAATTTTTCCCCATTAGGGGTTTTGTCACTAAATTTGGTGACATTGTTAGCTGTAACTAACACCAGTGGTCTTGCCAAGTCTAGAGGACTCTCTGCTAAAATTTTCCTAGCTCTGCAGACTGATTGAGATGCTTGCCTTGATCCAGTAAGTTAGCATTTGAAACGGAATGCGCTGGGCATTGAAACCTCTGACTCAGTTGTGTTTGGACTGAGTCTCCTCCAAACAACTAAGCCCATTCAATGTGCACCGAGCTACCTACTCTACATGCTCAATCCAACCTTGCGCAGAGGCATACAAACAAAAGGTGGCCGAGTCAGTATTGATCTCAGTTGTGCTTTGTTTGAAGTCGATCCATCCTCCACTCAACACACATTCCTTGTAACCACAAACAATGACCAATAAAGGGAAAAATATAATATAAACAGAGGGTAGAAGCAACATCTGAGGCATCCCATACATAGCGAATTAGAAATCTATGAATCTAAAATGACCTCCACCCTTATCTGCGACCTGCACATACCCCTGTGTCCCTTACCATGAACTTGCACAAAAGTTGAGTTCAATCAACATCCAAGACAACAATTTGAGCTCCACTCTCACCATGACCCTGCAAAATCAACATAGGGGATGGTGCGAACAAAATAAAAAGCCAAAACGAGGTATCCAAATTTGTGACCTCAGTAGAAACAAAAGTGGATTAGCAAAATCAAAAAAAGATTAAAAAAATAAGTGGCAGCATCCAAAGGAAAAACAAGAAGAAAAGGCTCGAGATCTAGATTCTCCGGTGGAAAACCCTAATCCGCCCATCTCATAGCTACATGGATAGTCTCCTCCAAGCACACAAGCCACATGGGACCTTTGCCATGTCATTTTTTCATGAGGTAAGTCAATTGCAATATTCATTAAATTCAATGTGCTTTGTTTTTAACCATAAGTGCTAAAGGTGCCTAAGTGGCTAGAGTGAACACCTTAGGTGGATGAGGTTTCGGGTTTGACTCCCACCCCCAACACAAAAATTTTGAATTTCAAAATTTAGTGGCAAAAATAGTGAAATAGCCAAATGTAGAGGGTAATTTAGCGAAATACTCTAAGCTAAAAATCTTAGTTATAACTAAATGCACCACGAAATGTTTACTGAGAAAAACCCTATTTTCGGGCAAATTTATTTTTCTCCTATTAGGTCTATTTTTTCATTCCAAGCAACATTTCCTAAAGAGGGTACACCAAAAATTACATTTTAAGCTATTTTTTTGCAATTTTTGGCATAGAGGGTCATTTTGGGATCCGAGAGGCTACCAAGGCCCTTAAAACAAAAAGTTTTTCTCTACCATTCAATTTTTTCCAAATTTTTTAATTTAATTTATATACTTCAGTATATTGTACTAATTTGTAGGTTTCCATAGTCACCAAAAATATTGTAATTTCTCAAAACTGGTAGAGAGTTGTAATGAAAAACAGTAAAAATTGGTTTAAAAACACTCGAGAGATTCTAGATCTCATTCGCAACATTCGGTATATATAGTTCCTCCGAGAATCACTTACAGGTAAAGTCGTCGTGACTACTACTGCACTTAATGCCTAATACAACCGCAATAACATCATCTCGGCATCAACCCTTTAAATCGACGAGGAGTAATAAGGACACGGTGTACACACTATGAGTCGGAGTCAATAATCACACGGACCCCTTTCAGGACTATCTTGGTACCACGTATCGAATTATTTGACGTACATTAATGCCTCTTTTAAAGTACCGTCGGGTATATAGAAAGGGAAAAATTCTTCCATGTACCGTTGGGTATATCGGAAGGGTGCATATATAGAAAGGTTCGGTTTATCGAGTGTCGGTATATAGATTGGGAGACCTTATACCTAGAGTGATAAGAGTCTAACCCTCTTAGTGACTTTTTCCAAATGGGCACCAATGACCCCAAATTTTTCTTCGTGATTCACAACTACTCATAGGAAACAACTAATTTTCATGGAAGAGATGTGGACTATTGTGAATGGTACTGACCCGATAAACTATTAATACAACACAACAACGACAGCTTTGATAAAGTAGATCAAAAGGCAAAACTCATCATCTTGTAGAACGCCACATTATAGATGCTAAAGAAGCATGGGATAAGTTGAACACAGTGTATGAGGCCAAAAACAAGAATGTCACTCTAAATTTGTAGAGTTAGTTACATACACTGAAGTTCAAGCAAAATGAAAAAATTGAAGCTTTCTTGAGAAGAGTTGTATAATTTAGGGCTTCACTTATAGCCCAGGAGATGTGGTCACAAGTGAATCTCTCATTCCCATTATTTTGAGAGCTCTCCCTTCTTCTTACTGCATTTTTGTAACAACACTAAACGTTTCAAATATGACAGTTAGTTTTGAAAAGTAAACCTATTGCAACAAGAGGAATCCATGCATAATAAGGATGATGAAGAGGAGCAAGCACTTTCTTCTCATCAAAAATGGAAAGGAAAAGGAAAAGGAAAACCTAATTCCTATCAAAATTCCCAAATTCAAAATCAATATCAACATCAAGGGGACAAACAACAGAAAAAGCAATGTCCAATCTGTAAAAGAGGACATGAGTTAAAATATTGTTGGTAAAATACATACAAGAAAGGTTCATCAAGTAATTCTAGACCTCAACACCAAAAATATCATAAGGGACATACAAACTACAATCAAGTGTAGAAAAAGGGGAACTATAAAAGAAAACCCTATTAATAAGGAAATATTGTAGAGAAAGAAGACCATTCGGATAACGAAGACTACTTGTACATTGCTCAATCAAGTGAACCTTCCACATCATCTAGTGATGTATAGTATTTTGACTTAGTAGCCACTCTACACATGACCGGACATAGGGGATTAGGAACATTTCTCTACCTCTTGGTTCATGCAATTGTAGATTGTCAGATGTTCTATATGTCCCTCGGTTGACTAAAAATTTGTTGTCAGTCTGTCAAATCCTTGATCATAACTTAAAAATTGACTTTGATAGTCATTCCGGTAAGAAAACTTGTTTGATTCGAGACAAATCATGAGGCTCAAAAATAGTTACAAAATCCTTAAATGTGTGAAGCATGTTCCAACTTGCTTTTGTCCACAGAGATGATAAAGCACTTATGGCTAATAACTCTACCTCTACAAATTTGTGGCATTGGAGACTTGGTCATGTTAGTTTCAAGTATCTTGAGACACTTTGCCAGTGCAATATGGTACATGGGTTACCATATCTTTAGAAGGATACAAAAAAGTGTCCTCACTGCCTAGTAGGAAAACAACATAGAGCTTCATTCCAGAAGAGTACTTTTTGAGCTCATGGCAAGCTTGATCTGGTTCATACTAATCTTTGCGAGTCAATGTAACCAAGTCATTATGGATTTCAGTACTTCATGCTTTGTGTTGATGACTATTCAATAAAAATGTGGTTTTTTGTTTTTGTAAGAAAAGTTAAGCTTTTGAAACATTCAATAAGTTTGAATTAGTTTTTGTGAATGAAATTGATTGTCACATTAGAAATTTTTCTCAAATCGAGGGGGAATTCACTAGTGATGTGTTCAAAGAATACCTACAAGCTCACAGGATTCATCAACAAATTCCTCCTCCACACACACCACAACAAAATGGTGTTGTTGAGAGAATAAATCATACTTTCATGGAAATGGTTTGATGCATGATCGATGAATTTGGACTTGCAAAGAAATTTTGGGTAGAAGTAGCAAGGATAGTTATGTATTTGTTGAATAGAGTGCCCAAAGTTGCTCCTTGCGGAATACCACCACATGAAGCATGGTAAAATCGAAACCATCCATTGCACACCTTAGAGTATTCGGGTGCAAAGTAAGTATGCACATACCCAAGAAGAACATAAAAAATTGGACATGAAGTCACGAAACTCATCTTCATTGGATATAGTGAATAAACTCTTGGGTATAGATGATAGATCCGAATACTAAGAAATTCTACACTAATAGAGATGTTGAGTTCTTTGAGAAGAAGGAAGAAGAGTCTCCTCCTCTAGACTCGCCTGATGTGGATTCTTCACCAGTTGTAAAAATTGAAGTTGATGTTCCCACTAATGATGAAAGTGATGATGGGGATGATGGTGATGATCATATAGAACCACAACCCATGGGAATGGATTCGGTTTACACCTAAGTGGTGTACTAAAATGATACGAGATGCAAGAATGGATGCTCCACTAAATACATACACCTCTGGAACACGAACTCGTAGTAAAGCAAGAGAATAATTTAAATTTTCTTTGATGAGTAGAGTTATTGAATTTGATGAGCCCTCTACGATCCTAGGAATCCCTACAATGAAATCTTGGAAAGATGCCATGGACGTTGAGTATCAATTAGTTATTAAAAACAACACTTGGTAACTTGTCAATATTCAACCAGGAAGAAACCCATTGGATGCGAGATGAATATTTACAAGAATGTACAAAGTAGATGGGACAATAGACAAGTGTAAAGTGAGACTTGTAGTGAAAGGGGTATGCACAAAAAGAAGGCATTGACTATGAGGAGACATTTTCTCCCATAGCTAAGATCAAAACAATCAAGATGATCTTTTCTCTAGTTGCACAATTTGGTTGGAAAGTCCATCAGATGGATGTAAAAAGTGCCTTTCTTAACAAATATTTACAAGAAGAAGTCTACATGACTCAACCCAAGGGATATATCATAGGCTGGTCAAGAAGCAAAGGTATGCGACTCGGAAATCTCTGTATGGCCTCAAATAGGTACCCCAAGCATGGTGCATCAAAACTATTGAGCATATCGTACAACATGGATTTGTTAGAAATGCATACGATCTCAATATTTACCTCAAAAATCAATGGGAATATTGTGATTATCATTTTCTATGTCAACGATCTAGTCATCACTGGAAGTTCAATGAGGATGATCGACGCAACGAAGAAAGATCTTAATCGATCATTCGACATGACAGATCTCCGGCTAATGCATTATTTTCTTGGATTAGAAGTATGGTAGAAAGACAATCACATCTTTGTTTCTTAGATGAAATATACCAAGATGACGCTCGATAAATTCAGGGATGATGGATTGCACACCAATTACTACACCTCTGGAGAACAGTTGTAACTATCTTGTTCAGATCCATCTCTTGAGGTAAATACTTGATTTATATTAAGAGTTGATTGGGAGTCTCATTTATCGACCTATACTAGACCGGATATCAGCTTTACAGTGAGCTATCTATCTAGGTTCATGTAGGAACCCAAAGTATTTTATTGGAAGGCAAAAGCCACATATTGAGATATCTCAAAGGATCGGTAGATCTTGGTCTAGAATACAAGAATAATGATAAATTTTTCTTGTCATGATATTTGAATTTAGATCGTGTAGGCAATATTTATAACGGAAAATCCATTTTAGGGTTTGTATTCTTTATGGGATCTGGACCAATATCATGGAGAAGCAAGAAACAACACTTTGTTTCTCATTCTTGTTATCCTGTAAAATTGACAAGGGAAATTTTGTAGGTAACCATACCAAAAAAAAATTCTGGTTCTTCGTTAAGGTCCCTAAGCATTCAGAAGGGCATAAAATCCCTTTCTAGAAAATCAGGGTTTTCGAACTTAGTCATTTTGATCCTTTTTGGGCTAGGCACAGATTTTGTTCATGCAACACAAACATTATTTCGTGTCCCCTTCTATTCCTTTGGCTCACCCTTTCGAGTGTTAACACAACAATTGTTGTGCCTCCTCGTGATGCACCTTTCGTGCTTGTGCGAGGTGCATGCACCGACCTACCAACAACAAAAATGTTTGACCCGTAAGTGGTGCACCAAAGCGCTTAAAATCCCATGTTGACAATCCTAAATTTGTGCCAAAGCATAGATAATTTCCTGGCTATGAGGCATAACCGCGCCGAAGGGTGCAAATATTTTCATGTCGACATACTTTTTGGTGCACCCTTTGAAAAATTTGGTGGTACATTTATTATGCCTTTTCCTATATATACGTGCATTCGCCTGTCATTTTCACAATTGAAAAACATATGAAAACTTATTCCTCTCGCACTGTTAGCGCTAATGTCATCCTCGTGTCACATTCGTGGACCCCACTTTGTTTCTCTCTTTCTATATATTCCGGGTAAGTGGTCCTTGCTTTGCTTATGGTTTTTGTTTTGGTTTTGGTTGTTTGTGGGATTATAATACTAAAATGAATCAAGAAACCATAAACCCCTCTAGCTTTGTTTTGCAGTCTTCCTCCCAAGCCAGTTTAACCCTCCTTCTAGATCTACTGGCCTGGAGGGCTTTATCTCAGAAACGAACCCAACAAACCTCTTTGCTATGTTCCCCTCACTGTCAAATCATGTCGATAAGGCCTAAAAAATCACAAACCTGTCCAAGAAGAGAGAAAATGTAAAGTTGTTACATTTCCACCGTGCATTTTCTTTTGGCGCAATCACCATCCTTGTTGAATAAAACACAGTTGCGTCAAGATGGCACACTGTCCTTGCTTGCAACACGCATCCTTCCTATGTTGAACAAAGAATCCTTACACCAACGCAGGCGCAATCCTGCTTACACCAACAAAGTTTGTTATGCAATCTCTTTTTGCGCCGCACTAGAGGCCCCCTTAGCGCACATAAAGTTAGTGATACACCCTTTAATGCTGCACCAAAATTTCCTGTAACATGTCCCATATCTGCGCCATTGGTGCATCCTCCTCCCATGTAACACCAACCTTATTTGCACCCAGTTGTGAACCTTATATAATGGCGTAAGCGTAAATTTGTCTACAACAACATTGATGTTATGTGTAAATTTCTTGCGCCCTGCACCCTTTGGTGTTGTTTTCTTCCTTGCAACACTCCACATCAATGCGCCATACTTTTGATCCTGCAGCCTACCATATTCCTGTGCCCTACACCAAGAAGCTTTTAAATTGCTAACTCCTCATTCTGTAAAGCTTTGATGGATGATCTAACAACTAACATGGCTCTTTTGCATTGGACTTCACTTTTTCTTCTTACGAGATCAACTTAACTAAACTCGATTTGCATATGTCTACATCAAGCAAAAGGCCAACTAAGTAAAAGGGTAAGGCCAAACTCATGGAGGAAGAGATGAAATACAAATATCAAAGGGTCAGAATTCTCGAGTCCCAGGTAGAGTGTGACTTAGACATCAGAGATTCTGAACATGGCCATATAGACATGGAAGATTTTTGGGCTAGAACCAGAAGGGTCACAGCAGTCCTTGGATGGAAAAATTGGTGGGCAGTGGTCTACATTTCACTGGGGGAATCTTCGTTAGTGTAGTAAATAATGAGTTCATGATGGTGGTGGCCCGCTGCTATAACAAAGACATAAGGTGTGTCGAGAACAAAAAGGGCAAGGTCATAATCAACCTCACTTCCTGGCACTTCGAGATCATGCTAGGTATTCCCCACCACCAGCATTTTGTGGCTATAAGCCAAGAAGACTGTGTAAAGGCATGGGAAGAAAATGAAGAAAAATGCATGCAGTTAATGAACGAAGTGTATTTGAAAAATAAGAAGGTAATAACTAGGTGGCCGCAGGTTATTCACCGTAGCGACTTCTCTGAGGAACTGAGCGACACCATTACCTTCCTGAGTAGGGTGTTTGGGCTTTCTGATGCCCATTACTTCCACAAGTGGATGCTCAAGTACCTGGAAACAATGAACAAGAACGTGCCTGATCAGCGTTTTGAGTGGGAAGAAATCATCAACAGCACCATCTCTGAGCATCTCCAACAACTCACAACAATGGGAGGTTCTACATGAACTCCTACGTAGTCTACGCTGCAGCCTCAGAGAGAGAATATCCAGTGCTGAGCCGATGCGGGGTATGGCCACATGTAAAAATATTTGAATACTATCCAGAGTTGAAGCTAGAAAATGTTAGGATAAATTTTATTATCCTAAATATTAATTATGCATAGTTGAATTATTTAAATAATAAAGTGTTATATTGTTATATGGTTAATCAACCATATTTGTCTGTATGCACATTGTTATATTGTTATAAACAATATATTTGTTTTTATGTAATTGTTGCTTCCCGGGTGATTTGGAAGCTTGTTTATTCTGGTTTTTGGTTGCACCTGTGCAACTCATTTTCCCGGATGTATTTGGCTGTGCAATATCTATAAATATTGCAGCCCATCCTCTATACTTTTTTAGTTGATTGAGATTAATAAAATTACACAGGCTTCCGTCCCTGTTTCTCAATCTACATTTGGTACCAGAGTGAAATTCTGGCCCTGTGAAGGTGTGGAAGAGAGAGCAGCAGAGAGAGAGGAGATTGGAGACGTGTTTGCAGCATTTGAGAGCCTGTGCAGCCTCGTGCAAACTCCCAGCCCCATCCCTGCCTCCCCCACATCCTCCTGTTCCTTCCAGGTGCTTGGAAGGAATTTTTTTGCACTGGTGCACTCAACACCAGGCAAAATTAGCTACAGGTATTGGAAATAATATATTTTTTCCAATAAAGGTTTTTTCTCTACATTATTTGGTCTCTACTGTATTTGGAATTTGCTTGGCTTGTTTTGGAGGTCTGTATATGCACCTGCAGTGAACAAACAGCCTCCTCAGACTGGATTTGGAACTCTGATCAAATCTGGTAGTGCTAAAAGCTTGGTCCATTCGTGACCTGCACAAGAAGAAATCCAAACAGTGATCAAGAATCAAACAGAGCAAAGAATAATAAAAAAAAGGGAGATAAAAACGTTTTTTTAAGCAAATGCGCCCATGCGCGGCCTGTACAAGATAAAAAACATTTTTTTGAGCAAAAGAGGCGCCATTCTCCCTCGCCCGTGCCATTCTCAGTCTCTAGCAACCTGCACAAAGAAATGCAGGGTTAGATAGCAAGCAAACAACAAAAAATGCAGCCAAGGCATTAAAAATGTGGCCAAAGGAAACCGCGGCTGTCTGTAAAGCAAAAACAACGAAAAAGAGGCGCCTAAGCAAGAAGAACAGCACCCCAACTCGATCTAGGACTCATGCGATGCATAGCAAGGGAAAAAACGCAGCCAAAGGAAGAAATACGGCCTGTACAGTGCGTGGCAAGACAAAAAACGCGCCCAAACACAAAAAAACGCGGCCTGCACTTGCAAATCAGTGCGTGGGAAGCTAAAAAACGCGGCCAAAGGAGAATACAAAGGCGTGGAGGTGAAAAGAAATGCTTCAGATCCATTTTTTGAGCATATACAACCCTAAAAATGCCTCTTCACCAGCATGCGCCACGTGGAGGCTCACCAAGGCGCATTTTTTTAGAGGTAAGTCAATTTATTTGTCAATAAATACAATTTGCTTCCTTACATAGTCCAAGCGCCCCAAGTGGGCAAGTTGGTTAGTGCATGCGCCTTGGGAGTGAGAGGTTTGAGGGTCAAATCCCACCAAAAACACTCAAAAACTCTCCTTTTGCATCTGGCGGATTTTTTGGCGGAACTGCTAAATTTAGCAGGCTTTTTTGAATTTAGTTACAACTAACTAAATTTAGCGGAGAAATCCCTAATTTAGGGTAAAAAAATTTTTTCTCCCATTTGGTTTGTTTTATCATTCCAAACATTTTTTGCAAAAGGAGACCCATCTAAAAATTGCATTTTCAGCTATTTTTTTGCAATTTTTAGCATTTTGGGTTCAGGAGGTCACCAGGACCCCGAAACTGAAATTTTTTTCCTGTTATTCAAATTGTACTGCATATTGTACTAATTTTCAGGTTGCCATAGTCAACTGCAAAATTTTACAACTGCTCGTCACTTTCGGTAGAATTGTAATAAAAAACAGTAAAATTGGTTCTGTAACACTCACGAGATCCTAGATCTCATTCGCAGCGTTCGGTATATACAGTGCCTCTGGGAAGCGCTTACGGGTAAAGCCATCGCGACTACTACTGCACTTAACACCTAATATAGCTGCAACAACGTCGTCTGGGCATCGTCCCTATAAATCGACAGGGAGTAATAAGGTCACAGTGCACACACTATGAACCATCCCATCCATCTGTGAACGATTGCAAGACATAAATCCGGACTGAGAAATTATCCGAGTATATAGCGAAGTTACGCGCGCGTATGAGGATATTTCTTTGAGCCGGTGTCAATAATCGCACAGACCCCATCAGTACTGTCTTGGTACCACGTATCGAATTCTTTCACGTACGTTAACGCCTCTTTCACGTGCACTCACCGGTATATAGAAAGGCGAGCTTCTTCCACGTGCCGAAGCGGGTATATCGGAAGGGCACGTATATAGAAAGGTTGGTATATCGGACTGACGGTATATAGATTGGGAGACCTTATACACGGTGATAAGAGCCAAAGCCTCATCGATGATCTCTGCAAAATGGGCACCAATGCCCCCAAATTTTTCTTCGGATTCACAATTGCTCGGAGGAAGAAACTATCTTTGCTTGGAAGACAAAAATAAAAACACAACTTGAGTTTGAAGAAATCCATCTGTTGTGGATCGGGTACTCTAACCAGATCACCAACGGATGCAACACAACAACGACAATTTGATAGAGCAGATCAGAAAGCAAAACTCATCATCTTGTTTGGAGTGTCCGACGATGTGCAAGCCCACATTCGAGATGCCACATCAGCAAAAGAAGCTTGGGATAAGCTGAGCACAATATATGAGGCCAAGAACAAGAATGTCATACTCAATTTACAGAGTCAGTTACATACATTGAAATTCAAACAGAATGAGAAAATTGAAGCCTTCCTAAGAAGAGTTGCAGAGTTGAGGGCTTCACTTCTAGCCCTAGGAGAAGAGGTCAAAGATGAATCTCTCATTCCAATTGTTCTGAGAGCTCTCCCCTCTTCTTACCGCATTTTTGTCACAACTCTAAACTTGTCAGATACAACAATTAGTTTTGACAAGCTAGTAAACTTACTGCAACAAGAGGAAGCAATGCACAACAAGGATGATGAAGAGGAGCAGGCATTGTCTTCACATCAAAAATGGAAAGGAAAAGGTAAAGGAAAACCTAAATCCTATCAGAAGTCCCCACATCAGAATCAGTATCATGGGGACAATCAACAGAAGAAGCGATGTCCAATTTGCAAAAGAGGACATGACTTGCAAGAATGTTGGTTTAACACATATAAGAAAGGTTCATCAAGCAATTCTGGACCACAACAACAACAAACTTACAAGGGACATTCAAACAACTATCACGGGCAGAAAAAGGGGAACTGGAAAAGAAGACCCCACCAGCAAGGTAATATTGCTGAGCAACAAGATCAGTCAGACAATGAAGACTTCTTGTTCACTGCTCGATCAAGTGAACCATCCACGTCATCTAGTGACGTCTGGTATGTTGATTCGGGAGCCACTCGACACATGACCGGCCACAGAGACTGGTTTATTTCAATGAGGGACACGCCATCAAAAAATCATGTTTCGTTGGGAGATGATTCTTCATATACAGTTCAGGGGATTGGAAACATTTCTCTACCCCTTGGTTCACAAAAATGCAGACTATTAGATGTTCTATATGTCCCTGGGTTGACAAAGAACCTTCTTTCGGTCAGTCAACTCCTAGATCACAACCTGAAAATTGACTTTGATAGTCAATCCGGCAAGAAAATGTGTCTGATTCGAGATAAATCCAGAGGCTCGAAAATAATTGCAAAAGCCTCAAATGTGGGACGAATGTTTCAACTTGATTTCATTCACAAAAATGATCAAGCACTTGTGGCTAAAAACTCCACCTCAGCTCAGTTGTGGCATCGGAGATTTGGTCATGTAAGTTTCAAATATCTCGAAACACTTCACCGGTGTAATATGGTACATGGGCTACCATCTCTTCAGAAGGATACAGACAAGTGTCCTCACTACTTAGCAGGAAACAACACAGAGTTTCATTCCAAACGAGTACTTTTCGAGCTCATGGTAAACTTGACCTGGTTCATACCGATCTATCTTTGTCCGATGCAGCCAAGTCATTCGGGGTTCCAGATTTCATGCTCTGTGTTGGTTACTATTCACGAGAAAATGTGGATATTTTGTCTTATGCAAGAAAAGTGAAGCCTTTGCAACATTCAAAAAGTTACACCTGCACAAAGGGTAGGTACACCTGCACTTCTCACACCAAGGCTTGGGAAATGTTCACAAGTTGGGCTAACTGCTAAACACTCAAGCACAATTTCCGACAACGCCAACCTTTGATCTACGAAATTACCTCCAAAATGTGAAACTCGATCTGATCCACGTTCCACGGATCGAGGACATCTACATCGACTGTATCACAAGGTCGAACTCAAGAGAAAGGATCACTCCCGCCTAGCCACGCGAAAATTATTCGATATGGCGTGGCCATTGTTCCAAAGGTTTCCAAACAACTAATCAAGAAGTTGATCAGGTATATCTAGATATGAATGGGGATGACTGGACATTTGCAGAGATTGACAGGGCGAGGGCACCTCAGACAATTGAAGATAGGGTTAAGGGCACATTGCAGTGCATAGAGCATTGCTGCAGAATGAATGGCCTCATCTACCTCGGGGTAGATTTCACAACATCTCCTTTGGGCAATGCACCTGCCAGACCAAAGCATTTTCCGAAGGGAAAAGGTAAAGATAAAGAGGGAGAATGAAGCTCCACTCAAGAAGAATCTCCTGAGAACCCTCCCTCCGCCACACAAGAACAGGTTGTAACCCTAGCACCTCCGGAGAAAGAAGTGGCAGAGAGTGTTCCAACAGGCACATCCACTCAGGATGTTGCCACTATTGCAACCATTGAGGTTCCCACCATCCCTTCTCCTACTCCTCCTTCCCATCCTCCCATCGCCCAAGCAACCATTCATTTGGTTGTGTCTTCTCCCCCATCTTCTAATATTCCCCTTTCCTCTTCTTTTATCTTCTCTTCCCTCGTGGAGCTGTCCCCCAAGATTTCTTCCGTCATCTCTCGGCTCCTTCCACCCCATTTCACGTAGCTCCTACCCCTATGAGCATTGGGAGTTCAGCTTCTTTATCAATGCCACCGCCAAGCGTCTCAACCCATTTCCCTGAGTACACTATAGTTTCTCCTTCTTCTTCCACCATTCCTTCTTCTCCCTTAAGTCCAGCATGGATCTCCCAGCACCTGAGTCAGCATAAGAGGAAATTCCCCATTGCACCTATGGACTTCTCCATCATCCCAATGAAAGGGGCTAAGAAGTAGAAGCCAATAACCCGCTTCTCTCAGAGCACCTCAGGTGAAAGAGTAATGGAGATCGCGTATCCCGATCCCACAAAGGATAAAAAGGATCTGTCCCCTATAGATTATATAGTGACACAGGTCACAATGGGAACGTCATCCGAGAGCCTTCAAGGAGAATCCCTATCTGTGGTGGATGACCTTTGCAAGAAGCTTCAAGAAGCAAAGGAAGAGAAGAGGCTACTAAAAGAGTAGGTTAAACATCTTCTCCATGCCCTACAAAAATGGGCAGTGCACCTCCTACAATGTCACTGAAACTCCTGAGGCCCTAAGTCAGGATAAGATAAACGAATATGCCAAGATTGGAAAACAAGGCATGGTAGTATCTACCTGGAGAGACCAGATCCTCAAAGATAGCAAGGAAGTAATCGTCAAGTTCACCGAGCTATATCAGAACATTGATCCGGTGAATAAGGAACTCCAGTCGATCACAGGACCTATCTCCAAAGAGTTAGACCATGATAGGTTGAAACATGAGACATTCCAAAAGATGCTCGACTACTCACCAATGATTTAGTTAAATTCAGCATCTTTGATTACCCCAGAGCACCCAACAAAGTCCTTGCTGCTTTGGACTACCGGTCGATCAGATGGAATTTTTCCTGGAGAAGATAGATAAGGTCAAAGAGGAAGCCCTAGATGCAATGCATCAAATGGAGAAAATTGTCCTAAGGATGTCTCCGGGATTTCTCACTCCGTCATTCACCTTGAGGAAGGTAGATGAAACTATTTGAATCTTTAAAAGATCATCTCACAAGGATTAGAGCCGAAGTGACTTTGACATTGAATCCATCAACAACCTTTTGGCCTGCCGCGACTTTGTGGGATACCTGATGGAGGTAGGTAATGAGTACTTCAAGCTCCCCAAAAACTTAGAGATGAATGGGAGACTTGTGAAGTCATTGGCAATCACACCAAGGGTCCTACCTAGGATCAACTCTAACCGATGATCAACAAATTCATGGAGTACCGGGCCCAATTCCATATTGCCTCTCCTGAGCAGAAGCAGGGTACTCCTTTCCAGCCGCAAGACGACGATGAATAGCCTTCCTCTTCTTGGCTTTCTTTTTGTAATATTTAAAAGTATGTTGGCACAAATGATGACATCATCCATGTTGCACCATGGGATGTTGTTATCCACCAAGTTGCCCAAAGTCAACAGTTGACTTTTAGATATTTTGTAATTAGTTGTTGGTTTCTTTTTTCCTTCTCTCTTCTTCTCCTTCTATAAATACTTGAATATTTTTTGTATTCAAGGAGGTGGACACTTTTTAGATAAAAAATAGAAGTGAAAAGAAAATACTTTATACTTTTTGTAATAGAAGAAACATTAATACAAATATTAAGACTTTGTGCTGAATATGTGTGTTATGGGCATCCGATCTTTCTTTATCGATCTTGTGTGTTTATTCTATTGGATCTATCTCTACTTTCTTGTCATTTGTTGATCAGTATTACTTTGTTCGTTTATGCAAGTAGGTTTGGCTCCATTTATTACCAATCCCAAAACATAAACCCCTTGTCCTTTCTGCTTTGGAATTCATTTCTTTTCTCCCTTCGGACCCATTCTTTCTTCGTCTTTCCTTCCATTCCTTTCTTTTCACAGTTGGAAGCACCTCTACTAGGATGAGATCCCAAACCCCCAAAGGTAGAATATTGTGAGACTTGCATAGATTCCTGCTGGTAGAATAGCAATAAACCAGTTTCGCTTTGCTGTCTCAAAGAGGGGCTATGCCCTGCACACTGTTGGCTCATCTTTCCATAAATCTGCTCTCACGATAGATTTTCGGACCAACATTTTTGGCATCTCCACTGGGAACCGAAAAGATCTATGTCAACGTTGTGTCGATTAAAGGACACCAACGACTTGTAAAGATGCTAAAGTAACTAAGAATCTTGATAAAACTACAAGAAATCACTACCTGTTTGCAAATCATAACTTTTTACTTAAAATACAAAATTTTTGCAAAAGTGATCCAAACTGAAAATTTTCTTCAGAGACCCATAGATCTGGGCTAGTTAGAGATCTTTAGTTCACTAAGTTTTTACAAAAATCCGTATATTTCCGTAGATCGAGATTCTCGACGAGTTTATAGGAATTTCAACTTACTAAGTCAAATCTAAGATCCAAAAATCAGCTTACTAAGTTGACCATCATTTTATCTTCGCTAATCTTTGTCATTAAACCGAAATCAGTTTTCAAAAGAGGGATAAAATTAAATATTTAGAAAAGGTACATGCTGCTGATTTTTGTCAAAAAAATCAAAAAATCAGCAAGTACAACCAAAAAGAGTTTTTAAATCTGCTCCAAAATATTGTAGATCTAGAGATACACTAGCAGGTGAACCATTTACTCGTAGCAGGAGAGCTTGTGGAGAAGTTGATCCTACTTTTGATCTACTTCAAAGGAACAACTTTAGTATTACACTAGCACGCTTCTCATCGCTAAGTTCAGCTGACCGGTCATCCAGAAGTGTCTCACCTCCACGAAGGAATCATTTTTCACGGGGAACATCCTCATCTCTTTTTAGTGATTTGTTTCTCATTGGAACCGTGCTTCCGGGTCATGTCCTTTTTCTAGCTTTTCAAATGGCAGTACCATGGGGAAATGCTATGGGCCCTCTTGCTTTGCCACATCCTGTTCACGTGCTCCCTCATGGGAACCGAAAGAATTTCCCCAAATTTGATGGAAGCGGAAACCAAAGTACGGATTCACATATATCCACTTTCATCATGTCATGTAGCATCCTGGATGTGACTCATGAAGATGTGTCAGTTCGCCTCTTTCTGGAGACCTTGCAAGGACTGCGGTGGAATGGTTTCAGCATTTGCCAGCTGGATCTATCACTAGTTGGGCCACATTACGGACTGCATTTGAAGAAAGGTATAAGCCTTCAGAGGACGCGTTCACATTACTGTCAAAGATCACTCACCTAAAGAAGGAAGTCAATGAAACCATGTGCGATTTCATCGCTCGTTTCAACTCACTCATTAATCTGTGTGTCTTTGCCTGCCATGCACGCCAACACTAGAAAATCAGAAGTGTTTCTTTGTGAATGCCATGAGCTTAAAAGTAAGTTTTTACTCTTGCAAGAACAAGTCACTACTCTTGTTCTCGCCCAAGCTACTGCCATTCGAATTGAAGATAACTTACTCATATCTGGTGAATTAAAATGAGAACCGTCCAAGCCTAAAGCTTCAACTCCTTCTCCCACCACTTCGTCAAATCTAGCATTCCAAAAGATGGCGAATGACTTTCTCACGTTAAAGAAGCAGCTAGCTCAAGCTTCCCCCAGCTCTTCATACCGGGATATCCCACGAAGAAATTTCACTTCCAACAATGTCCCACAAAGGCCATGTTTACCTGCAACTACTCCACGGTTGGCACTTGAAGCCCCTCCGGTCAATGCTCTAGCCGGATCGAAGAAGAAGAGCAAAATTATGAAGAACCTTCATCTCAAGGTGAAGATGACCAAGATGTCGGTGAACCGATTGGCGACTCTACTATCGAGTATATGGAATTTGACGAGGAGGAATCTGATGAAGAAGAGGGTACCCAAGGATATGCAAGCGGGCAGTCATATGTTGTTTTCACTCACTCACAAGGAAAAGAAGAAAAAGTTGCTGCCAGGATACAAAAAGAGAAGGTTGTGTCAAACATGCCTCCAACCATCGCTAAAGAGGTAATCCTCTTCCTACTCAACCTCTATTAAGCCTTTTACGAAGAAATCTTTTCCTTCCATCTCTCCTTCGAATCAGCCTCCTCTTATTCCCATAAAGACCGGTAATCCTACCCTACCATCGCAAAATGAGGGACTCATTCCTTCATCAACGTAACCCTTGGCCACATTCAACATAATCGATCATGCTAAAAAGACCAAGATTCAAATGTCTAAAGCTGAATATCTTTAGTCTAACCCTGAGAAGCTTGTAAGATTGATCGAATATATTCAAAGCCAAGCTGTCATAACTTCTCAGACTCTTGAAAGGAATTCTTTCTACTCCTCATGCATCTCACATAAATGTTGCCTCGACTTCCACGTCAAGAAAAATAGAACCTTTCTATCTCTCCCTCCTAATCAATGGTCACAAGCTAAGCAACTACATAATTGATTCTGGGGCTTCCGATAATGTCATGCCGGCAAAATTTGCCCATGCTTTAGGCCTCACTCTTACCAAACCTTTTGGTAGATGTTACTCCTTGGAAACCAAACAGGTTCCATTGATTGGTCAAATCAAAGACGTGTAGTTCGCGTTTGCGGCATTCCCAGAGAAAAGAGTAAAGATGACCATCCTCGTTGCCGATATTCCAGTAGCATATGGAATTCTACTAGGAAGGAGATTTTGTAGTGAAGTTGGTGGAGAGATTCATATGGACTGGTCTAAGGCTAGAATCCCCATCAAGGGTGTAATGTAAACATTGGAGCCTGAATCACAAAAGAAGTACTTGGTCACCAACTCCGATGACACTCAAGCCCAAATTCTCTTCGAATCATTAAGGATGGGGAATTACTTCTTATCTACTGAGTCTTACAAAATGGACATTTTCATCCGGGAAGAGGACCTTAACAAGGTTTGGACATTGCAGTTTGATAGTTGTTGTGCAACTAGTGGATGTGGTGCTGGAGCTGTGTTAATATCCCCTGAAGAGGAGATTTTCCTCTCTCTTTCAAGTTGCAGTTTTTCAACACAAATAATACTGCTGAGTATGAATCTTTGCTACTTGGCATGCAAGCCACAAAAGAAAGGGGAATCAAAACCTAAAAGTACAAGGTGACGCTGAGCTGGTCGTAAATCAAGTAAAAAGGATATACCAAGTAAAAAATGAAAGGCTCAAGCATTACCGCAATGTAGTATGGGACAACATTGAGGAATTTGACGCCTTCTCAATAAAATCCGTTCTAAGAGCTCAGAACGACATGGCCAATTCATTGGCCGTCTCAGCATCCCTCATGCTCCCCACCCAGGGTTGAAAATAGACACATATACCATTGAGGTAGTTTTCCGCCCAAGCGTGCCAGACAACTCTCAGCACTAGCAGGTATTCAACGATGACAATCAACTTATTGCCTTCCTAGAAAAGGCAAAAATTTAGTGAGCTTCATTTTGAAGGATCTACTTCTGCATGTCGTGAATCTATTATGGATCAAGACGATGAATCAAAAGGAAGTGATGACATATGTCAACTCAAAGGAAATAAAATTCCAAAAGGTTTGGTCTCTTTGGAATGTTTGTTTGATAGACATGATCATTTTTCAGGAAGAAAAGGTAGGATAATCCTAACTTCTCTCCAAAGACCCAGCCGGTCAATCTGGGTTGTGTGGAGTATCCACAGTTTGTGAACATTTGAAAATGTTGCACACCCGAAGAAAAGTGAAAGTTTGTTAAATTTTATAAGAAATATATGGATGTATTGGCATGGTCTTATGCCGATCTAAAGTATTTCAAGCCAAAGGACATCTGACATGACATCCCATTGAAGGAAGAGGTCAAACCCTTTCACCAAAAACAGAGGCACTATAATCCCAAGATCTCAGGTACCATCCAGGATGAAATACAGAAGATGCTAGATGCAAGGATCGTTTTTCCTATCCATCACAGTACTTGGGTCATGAATATCATACTAGTACACAAGAAAAATGGTGAGATACACATATGGGTAGATTTTCGAAACCTGAATCAAGCATCCTTGAAGGACAACTACCCGCTTCCCATAATGGATCAGGTTCTGCAGGCAGTAACTGGTTCAAAATGTTGTCCATGCTTGATTGTTTTTCAGGCTATAATCAGATTGAAGTCTCACCTGAAGAACAATTCAAAACAACATTCACTACCCCTTGGGGCACGTTCGCCTATAGCAGGATGCCTTTTGGCTTGACCAACGCTGGTGCCACTTTTCAGTGGGTGATGGACTTCACATTCAAAGGTATGATGGGAAAGGTTATCGTAGTTTATTTGGATGACTTAACTATGTTCTCTAAACAACAAAGTGATCATTGTAATCATTTGGAGTGAGTATTGATTAGATGCCAAGAGCACGGGATCTCCCTAAACCCAAAAACTTTGTTTTCGGGGTCACTGAAGGAAAGTTACTGGGACACGTTGTTAGCAAGGAAGGGACAAAGATAGATGCCGAAAGGGTTAGGGCTATTCAGAGCCTTACTTTACCCACAAGCAAGACCGGCGTTCACTCTTTCTTCAAAAGAGTGAATTTTCTCAGGCCCTTTGTTCCCGACTTTGCTAAAAATACTCACCACATATCGAACATGATGAAAGGATCACAAACTTTCCAGTGGAGAGAAGAAGGAAAGACATCATTCGAGGATATAAAAGCCTCGAGTTACTCATGCACCATCTGGTATGTCTTGATTTCTCCAAGGATTTTATCATATATAGTTATACATCTGAGCATACTGTATCGGCCATCTTAATGCAAAAGAATCCTAAAAATGTTGAATCTCCAATTGTGTTCATGAGCTCTCCCCTCAAGCCTCATGAGTTGAAGATGTCTCAGTTGGAAAAGCATGCCTTCGCCATTGTCAAAGCAGTTAAGAACTTCGGTATTACATCCTAAACTCTCATACAGTAGTGTTGGTCCCTGACATGGCAGTCAAGTCAATCTTAACTCAACAGGAGTTAGGGAGCTTGTGAGGGAATTGGATCGCAAAGGTCCAAGAGTATGATCTAGACATAAAACCGACCAAGCTAGTAAGAGGCAAGGGCCTATGCCAGCTTATGGCTGAAAACAAAGATTCAGAAAACCTTGAAGAAAAGGATGATTACATTAATGGGACACAAGGCCAGCTAGAGAAAGCTGATTCTCTGCCCATGGTTCTATTTGTTGCAACTAGCGATGAGTGGTATTTTGATATCACTTTCTTTCTCACTTACGGTGAGTTCCCAGCTCATCTAACTTCAAAGGAGAAGCATACTATAAAGCTCAGAGCAGCCAGATATGTCATCTAGGATGACGGTTTATACAAACGTGGAATTGATGGCATCTTCTTGCGATGTGTTGAAAAACCATAGCAGGTAAAGTTACTCGAGAGTTTTCATGATTCAGCCTACGGTGGTCATTTTTCCTCTTCCGTGACAATGCACAAGATCATCCAGGCCAGGTACTATTGGCCAACACTATTTTGGGATACAACCACCTAGGTAGCAAAATGTGAGCTTTGCCAATAGTTTGTTGGAAAAAAAATTGGTTTCTTTTCCCCTAAGGCTAGTCGTTATTGATGAACCATTCAGGTAGTGGGGAATTGACTTTATCGAGCACTCCATCCCCAATCGAGTGCCAAACATAGTTATGTCCTAACAACAATAGATTACTTCACCAAATGGGTGGAGGCCATACCTGTTAAGAATGCCACTTCTGAAGTTGTTTTTAACTTCATCAAGGAAAATATCATCATGAGATTTGGCATTCCACACAAAATCGTTGCTGATAATGCTTCTAACTTCTCCTCATGGGAAGTTATTGGTTTTGCTATGGATATGGAATAACTTTGGCCCACGCCTCAGATTATTACCCCCAGGGAAATGGTCAGGCAATCTAGTAATAAAAACTTAGTGACCATCATACGGAAGCTAGTTGATGAGAATCAGTGGTTGTGGCACAAGTCATTGTATGACGCTTTGTGGGCATGGACCACATTACTCCAAAGAGGTCTCTCGGTATGTCACCTTTTCAAGTATTATATGGAATCGACGCTGAGCTCCCCATTTCTATGGAACTTCCTACTCTACGCTTGGCACAAGCAATTAAAGATGAAACTTTCCAAAATTATCTTGAAAAGAGGATCATGTATCTAGCAGAGCTTGAAGAAAAAAGAGTAAGAGTGGTCGATAAGATCACCGAACATCAAAATAAAGTCAAGAGGTTGTTCAATAAAAAGGCCAAGTAGAGGGATTTCCAGGTTGGAGATCTCGTCCTTCTATGGGACAAGCAAAGAGAGCCAAAAGGCATGCATGGAAAATTTGATTCTCTATGGAGGGGGCCTTTCAAGATCAAACGGCTCAATGGAGAGTATAGCTTTTATCTCTCATATCTAGATGGAAACGAGCTCCCACTTCCCTATACCAAGCAACATCTCAAAATATTCAGGAAGTAGAGCTTGCTCTCTTCTTTGTACAGTTTACTTTGGTTGTGTGTTTGTTTTTGTCGTGTGTTTGCTTTTTGTTTGTTGTGTGTTCCCTGTCTTCCCTTTTGGTCACCCTTGTTTTTGACTCTTTATAACCCAATAGATAGGCACATGTTGATTTGGGATTCTCTACCCTTAAGTTTCACTTAAAGATAGTCCCCAAAAAGAGCCAGCTATTATCCTATAAAATTGACAAGGGAAATTTTGCAGGTAACCATACCAAAATTTTGTTTTGGTTCCTCATTAAGGTCCCTCAATGTTCGGAAGGGCATAAAATCCCTTTCCGAAAATCTGGTTTTTCGAACTTAGTCATTTTGATCCTTTTTGGCTGGGTGCAGATTTTGTTCATGCAACACAAACATTATTTGCACCCCCTTCTATTTCTTTGGCGCACCCTTTGGAGTGTTAACACAACAATTGTTGTGCCTCCCCGTGATGCACCTTTCTTGCTTACGCTAAGGCTCATGCACCGATCTGTCAACAGCAAAAAAATTTGCACCCTTAAGCGGTGTGCCAAAGCACTCAAAATCCCATGTTGACAGTCCTAAATTTATGTGAAGGCGCAGATAATTTCTTAATGACAAACACATAACCGTGCTAAAGGGCGCAAATATTTTCATGTCGACATACTTTTTGGTGCGCCCTTTGAAAAAGTTGGTGGCACATTTATTACACCTTTTGCTATATATAGGCACATCCGCCTTGTCATTTTCACGATTGAAAAACACATGAAAATTTATTCCTCTGCACTGTCAGTGCTAATGTCATCCTCATGTCGTGTTCGTGGACCCCACTTTGTTTCTCTCATTCTATATATTCCGGGTAAGTGGTCCTTGCTTTTCTTATGGTTTTTGTTTTGGTTTGGTTGTTTGTGGGATAATACTAAAATGAATCTGAAGAAACCATAAACCCCTCCATCCTGTTTTGCAGTCTTTTCTCCCAAGCCAGTTTAACCCTCCTTCCAGATCTGCTTTGGTCTAGAGGGCTTTGTCTCAGAAATGAACCCAACAAGCCTCTTTGCTATGTTCCCCTCATAGTTGAATCATGTCGAATAAGACATAAAACCACAAACCTTTCCAAGAGAAGAGAAAATGTAAAGTTGTTACATTTCCACCCACAATTTTCTTTTGGCGCAATCGCCATCCTTGTTGCATAAAACACAGTCACACCAAGAGGGCACACTGTCCTTGCCTGCAACACGCATCCTTCCTGCGTCGAAAAAAAGAATCCTTACACCGACGCAGTGCAATCCTAATTACACCAACAAAGTTTGTTATGCAATCTCTTTCTACGTCGTGCTAAAGGCCCCTTGGTGCACATAAAGTTAGTGATACACCCTTTAATGTTGCACCCCTTGGCGCACCAAAATTCCATGCAACATGTCCCATATCTGCGCCATTGGCGCATCCTGCTCCCATGCAACACCAAACTTATTTACACCCAGTTGTGAACCTTATATAATGGCGCAGGTGCAAATTTGTCTACAACAACACATGACGATGTTATGTGTAAATTTCTGCCCTTGTGCCCTTTGGCACTATTTTCTTCCTTGCAACACTCCACATTAGTTCGCCATAATTTTGACCTACCGACCGCCATATTCCTATGCTTTGCACCTAGAAGCTTTTAAATTGCTAACTCCTCATTTTGCAAAGCTTTGATGGACAATCTAACAACTAACATGGCTCTTCTGCATTGGACTTTGCTCCTTCTTCTTGCAGATTAGCAACTAAACTTAGATTCACATATGTTTACATCAAGCAAAAGGCCAACCAAGTCAAAGGGTAAGGCCAAACTCACGGAGGAAGAGATCAAATACAAATATCAAAGGGTCAGAATGCCTGAGTGCTAGGCAGAATTTGACTAAGACATCAGAGATTCCGAACTTGACAATATAGACATGGAAGATTTTTGGACTAGAACGAGAAGGGTCACAGGAAGTCCTTGGATGGAAAAATTGGTGGGCAGTGGTGTGCATTTCGCTGGGGGAATCCCCGTTAGTACAATAAATAATGAGTTCATAATGGTGGTGGCCTGCTGCTATAACGAAGACACAAGGTGTGTCGAGAATGAAAAGGGTGAGGTTATAATCAACCTCACTTCCCGACACTTTGAGATCATGCTAGGTATTCCCCACCACTGGCATTTTGTGGCTATAAGCCAAGAAGACTGCGTAAAGGCATGGGAAGAAAATGAAGACAAATGCATGTAGTTAATGAACGAAGTGTATTTGAAAAATAAGATTGTAATAACCAAGTGGCCACAGGTTATTCACCGCAATGACTTCTCTGAGGAACTGAGCGACACCATTACCTTCCTGAGTAGGGTGTTTGGGATTTCTGATGCCCATTACTTCCACAAATGGATGCTTAGGTACCTGGAAACAATGAACAAGAACGTGCACGATCAGTGTTTTGAGTGGGTAGAAATCATCGGTAGCACCATCTCTGAGCAGCTCCAAAACCTCACAACAACGGGGAGGTTCTACATGAACTCCTACATAGTCTACGCTTGCACACCTCGAGAGAGAGACTATCCAGCCCACTGAGCCGATGTGGACTATGTGGCCTCGTAAAAATATTCAAATACTATCCAGATTAAGGCTGGAAAACAACATCTCACGGTTCACGTAAGATCAACAATGCCTTCTTCTACTACGGCATCATCATCTGCCTATTGAGGCCCAATATGACTCACGATCGGATGACCAAGAGCGTAGTAACTGCAACAGAGAAGTGGGGGGTGTTGTTTACACAATTCCCCACTTTTACCAATCTCAGAGCAACAAACTTCTTGGGGAACCCACCATGTTACCAAGGTATACAGGCCCTAAGTTGATCTTGTTGGAGCTATCCAGACAGCTCATAACATATCACGAGAAGTTCCTGAAAAGGAAGAAGGGTGGAACTCCCTTCCCCCTCACACAAGGGGGTAGTACACCTGCACTTCTCACACCAAGGCCCGGGAAATGTTTGCAGAGCTGGAACTGCTTACTCAAAGAACAATTTCCTAGCAAGGCCAACCTTTGATCCACGAAATTGCCTCCCATAGGTAAAACTCAATCCAATCCATGTTCCATAGATTGAGGACATCTACATCGACCTGTATCACGAGGTCGAACTCAGGAGTAAGGATCACTCCCGCCTGGCCTTGCAGAAATTATTCAATATGGCGTGGCCATTGTTCCAAAAGGTTTCTAAATAACTGATCAAGAAGTTGATCAGGTATATCTACATACGAATGGGGATGACTAGCCATTTTCCGAGATTAATAGGGCGAGGGCACCTCAGACCATTGAGGAGAGGGTTAAGGGCACATTGCAGCGCACAGAGCATTGGTGCAGAATGAACGGCCTCATCTACCTCGGGGTAGATTTCACCATGTCCCCTTTGGGCAATGCACCTGCCAGACAAAGCATTTTCCGAAGGGAAAAGGTAAAGATAAAGAGGGAGAATCAAGTGCCACTCAAGAAGAAGCTCCTGAGAGCCCTCCCTCCACCGCACAAGAATAGGTTGTAACCCTGGCATCTCTAGAGAAAGAAGTGGCAGAGAGTGTTCCAATAGGCACATCCACTCAGGATGTTTCCACTGCTACAACCATTGAGGTTCCCACCATCCCTTCTCCCACTCCTCCTTCCCCTCCTCCCATCACCCAAGCAACCATTCCTTTGGTTGTCTTCTCCCCCATCTTCTACTATTCCCCTTTCCTCTTCTTCTATCTTCTCTTCCCTCGCGGAGCTATCCCCCAGTATTTCTTCCCTCATCTCTCAGCTCCCTTCCACCCCACAGTTTCCTCTCCTACAGTAGCTCCTACCCCTGTGAGCGTTGGGAGTTTGGCTTCTTTATCAATGCCACCGCCAAGCATCTCAACCCATTTCCCTGAGTACACTGTAGTTGCTCCTTCTTCTTCCACTGTTCCTTCTTCTCCCTTAAGTCCAACATGGATCTCCCAACAGCTGAGTTAGCATAAGAGGAAAGTCCCCATTGCACCTATGGACTTCTCCATCATCCCAATGAAAGGGGATAAGAACTAGAAGCCAATAACCCACTTATCTCAGAGCACCTCAGGTTAAAGAGTAATGGAGATCACGTATCTCGATCCCACAAAGGATAAAAAGGATTTGTCCCCTACAGATTATAAAGTGACACAAGTCACAATGGGAACGTCATCCAAGAGCCTTCAAGGAGAAGCCCTATCTACTATGGATACCCTTTTCAAGAAGCTTCAAGAAGTAAAGGAAGAGAAGAGGCTACTAAAAGAGCAGAATAAACATCTTCTCCATGCCCTGCAGAAAATGGGCAGTGCACCTCCTACAATTGCCACTGAAACTCCTAAGGACCTTAGTCAGGATAAGATAAACGAATACACAAAGATTGGAGAAAAAGGCATGGCAGTATTCACCTGGAGAGACCAGATCCTCAAAGACAACGATGAAGTAATCATCACGTTCATCGAGCTATATCAGAATATTGATCGGGAAAACAAGGAACTCCAGGTGATCGTAGGACCTATCTCTGAAGAGTTGGACCATGCTAGGTTGCAACATGAGACATTCCAGAAGATGCTCGACTTCTCACTCATTCGATGATTTAGTTAAATTCGACATCTTCGATCACCCCAGAGCACCTAACAAAGTCCTTGCTTCTTTGCTTTAGACTATCGGGTCGATCAGATGGAATTTTTCCTGGAGAAGATAGATAAGGTCAAAGAGGAAGCCCTGGATACAATGCATCAAATGGACCAAATTGGCCTAAGGATGTCTTCGGGATTGCTCACTTTGTCATTCACCTTGAGGAAGGAAGATGAAACTATTTGAATCTTCAAAGAGATTGTTTCGTAAGGATTAGGGCCAGAAGTTACTTTTGACGCTGAATCCATCAACAACCTTTTGGCCTGCCGTGACTTTATGGGGTACATGATGGAGGCAAGTAATGAATACTTCAAGCTTCCCCAAAAAATGAAAGATAAATGGGAGACTTGTGAGGTCATCGGCGACCACAACAAGGGTCCTGCCCAGGATCAACTCCACCCGATGATCAACAAATTCATGGAGTACCAGGCCCTATTCCATTTTGTCTCTCCTAAGTAGAAGCAGGATACTCCTTTCCAGCCACAAGACGACGATGAATAGCCTTCCTCTTCTTGGCTTTCTTTTTGTAATATTTAAAAGTATGTTGGCACCAAGGATGACATCATTCATGTTGCACCATGGGATGTTGTTATCCACCAAGTTGCCCAAAGTCAACAATTAACTTTTAGATATTTTGTAGATATTTTGTAATTAGTTGTTGGTTTATTTTTGCCTTCTCTCTTCTCCTCCTTCTATAAATACTTGAATATTTGTTGTATTCAAGGAGGTGGACACTTTTTAGATAAAAATAGAAGTGAGAAGAAAAGGCTTTGTACTTTTTGTAACAGAAGAAACATTAATACAAATATTAAGACTTTGTGCTGAATATGTGTGTTATGGGCATCTGATCTTTCTTATGTCAGATCTGTGCATTTATTCTGTTGGATCTATCTCTACTTTCTTGTCATTTGTTCATCAGTATTGCTTTGTTCATTTATGCAAGTAGGTTTGGCTCCATTTATTACCAATCCCAAAACATAAACCCTCTGACCTTTCTGCTTTGGAATTCATTTCTTTTCTCCCTTCGGACCCATTCTTTCTTCGTCTTTCCTTCCATTCCTTTCTTTTCACGGTTGGAAGCACCTCTACTAGGATGAGATCCAAAACCCCGAAGGTATAATATTGTGAGACTTGCAAAAATTCCTGCTGGTAGAATAGCAATAAACTAGTTTCACTTTGCTGTCTCAAAGAGGGGCTATGCCCTGTACACTGTTGGCTCGTCTTTCCATAGATCTGCTCTCGTGATAGATTTTTGGACCAACAATTTTGGTGACTCCACTGGGAACTAAACAGATCTATGTGAACATTGTGTCAGTTAAAGGACACCAACGGCTTATAAAGTTGCTAAAGTAACTAAGAAGATTGATAAAACTACAAGAAATCACTACCTGTTTGCAAATCAAAACTTTTTGCTTAAAATCCAAATTTTTTGAAAAAGTAATCCAAACTGAAAAATTTTCTTCAGAGATCCATAGATCTAGGCTAGTTAGAGATCTTTAGTTTGCTGAGTTTTTACAAAAACCCATATATTTCCGTAGATCTAAGATTCTTACAGTTTATAGGAATTTCAAAACCCTTGCAAAAAAATAAATCTAAGATCCGAAAATCAGCTTACTAAGTTGACCATCATTTTATCCTCACTAATCTTTGTCATTAAACCACAATCGGTTTTCAAAAGAGGGATAAAATTAAATATTTAGAAAAGGTACATGCTGTGGTGATTTTGTCAGAAAAATCGAGAAAATCAATAATTACAACCAAAAAGAGTTTTTAAATCTACTCCAAAATATTACGGAGATCTCCGAGAGATACACTAGCGGGTGAACCATTTACTCGTAGCAGGAGAGATCATGGAGAATTTGATCCTACTTTTGATCTCCTTCAAAGGCGTAACTTTAGTATTACATCGACACGCTTCTCATCGCTAAGTTCAGCTGACCGGTCATCCAGAAGTGTCTCACCTCTACGAAAGAATCATTTTTCATGGGGAACATCCTCATCTCTTTGCAGTGCTTTGTTGCTCAGTGGAACCATGCTTCCAACTCACGTCATTTTTCCAGATTTTCAAATGCCAGTACCATGGGGAAATGCTATGGGCCCTCTTGCTTTGCCACATCTTGTTCATGCGCTCCCTCATGGGAACCGAAAGAATTTCCCCAAATTTGATGGAAGCAAAAACCAAAGTACAGATTCACATATATCCGCTTTCATCATGTCATGTAGCATCCTGGATGTGACTCATGAAGATGTGTTAGTTTGCCTCTTTCTGGAGACCTTGCAGGACCCGCGGCAAAAAGGTTTTAGCATTTGCCAGCTTGGATCTATCACTAGTTGGGCCACATTACGGATCGCATTTGAAGAAAATTATAAGCCTTCGAGAGAGACGCGTTCGCGTTATTGTTAAAGATCACTCACCTGAAGAAGGAAGTCAATGAAACCATGCATGATTTCATCACTCGTTTCAACTCACTCATTAACCGTGTGCCGCCTGCCATGCTGCCAACACTAGAAAATCAGAAGTGTTTCTTTGTGAACGCCATGAGCTCGAAAGTAAGTTTTTTACTCCTCCAAGAACAAGTCACTACTCTTATTCTCGCCCATGCTGCTACCATCCGAATTGAAGATAACTTACTCATATCTGGTGAATTAAAACGAGAACCATCCAAGCCTAAAGCTTCAACTCCTTCTCCCACCACTTCGTCAAATTTGGCATTCCAAAAGATGGTGAATGACTTGCTCGCGTTAAAGAAATAGCTAGCTCAAGCTTCCCCCAGCTCTTCGTACCAGGATATCCCACAAAGAAATTTCACTTCCAATAACATCCCACAAAGGCCATGTTTACCTACAACTGCTCCACGGTTGGCACTTGAGGCCCCTCCGATCAATGCTCTAGCTAAAATCGAAGAAGAGGAGCAAAATTATGAAGAACCTTCATCTCAAGGTGAAGATGACCAAGATGTCGTGAACCGACTAGTGACTCTACTATCAGGTATATGGAATTTGACGAGGAGGAATCTAATGAAGAAGAGGGTACCCAAGGATATGTAAGCGACAGCAAGTCATATGTTTTTTTCACCCGCTCGCAAGGAAAAGAAGTAGAAGTTGCTACCAGGATACAAAAAGAGAAGGATGTGTCAAACACGCCTCCAACCATCACTAGAAGAGGTAATCCTCTTCCTGCTCAACCTCTTATTAAGCCTTCTACGAAGAAATCTTTTCCTCCCATCTCTCCTCCGAATTAGCCTCCTCTTATTCCCATAAAGACCGGTAATCCTACCCTACCATCACGAAATGAGGGACTCATTCTGTCATCAACGCAACGCTTGGCCGCATTTGACATAATCGATCATGCTATAAATACCAAGATTTAAATGTCTGAAGCCAAATATCTTCAGTCTAAACCTGAGCAGCTTGTAAGATTGACCAAATATATTCAAAGCCAAGCTGTCATAACTTCTCGCACTTCCTCCCGAAAGGAATTCTTTCTACTCCTCCTGCATATCACATAAATGTTGCCTTGATTTCCACGTCAAAAAAAATAGAACGCTTCTATCTCTCCTCCTAATGAATGGTCACAAGCTAAACAACTACATAATTGATTCTGGCGCTTCCGATAATGTCATGCCAGTAAAATTCACCCATACTTTGGGCCTCACTCTTACAAAACCTTTTGGCAGATGTTACTCCTTGGAAACCAAACAGGTTCCGTTGATTGGTCAAATCAAAGACGCGCAGTTCACTTTTACGGCATTCCCAGAGAAAAGAGTAAAGATGACCATCCTCGTTGCCAATATTCTAGCAACATATGGAATTCTACTAGGAAGGAGTTTTTGCAAAGAAGTTGGTGGAGAGATTTATATGGACTGGTCTAAGGCCAAAATCCCCATCAAGGGTGTAATGCAGACATTGGAGCCTGAATCACTAAAGAAGTACTTGGTCACCAAATCCAATGACCCTCAAGCCCAAATTCTCTTCGAATCATCAGGGATAGGGAATTACTTCTTATCTACTGAGTCCGAAAAATGGACGTTCTCGTCTAGGAAGAGGACCTTAACAAGGTTTGGATGCTTTGCATTTTGATGGTATTTGTGCAACTAATGGATGTGGTGCTGGAGTTGTGTTAATATCCTCTTGAAGAGGAGATTTTCCTCTCTCTTTTAAGTTGCATTTTTCAACACAAATAATACTTGCTAAGTATGAATCTTTCCTACTTAGCATGCAAGTCAGTAAAAGAAAGGGGAATCAAAACCTAAAAGTACAAGGTGACATTGAGCTGGTCGTAAATCAAGTAAAAAGGATATACTAAGTAAAAATGAAAGGCTCAGGCATTACCGCAACGCAGATGGGACAATATCAAAGAATTTAACGCCTTCTCAATAAAATCCGTTCCAAGAGCTCGAACGACATGGCGATTCATTGGCTGTCTCGCATCCCTCATGCTCCTCCACCCAGGGTTTAAAATAGACACATATACCATTGAGGTAGTTTTCTGCCCAAGCGTGCCAGACAACTCTCAACACTGGCAGGTATTCAATGATGACAATCAACTTATTGCCTTCCTGGAAAAGGTGGAAAATTTCAGTGAGCTTCATTTTGAAGGATCTACTTCTGCATGCCATGAATTTGTTACGATTCAAGATGATGAATCAAAAGGAAGTGATGGCATATGTCAGCTCAAAGGAAATAAAATTCCAGAAGGTTTGGTCTCTCTAGAACGTTTGTTCAACATACATGATTGTTTTGTCAGGAAGAAAAGGTAGGATAATCCTAACTCCTTTCCAGAGACCGATCCGGTCAATCTGGGTTCTGTGGAGCATCCGCAGTTTGTGAACATTGGAAAATTTTGCACACCAAAGAAAAGTTAAAGTTTGTCAAATTGCTGAAGAAATATATGGATGTATTGGCATGGGCTTATGCTGATCTAAAGTCTTTCAAGCCGAAGGACGTCTGACATGACATCCCATTGAAGGAAGAGGTCAAACCCTTTCGCCAGAAACAGAGGCACTATAATCCCAAGATCTCAGGTACCATCCAGGCTGAAATACAGAAGATGTTGGATGTAAGGATCATTTTTCCTATCCATCACAGTACCTGGGTCGCGAATATCATGCAAATAAAAGAGACTCGGGAATTCACAGTTCAAGCTCTATTATATAACTTTTTGTAAGACTTTATGAGATTGATTTTTTTTTTTTTAGGGGTATGAATTAGGTCTTTGATATGTGTATTGTCCTATGGGAAATTTTTTGACTTCAAATATATTAGAAATTACAACTTTAAAAAAATAAAATTCTCGATTTAAAACATTATAATTGGGGTGAGATTTGGGTTGTATTTATATGTGCCTAAAAATTTACATCAAATTTTCATCTGATACAGAGAGTGGATAGCACTAAATTTACTCTATTAAAACCGTGATTTACATTTTATGTAACAATTTTTTTATTACTATGAGTGATTTTGATCATATTGCTTTGCATATTAATGTGTACAATGATTTCTTTGCAAAACCACCTTAATTTGTAAAAATCTCGGTGTATATGAGTAGTGCTTACTCCTCATGATGTGAGTCTACACAAAGAGGTATTATATTGTAGCTTATACCATTAATGTTTTTTATGTGGTGTTAGCTCAAATGATGAAGGGGAGAAAATGTTCTAGAACTAATATGAGTCAGTAGAGTTGCATATGCTAATATAGTGTTTGATAACAATAACACATATTTAAATGAAAATGTACTACTTTCACTCAAAGCATTACTTATCATAAAATTTGAATGATTTAATCTTATTAACAAATATATATGATTTAAAATTAATTAGAATTTTTACAAGTATTTCAAACTAATATTCACATGTCACTTTTGTGTTGGAATATATGTTTTGTTCTCATTGAATGAGGTAAAGAAATTTTGATAAGCTTTAAAAGTGAAGAACAACATCATAAGAATGATGGCTTTAAATAGTTTATCAAAGTAATAAATCTGGATTGAATACAAACCGCAACGTAGATAGAAGGAAAGAAGTGAAAATGCAAGAACATAAAGGGGGAATAGAAGAGATGCAAAAACACAATAGATTTCAAATTTCATACACTAATATTTATTTAAGACCAATACTCTAGTATATAAATATTTTATACTCAATAAATTATCTTAATGGTATTTCTAGAAGGGGAAAGTCTACATCTTATAATTTCTCATGAGTTCCCTTAAAAATATACAAAGTAATATTATTATTGTACTACTAATAAACATAGAAATAATAGTAACTACCTAGTATTTGTTGAATCAGTTTGTAACCTTAGTTGACAACTAGCCTTGTTAACCTCACATGTACAAAAGGAAATAAGCAAGAATGTCCAAAATAAAAAACCTAAGGTCAAAAACAATGAATTTCATAGAGAAAACCAATGAGGGGAAATTACGGAGTACATTTGATCAGTATATACCTACTTCCCCCACTAAAGAACAATTACTCACACAAGAGGTACAATCTATGAAAGTGACACTCACAAGCATTCAAGAGAGCAATGGGGGAGAATAAGAAAGTATCAATATGAAGAACTATGTACCCATCCATTTGAAAAAGCTATGACACTTCAACCTTTCCCTAAAACATTCCACATGCTGAAATTCAAAAATATAGAGGAAAGGGAGACCCACAAGCTCATGTCAAGGATTTCTTTATAACATGTCAAGAGGTGTCCTATAGTGATAGTTATCTCATATGACTCTTTCCCAAGAGTCTGGAGATCAGGCCTTGGAGTGGTTTACTCATTTACCTCGGGGGGTTAATTTTTTGGCCGTAATTGGTAGAGAGGTTTGTGTGTCACTTTTCATACAATATAGAAAGTGATATCACCATGGAAGACTTATGTTGCACAAAACAATGTCCTAATGAGACATTTGCCAACTTCTTGTAATGGTGGAGAGGCATATCCACTTGCTTCCCTTGTGCGTTCCATGAAAAATAGCTGGTAACTATCTTTGTGCCCAACCTAAATCCATACATCGCTTTCCACCTTCAAATGCATTATGTCCACATTTTGGAGGAGGTCATTGAAATAGGTGTCCAAATAGAGAAATCCCTTGTTGCCAAAGGAACTCTTAAGTCACAATCTAAGGATAACCAAAGTGTTAAACCTACTAAGAGAAGCTAAAAATATTTAGCAAAAAAAAAATGTGGTGGGAGACAGGATCACAAATTCTAAACATGTACAAATGGTTCAAACTGGTCAACCTTTTAAACTGACCAAAGGACCCATTCAACCACCACCTAAATGATGAATGTTCACTCCTCTCAATGAGCCTTTCTTGGTTATATTGAAATAATTGGATGCAACTCACATGGTGACTTATCCCACGACACAACCCTTTGATGACAATGCTCTAAAACCATCATGGTACAAAGAGCATGACTACTATGTATTACATCGTGTCAAGGGACATAAAACAAACAAATCTATATGACTTCATCACTACATCCATGACCTCATTGAAAATTGGGAGATAGATTTGGACAACCCAGAAAAACACAGATTCCGAATGAAAAGATGAGGGTATACAAAGAATCATTCCCCAAACATGGTAAGTCAGAGGAATCAAAGCTAGATCAAGGAGAGACATCCCAAAGTTATAAAGCAGAAAATTATCTATATACCAAGAAAGACAACAATCATTATGATTCACTCATTAGATGTATTCACTCTCCTAGTGACCATGTGATCACCATTCGAATCAAGGGAAAGGATTACGCCGCAGAATAAGGCCTTCCCACCTCATGATTCCCGAACCTTCTCCATCAACCCCGCAAAATGGTAAGTACAACCTCTTCAAAAAACTTGAGAAAACGTGTGCCAATATTTCAATCTTGGATCTTCTTAAGATATCAAATGTACATAAATATATTTTATACCAAACTCTTCAGGGGTCTAGAGTGCCAGTAGAAGTAGATCCTACACAACTTCAAGCCGAGGTAGAAAACATTGTATGAACTGGGCACATTTCCTTTAATCATAGGGAAATCCCTACCAAAAATCTAATGCATACTATCCCCTTGTATATTGAGGTAATCGTTACCCGCTAAAAGATCAAACAAGTGCTTGTGGACAATGGATTAGGATTGAATATATGCACACTAAAGTTGGTTAAGCAACTGGGGCATACTAAAGAAGACATCAATTCAAACATCATTACCATAACCACTTACGAAAACATGGGAAGAGATTCAGTTGGCACTATCAGATTGCCCATGGAAGTCGGTCCCACTTGTCATCACACAAAGTTTCATGTCCTGGACTTAGAACTCCCATATAATATGCTTCTAGGCTAACCATGGATTCATTCTATGCAGGTCATGCCATCAACATTCCATCAATGCATTAAACTAAAGCACGAGGGACACACTATCACAATACAAGGAGATTCAAAACCTTTGCTCATTGCAAAGCTCTCAATAGTTTTACACGTAAGGGTACCTATATGTGTCCCTCCACTGATATAGTTATTCCTCTTCAATATGAAGTCATGGAGTCCCAAGTAGATTCAGAGCACTTCGTTCACTCCAGAGCTCTCAATATTTTTACACGTAAGGGTACCTATATGTGTCCCTTCACCGATATAGTTATTTCTCTTCAATCTGAAGTCATAGAGTCCTAAGTAGATTCAAATTCTCTCAATTCTTACGCCCATGGTGCCTCTACATCAACTTCTCATTTTGATTAATGGGAGATGAAGGTTCTAGAGAATATAATGTGTAACAAGCCTATTTAGTTTCAGACCTCTCATTGTCACCTAAAACTAGAGGTCGACCCGACCCAACTATCGTTTTAGACAACCTAGAGATGAGCAAACTATTGGGTCATTTTTACCCTGGAGGCTTATTGGGTGAAGAGAAATTGTTTGATCCACCTTCGACTTGGGTCCTAGAAGACACTCAACTAAATTTCTACCAAACCCTTGAATATGAGAAGTCTAGTCGAATGATATACTCCTTGGGCTACAAGGGTATAGGATGCGGAAGGAATGAGCAAGGACAACGAGAACCAGTGTATCTCCCACATTTTAAAATAGGAACATACGACATTGGAATTCTCCCATATAGGGCACATCACAATGATCAAGATGCTACCCGACCTGAACGCGATGATAACTCGACTATTTAGACAACGATATTGATTCCCACTGTAGCCAATACGAGGATCTTGCCTCCACAAACTTGTTCATGAATACCGTTGTCCTCACCATAACTCCTATGGAACCTACAATGGACCTCATTTTGTTTCCTTTCCTTGTTGAATGGGACCAACAACGTCATATGTCACTAGATCTATTTGGGAATGATGAAGCTATTGTAGAATTCATGGGAATTTTGGATATAATCCCCATTAGAGACCACAAAAAGGGCTTCTATATTGACTTAGATACCTGCATCTACTTCGAGAGGAAGCCGAGCTTCGTGGTCGAAAAAATTTAAGAAAGAGCGAGGGAAAATTTCTAATGCAAAGCCTTGGCAAAAATAAAAGTCCAAGTCACATAGTGAAAACCTCTTTGAGGCACTGGCAAACAAACAGGTGCAAAAATCAAAGGAAAATAAAAGTGACCATTCTAAGGATGAAAATATCGTTGACGAGATCCTTGGATGAAGATCTCAACCTTCCTCCTGATCCTACGCATATGGAGGATTTGTCAAAATTACTAGTAGAAGAGACTATTGATGTAAACATTGGCACATAAGATGACCCAAAAATAGTCAAGTTAGGAGCTTCACTCTTGGCACGGGAACATAAAATATTCACCATGATGCTATGGGAGTTCATAGATGTGTTCGCATGGTCCTATAAGGATATGTTAGGCTTGGATCCAACTTTGGTCATGCATAACTTAGTTGTACATGCAGATGCTAAGCTTATTAAGAAAAATATTAGAAAGATGCATCCGAGGGTGGCTCTCCTAGTTAAGGAAGAGTTAGAAATATTACTTGTTGCAGGATTCATCCGGCCCATTGATTACTCCAAATGGATATCAAACATTGTCCCTATCTAGAAAAAACCTGTGGGGATCATAATCTGCATGGATTTTGGAGACATAAATAAGGCATTCCCTAAGGATGATTTTCCATTACCAAATATTGATATGATTTTGGATTCAAAAGCAGGATTTGAAATGCTATCTCTTATGGATGGATTTTAAGGTTAGAATCAAATCAAGATAGCCGATGAATATCAACATAAGATGAATTTTACAACTCCTTGGGGTACCTTCTGTTATCAGGTAATGCCATTTGGTCTTAAAAATGTAGGAGCTACCTATCAAAGGGCTATGACAGTAATTTTCCATGATATGATCCATGATATCATGGAAGACTATGTGGATGATATACTCAAGAAATCTAAGACAAGGGAGGATCACCCTGCTATTTTTTGGCTTATCTTTGAATGCCTATGAGAGTACAAGGTCCATCTGAACCCAAAGAAATGTGTGTTTAGTGTGCTACCAAGAAAATTGTTGGGTTTCATTGTATTAAGAAGGGGAATTGAGGTAAACCTTGCTAAAGTGTCTATTATTACTGAGATTCCTCCTCCTAAAAGCATTAAGCAACTACACAGTGTGCAGGAAAAAATACAGGCTATTCATCGCTTCATCTCCTAGCTTGCCGATAAATGTCATTCGTTCACTCACCTACTTAAAAATAATGTTGTCTTTATCTAGGGACTAGAGCAACAACAAGCCTTCACCTTGCTTAAGAAATACTTGGCCAATCCACCTGTCCTCATGCCTCCAACTCTTGGTGAGCCGCTCCTGCTTTATATCTCTACTACTCAATTTTCTATTGGTGCGTTGCTCACCCAATATGACCTTGGTAACAAAGAAAAAGTGGTATACTACCTCAGTCGCACTCTCATTGCTTATGAGCTCAACTATCCCCAAATAAAAAAATCTTGTTTGGTTGTAGTTTTTACCTTTCAAAAACTTCGTCATTATTTGTTGAATACCAAAACAAACATTATATCAAAAGTTGACCCACTCAAATACTTGTTGGCTAAACCCACCCTTGCCAATAGAATGGCTAATTGGATCATTCTACTGAGTGAATTTGACATCGAGTTTGTGCATACAAATTTGGTCAAGGGACAAGTACTTGCTGATCAATTAGTAGAAACACCTTTATAAGGCACTGAACCTATGAATCTGGATCTTACAGATGCCTCATTACTGTACATTGAAGAATTTGTCATGTGGCAGGTATACTTTGATGGGTCTTTTACTTTTCATGGTTCAGGGGTAGGTGTAGTCCTCATTACTCCTTCTGGAGACCCCATACCTCAGGATTTTCACCTTGGTTTTCCTTACGCAAACAATATCGTAGAGTATGAGGCACTCATCGCTTCGATGAAGCTTGTCACCAAATGGGACATTCATCATGTTAAGATTGTTGGTTGCTCCCAGTTAATCATCAAGTAAGTCAATGATGAGTACAAAGTTAAGGATGAGAAACTCGTCCCTTACAAGAAGATGGTAGAAACTCTGAAAGAGTATTTTGTGCACATCACATTTGAACAAATTCCAAGAGCACAAAATAGATCTTCAGATGCTATGGAAACTGTGGGTTCTATTCTCCGCATTCCGTCAGAAAGTAATGACATGCCATACTTTTTGGAAAATCTACGCAAGCCTACGTACGACATGCCATAATCCTATCTCACTTGTGATGTCATTGGTCCCAATTCCCCGTGGTATGATCCGATCTTCACCTACCTCGAAGACAACAAATTCCCTCTCGACATCTCCTGCTTCGAGAAACAAATCCTTATTCACCTTATATCCCACTACACCCTTTTAGGAGGTATGTTTTATCATCATGGCTATGATGGGAATCATTACCTTGTCTCCATATGATAGAGTAGGTCCAAGCGATTAAAGAGGTGCATGAAGTGGTGTGCGGGGCCCATACTAATGGAATGTTTCTAGCCAAAAAATTGTTGATAGTGGGCTACTATTGGCCTACCATGGAAACCGACTGCTGTAACTATGTAAGGAAGTGTGTACTTTGTCAGAAGTATGGAAATTTTACTAATGCTCCATCACACCGTTGCTGAACCCATCACCACCTCATGGCCATTTTCTAAATGGGGACTTAATTTAATAGGAAGCTTACCCCTACTTCATCTGATGGCCACACCCACATCATTACATCTATTGAATACTTTACTAAGTGGGCCAAAGCTGTCCCTTTGACCTATATAACGGGTGCTCAGATTTCAGAGTTCATCATGAATCATCTTATTTTCTCGGTATGGCATTCTATAGCCATTGTCACGATGGAAAATCATTCAAGAATGAAACCGTAAAGGATCTCTATCATCGGTTTCAAATAAGGTTAAAATGGTCTACACCATATTATCCCCAAGGCAATGGATAGGCCGAGGCCACTAATAAGACTTTGGTTCGAATCAAGGAGAATATGGTAAGTAAGACAAGTCATAATTGGAATTTGTAAATACATCCAACTCTTTGGGCTTATAAGACCTCTGTTCGTACCCCTATTAGTGCAACACCATATTCCCCGGTATTTGGGCGAAATCTATCATCCCGTTAGAAATTGAGATTCCTTCCCTAATCATTTATCTTAGGGATTTTCTAGACAAGAATGACGATTATCAAGTGGCTAGACTGGAAGAGTTAGAACTCTTAGATGAGAAGTGCATATGTGCCCTTAAGCATCTCATCTAAGTGGTTCTATGCTTAAACATACCTCATCTATACCTCATCTAAGTGATTCTATGCTTAAACATGGCGCAAAAATCACAAAAGCAAATCAAAATTAGGGTAAAAATAATCAAAATACAAAAAAATTAAAATAAGAGAAAAATAAAAAGACAAAATAGGTCATCCATAAGTGAAAACCATGCAATTGTGGCAATTTTGATAGGTCTTTGGGTGAAAACCAGTTTCCGGCGCCTTGGGAGGATTCTTTGATCACAAGCATCTTGCATCTGGAGGGTACTTTTACTTAGCCTAGTGCTAGTTCTCCGCATTTTCCTCTAAGATTCCCGTGAGCCTAATCTTGTCAAGCCTTGATCGGCTTTGACTCCTTTTAGTCGTATGTGAATGAGTGGTCTTTGTCTATTCCCCATCTCACGCTGGGGCACTTCTACCACTTTACCTTCTTGTTTATAAGTGCGTGGCATTTGCCCTTGTATATTCCCTATCTAACGTTGGGCGCATCAATGCTTTTTTGGTTACTGTGCATAACTCCATAAAACATTAGAAAAATACAAAAAATTCAAAATATGTTAGAAAATAAAAAAATAGAATTTTTTTCACAAAACTCTAAACAATAAAAAATTGTTTCACATAATTCTAAAACAATACAAAATTTCTTCACAAAACAATCATACAAAAACATTCACTTTAGTTTTCTTGTGTTATCTTGTTTCTTGCTTTGCTTGATTACTTGTATAGTTACTTTGTGTTTGTCCATTTGTATTGTTTGTTGCTTAGGCATACTTTGTTAGGATTCATCTTTTCAAATCAGATTTATTCTTGCTTGTTCATATTGAAGAGTGTTTTTGCATGTCTTTGGTGAATCATGGTACATTGTTGTATTGGTTCATTATGTTCTTTGGTATCGAGTTGATTGTGTTTTCCTATTTCATGTGCATCGTTTTGCTATCACATCATCATATTTCCATCAATATCATCACATCTAACATCATTTATACATCATATATCAAGAAAAAGCTAAGTATACATTATACATGAATGCTAAGCTAATCATCACATGTCGTATCATCAAATGGGGGCAAGAGGGATTGCAAATGTCAAAATCTATCCCCCACACCTATATCATCCTATCATCCCGTCCACTAAATCTAGCACATCACATGAACAAATACATTTGATATACTCTATAGATCTATCATCTACAAATCAAAGTGCATGTGATACCTCCAAAATCGTGGATACATATACATGTGAAATCAAATCAGCTAACATCATAACACATCCATATATCTATGTACTCAATCAAAAATAACAAAAATATCCATCATCTCATAACACGTGTCATGTAAAAATGTCCATATATATATATATATATATATATATATATATATATATATATATATATATATATATATATATATATATATATATATATATATACATGTGTGTGGTATATCTGTATCAAAAATAGATATACATCACTACTATACATCAAAAATGCCTTCATCTCGAGGCGTACAAAAATGATGATATACATTGAGCACAAGATGCACACAACCTTCACCAAGAGGCACATATATCAATACAATATGGATCGGGGGTGACTCAAGCCCTCGATAGGTGGCTGGTCCGTCCCATGGTGGAGGAATCACATGAGCATTGCTCAGTCCTCTACAAGCTGCCACTATGGCTGCTCCAATGAGGCTGAGGCCTTTTTGACCTTGTCCCTCTACTTGACTATTGACTATAAGAAGGTACCCACCACTCACCTAGAATTTTCTAGAAATATAATGATCTGTAATAGGATGCTCTACCCTTTGCTTTAGCTAGATCTCTCGTGGTTCGGGATGTCATCACTATGCCATCTATGCGTCGGAAGGATGTTATCTCTACTGATGCTCAAGCAAGCTCAACCTCGACCTACTACTCACTCTTCTCTCGGCTTATCTCACTCCAATATCACATCGCATGTGATCTCGTGTCTACTTATATAGGCTCATCACCTGAGCCATCTGTGTTGCCATCTTCCGTATCTGCTAAAAATGGATAGCACCATCACCTCCCTAGCCAACCTGGGCTTGAGCTTGATCTTGCTTTTGCCACTACCAAAGTTTAAGCCCGGCCTAGTCTTTCTCTATTATGGCCTCTGCTGCAATTACTATTGTAAGGTGGTTATATGTGCCATTAGCAATACTACAGGGTTTTTCCTTGTGCTCGTCCTGTGCCTACCCTATACCGGTCTGGAGGCCTGTCCTTGCTCTCGTAATCTAAGCCTAGGAACCTGTGCAGGGCGCTGTGTATTGGTCATTATGGCCTCGGTCCCTACACTCTTGCCGCACTTCTCGTAATGTGGCGGACCATCAAATGGATCATTTGGGTCACGGTTATCTACATCCTCCCTCTCATCACCGCTATAACAAAGCTCTCGTGGTGTCCGAGTGCCTAATTCCCATGCCTCATCTAGAATAGTCAAACATCATGGTAAAACAGTGGCATACCAATCCATGTAATCAACATCGATACTGGATCTCTCGACTGTCGAGTGGCTCCCATGCTTGTGGTACCACCTATAAAAAGTTGGCCCTCGGCTTAGGTTGCCTGTATGCGTGGCCCCATGGTTGACCTCTCGAGTCTCGGCGGGCATACCATATCCGGCCATTCGGAACCCCCGCACCATGCCCAGGTTGTCGCCGACATTGGTCTACTCTATATAACTCAATAATGTAACTGCAACTACCGAGAAAGAAGTGCTCCAATGTACAAATAATGAGCTCTGCTACGTCCTCTGCAGCCTTTGTATATGCCCATAAGGCCTCCATATAATATCCTTGTCTAATAGCTCACAAATTCTTGTCGATAACAGTACAAGCTACCTAGGTTCCCCAGTCCTGTCATCACCTACGAAACCAAAGACATGTATGACACTCCTCTAAGGCTTGGAAAAGTAATGCACCTGTAGGGCACCCGATAGCTATGTGGTCCCAAGACCAAATTTACATAAAGAAAGAGACAGCCCCACCGTCTTCGACGGTGGTATGTAATCGATGTAGGTCCTAGTACATGCACTAGCCCCAACAATAACACTCGCCACCGAAAATCGCATGCATGAATGTCATCGCACCCCTAGGGAAGGATGTGCTTATCTCATCGATGAGCAAAACCCACTGATAAGTGACATCACATATAATGGCCCCGGTGCAGTCTAGGATCAGCTATACACTCGTGCAATGAAACTATCATGCAATCATGTGGTATCTCATCCTGGTCAAACAAGTCACCGATCGTCGCCCGATCTCGCCCAGGTCGCTCATGTACTCGATCGGCGAGCCTACAATGGGTACACGGAGAATCCACCATACGTCCTCCAAAGTAACTGTCATCTCTCTAGTAGGGAGCCTAAAGTACTAGCTCTCGTTATGCCATAGCTCAATCAATGCAGTCAATAGACCATGATCCAATGTAATGGAAGGCATCTGGGATACGAGGCCTAGGCCCACCACCTCTAAGATTATCGCCACCGCACGCCGATCTCATTTGCACATGCTCCCCTCTAGCTCTACTATGCGTGAATGTCACTCACACATCTGAAGCATGGGCAAACGTCTCTGCAAAATCATTCCATTTGTCAGCTACTAACATTTCTTCTAAATTCTACCTATCATTTTTAGGGTTAACCCAAAAATCCTAATTTTCTTCTAAATGCCATCATTTTTGGCATTTTTCTATCTCTCCTTCATCTACCTACTATGCCAAAGCATGCCCTTTGGGGCATGTGTACACCCTATGGTGTGTGTACCCTCCTTTTGGCACATGCGTGTACACAAATTCACTTATGGATGCTTGCGCTATCTTTCAGGTACCTGTATGTGAGCGCGTGCGTGTGCCCTCTATGTGTGCACTACTAAGTGGTGCATGTGTGTGCGTGTACATGTGTTGTGTGTGCATTGTCGTGTGAGCGTATATGTGTTTTTGATGCGTGTGCAGATACGCTTCATGGGTTCCTCGCCACCATTAGGGCACCTGCGTACCCACACATGCGCTCCAATGCGACTTTAACCCTAGTTTCCTACTTCTACGAGCATTAATTACAAAATTGACAAAGAGGGTTAGGTTTCTCACAAATACATCATCGTTCACATGTCGGTCATACCCCCGAACTATGTCTACTCATCTCAAATGGTCTCGTGCTCTCACCATCGTCCTCATCACTGTTAGAGAGTCTCACGGTAAGAACTTGGCAAACAAATGATAACAAATGAATTAGTCGTCGTGATTTACCCCCCCAAGGTGGGGTATATCAAGACATTTTTCACCAACCATGATGCCTGGAGGCTTGTTTTGACCATTATTTTCTCTTCAGTTCACTGTCAAATAATTATTTTAATTAAAGAATTATTTTTCTTTCATTTTTTATCGTCTTAGGGAAATTTGTTGTTGTCAGTACCAATTTCTTCTCACTAGGACAATTATTATTTCTCCTAGGCATTTTTTCTTCTTATTCACACTCTATCGAATAATTATTATTTTTAAATAATTATTTTATTTATTTTTACGTTATACGGGGACATTATTTGTCCCTGTTTCTTCTTTCTTCCCCACCGGGGCACTTTCTTTTGCATCTCAACACTACATTCTATTTCTTCTATTTTCTTCTACTCATCCACTATCCACCACATTTTAGATAATGTCAAAACATATATATATATATATATATATATATATATGTTATATTTATATATATATATATATATATATATTATGTTATATTATTTTTGTTAGAGTGTGGTACACCTTCTATGTGTTACAATCGGGTATTTTCATGGGTGGTTTATTAACCCATGGGTAATGGGTAACCGTTATGGGCTTTTTTGGGCCCATGGTTTTTCAAGATCCCATTGTTTTGATACCCACGGTTTTTTGCCCATGGTTTTAATACCCACAGTTTTTGCCCATGGTTTTATAGCAAATTGCTTAAGCAATTGTCTATTTATATGGTCTTATGCATATGATACATATACAAGCAAATGTATTGCAGATGTGTTTTGAATTCGGGTGTGAATTCTGTAGAGTTTGTTGAGCATAGCTCTAAACAGATCTGGGTATTGCATTGAGAGAGTGGAGGCTTGTAATAAAATCTGAGCAAGTGATTCTTGGTGGACGTAGTCCAAATTGGGTGAACCACGTTAAATATTATCTCTATGTTATGTTATTTATTCTGCACTTTTATTTGAGATCTGTAATATTTTCTTTATATTAGTTTCTACTATTGAGATTCTGTAAGGGATTATTCCGCATGTTTTATCTCATATTTCCTAACTATATATATATATATATATATATATATATATATATCACTTCAAAATCCAAAAACAAGGCAAAATTCTCCACAAAATCCTAAAAACTAGAAAACCCGCAAAAATAGGTAACCTACTTTATTACGGCCGAAACTTGTGTCTTGCGCATGGTATTCTTTTCAGTATCACTTATTGGTTTGTTTCACATTTTTAGTGACCAACATGAATTGCGGATCATCGATTCACACCCATTCACAAAGCTAGTTGCTTTCTTTGTCTGTACTGGGTCACATCTTTTTCCTAGTATTGTTTCATTACTGGACAAAGCTTTCTCCTTGGACCCAGTGTCCATCATCATTTCCCCTTGCATGTATCCTATTTCGGGCATCATTTTTAACCCTTGTCATCAATCACGAACATGTGGACCTCTTCATCTTGATAACAAAATATTTGTACAACCATCTTAACCATTGTTGGGTTGGATATGTGCATTTGTACTTGTTTTCTCTATTAAATGAGCTTGTTTCCTTCTCATATTGCATTACATTTTGTATGTTGCATGGGGTTGGGATTTTTGGCAATGGGCAATTGTTCATAGTATGGCTTTTCATGCCATCCTACTTTTGTCGTATGCTTATATTTTTAATAAGGACCGATGACATAGATCTTTTGGCAATATGATGACAATAAAGTTGTTTCAATACACTAGATGAAATCTTGCTCTTTTTCTTCCCGTCTTCATTTCTTCTACATCACCCTCCTATCAACACTATTCTTCTTCTTCACCTAGGGCATCCTGATCCTCTCCTATCTTCTATACACTTCTCACCTTTTTCGATCATCGATCGTCTTCCTTCATTACCCCATCAACACTCAAGGGGGCATCTCTTACTTCTACTAGTTTTTCTTCTAATCCTTCAAAATTTTATCTCTGTCTACTATCTTTGAACTAATGTCGCTCATGCCACCCTAAAGAAGGGAAAATGTAGACACCTATAATTTAACCCTAACAATTTAAATACTTAAATTATGCTAATTATCCCCTTTCCTGGAAATTGGTGACATATCGTCAATAGTTCTCATCTTCGCTTATCATCGTTAATTAATTACAATAAGTAATTAATTAAGTTTTATATTCAACAAATACCCTAATTAACGACCTTCAGTTAATTAATCCTTCCTTCTATCTAAACTAATTAATTATTATTAATTAATTAGCTTCCCCTTTCACTAAACCAATAAATCATTATTTAATTGATTTAATCCCCTTCTATAGTCTAAATCATGCTAATATTCTTTTAAAAAGCTTCTATAAGCTTGCATATGTATTAATTAATCATCTTGATCAATTAATAAATCCCGTTTATGCACATGAGTCACTAAAGGACAAGCTAAACTCTCCTAAAGTTAACTCAACCCTATCTAAACCCCCCTTATCCACAACTAGCTCAACATCTCTATTATCCCACATGCAAAGGGATATATAGATCCCTTTATCCATGGGGCTATATAAAGAGCCCTCCTCCTACCTTTACACTTACACCTAATTCTTGAGAAACAAAAGAAAGCATATAGTACATACACTATAAGCCTTTTGTCATCCTTAAGCATTCCACCATTAGAGGAGCTAAGCCTCATTCTTGCATTGCATCCAATTAAGCTTTTGGGTCATATGGAAATAATCAAAGTGGTCTTGTAGCCATGCTTTGATGAGCTTCCATTCCTAATCCCTTGAAATCAAACAATCAACTTTGATTGCCATGAATCTACCTAGGTTCAATTTAGTTGTTTTGGTAGTCTAAAGAGTAGAAGTTTTGATAATTAACATGTTAGTTTGATTTCATTTCAAAGTTTATGATAATGTTGTTATTTAACTTTGCTTAGCTCTTAACTTGATGGTGTTTAGATTTTGATTTAACTTTGTTAATTAAGACTACTAGGTGTTAGTTTTAATTTCCTTAACTTAGTTAAAAACCATGCACACAATAACTAATAGGTGCCTCGAGATTGATATCTCTCGACATAGTTTAGATAAATGTATTTAAGATATCTATAATAGTTACATAAAATATAGATTCTTTTGTAACAATATATTTATCTATATTAATATAATTTATATTAAATTGTATATAAAAGAATAATAATTTCAAATAAATTAAAAAAATAAAATAAAATTTGATAATATGTATAACCCACTCACAGCTAGACATAAATGTGTCACTTTTATTGATATGGTATTTACAAATGAAATGCACCTAGATAGACATGTCAAGTAATACAATATTCTCATCAAACTATAACCCGAGAGACGTGGCAAAAAGCTATGCAACTGAAATCAACGAAAGACCATTATATAGCAACCCCAATGGAAAACACTTTAATGTGGGAGAAGCATTCTCCATTTAAAAATAAAATAGACACGCTAGCCTAGCTATGGTAAAATAAAACCATAATTTCCAGCTTAGATGTTTTCCTGATGGTGATTAGGAGACATTAGTTAGCAAGATATCTTGTGAATGTTGATTACGTGTCAGTGTATGATGGGCATATTGGAAAATATATTGAATACATACACAACATAAAATATAATACTGATATCTATTTGAGAGCATAAATTGTCACCAATCATGTGATCATAAAAATATTTCAATAGAACCAACTATATAATTGGATACACTAATTAAATCTGTTGAATATTGATAACCTTTGGCGTAATATTATAATTTATCTTAAATATTGACCATGATTTTACAAATTTGTAAGATAAATAATTTTCAATGAGCATAACCACTATTTTAACTTAGTATTTACAAATGTTGCTATTAGATTTAGCAATTATTTCACCTAATATTAAATATTTTTCAAGATTTGTTTTTTCATTTACAAAATGTTTGTGGTATTTTTAATGATACTAGGTGAGATGGGTCAATAGGTGAACATAGTCCAATAATTCACATGACTATTGATCACACAATACCAATAATTGTCATAGTACTATGTAGTAGTTATTTATTGTTGACATAATAATTATGTAGAGTAGTCAATCACATCATAACATGTAAGATGACATGTGTTACCCTTGTACAAATATAAAAAAATTCAATGTTCAAGCATTTTCACCATATTCAAGTATTAGTTTCCACGATGGTTGTAATGTAACTCAAATTTATTATTTTAAATCAATTCAAAATATAGTTTTATGTCCAATTGAACATTCCAAAAAAAAAATATAAGCTAACACAAATCGAAATACATATTAATAAAAAAATCACAATCCCATATGATAAACAATTGATTTTGTGGACCCCTTAACTTAGGATGTACCATTACTAGCCCCTCTCCCCTATAATAACAAATTACATTTTTAATGGGTTTACCAATTTTATGAATCGCATTCCAAAGTAAGATTCACTATGTATTTTACAGAACGGGTTTGTAATAAAAATTACTTTATTCTATTGCTTGTAGATACCTCTAAATGTGTTTTGAAATTGTTTCTTTAAATCTAAAATCTTTGTCTAATTAAAAATAATATTGTGATAACTGATAGAGTTGATCAACATTAACGATTACTAAATGCTAATTATTTTATAAATAAAGATAATTTTATGCTTTTGTTTTGTTTGGTAATGCTCCAAACGCTTATATTGTGGAGAATTTGGATGTTACACCGGTTGTTAAAAATGTTCTCCTTAAGGTTTCCAAATCATCCTCTCGCCCTTAAAGATTTGACATTTATATGTCATTCCAATGGATTCTAGCCTCGGGACAAAAGAACTACATAAATGGATGCACTTGAATTGGTCATTTAATTGTGAGATTTAGTTACAATGTTACATGCAAAGGGATTTTTCATTTTCGCATTTTCTTTTGAAAGACTCTCATGGGTTCTTAACAAGGGTACCTTGTTTTGGAGTAGGGTTGGCTTTTTCTTACTCGGTTTTTTGAGTTCGATCATGCTATTATGATGGTTTCCAAGATGTCGGTTTGGGTTTGTCTCCCAAATCTTCCACTCACCTTTTGGCACCTTCGGTATGTGCTTCTATTGACAATGTTCTTGGTAGGTTCATTAAGATGGATGATGAGCAGTCTAAGCAAGGGTTGTTCACCTATGCATGTATCTACATTTAGGTGGATCTCAGTGAAGGGCTTCCCGATAAAATGGAGTTGATTTTTGAATATTTCAAGTGGGTACAACTTTTAGACTATGAGAACACTACCTTTTGTTGTCGTCTATGTCATCAAACTAGACACCTTTAAGAGGATTGTCCTCAGTAGTGCCCCATGACATGAAACAAGAAATCTCCTTCATCCAAGTTAAAAGTTTGGTAACCTTTCATGTCTCACGAAAATAAAGAAAGTCCTCCTCTTAATGGTGCGAGAGGACTTGTATGTCGGCGATTCCTCCCTCGAGGGCTTAGAAGTGTCAAGATTTTTCATGTTTCTAAATCCTTAGATTCAATCATGATCAAGGATGTTCGACTGGCGGTTTCCCACCACGTTATGGCTCTCCGGTTAGAAAATTGCACAATTGTCACCAAATTTAAGGACAAGAAGTGGCACTTTGAGCCGCCCACACCTTCTCGTTGGATTTCTTCAACCATAACACCTCCTATTAGTGTTATTTGTTATTTATCTCTTATAATTTTTTTGCCTTCACTTTTCATGGTGCGCTCGTGACTTTTTGTGGGAACTTGAGCTTTCTCGGTCGGCCCGCTCTTGTAACTTATATGTGTGTGTGTGTGTGTGTGTGTGTGTGTGTGTGTTTGCAGTTCCAATAGTAAAATCAAAATGGCTCTCGTACTAAAAATTGATTGGTGACATAAATAAATATATTTACTTACTCCTAAGAAAAGTCTTCCCTTCCTCTTAAAGGACACCATGCAAGTTTGTACAAATTAGGTTCACACCTACACAATTAAATAAACAAGCTGGCATTTTTTTTTTTGTCTAGGATCATAATACTCCACAACTGCTAGTAGAGAATATGATCATTTACCAATGGGAACTCCTTTGTAATGATAATAAACTCACTATTCCTGAAAGCGAGTGTACAATGGATGAAAAATTATGAGGCGACTCTCCACATGAAACTAAAGTCGAAAGATTCCTTAGCCCTTTAAATTATTGGAAACCATCAGTTCTTAACAAAAATCTCCAAAAGTTTAATAGAAAGAAATGCTTGTCCGAAAGCAAAAGAGAGTACATTAATTTATTTACACGATAGCTGGGACAAAGATATAAATTATAAATTCCACACTTTTCCACGTCCTTAATTGAATTCGACGTCGTAGATTTAATCCAACTACTTCAGACGTAAAGAAAAGCATCAAAAACATAATTTAATAATACGCAGAAGTAATTCATTTCCACCAACATTTTGGCAATACTCTTCAGTCACTGAAATTATAGCAAAGGTAAGCCTCCCACCATTTTCACATTGGACTCCATAAATGTTTGAGATATTTGGCAATGAAAATGTAACAGAATTGCAGAATAGGTTGTGAAGGGAAGAATATTAATGAGAAATAAGAGTGCATCCACCCATTCAATATGGCAGTCGGCAGTGTTGTATCTGTGGGGTGGGGTTTTAACTTTTGCAATGATTTTTCTATTAATCTTTGCTTTGCTGTGGTTGGCATGTTCTGACTACCGGAGGGAGTCTGGTAATGATTCTTCAAGTAGTGAATCCTTCGACTCTTCGAGGATGTCAACAAGGATCAGGAATTGAGATTTGCTGATGATGGTAATGATAAGGAACTTGCGGTGATTATACCTGGGGAGGAACACCCTACTTTTATTGCCAAATCAGTAGTGCCAGTATTGGAAAGTTAGTGAGCATATTCCATAGCTAACGTGTCTCACACAAGTGGCATATTCCATTGTCTTACTGAAATGATTATGATGTTGATGGAGCTTGATGTTATGAGCATCATATATCATGGGTTCTGTTTTATCTTTATATTTTTCTGGAGGACGATGAATGATTTGAAGCAAAGTTCAGGAAACTTATTTGCTCCCTTTGTTTGTTTGCTTTTTTGATGAATAAGATTTTATATTATATTAACAAGTAAAACAATACAAGATAATTGATAAAAAAAAAAGGGTGGAATGGAAGCATGCCCCAAAACCATGCATTCGGACTAGGCAAAAACAGAGCCTAAGAATACATCCTATTAGAAAACATCATAAATAAGAGAAAATAAGAAAGGTAAGCCACCGCTGCGCATTGTTGTCCTGTAAGGAAAAATCTTGATCATGCCAACCAGACACTCAAACAAGTCTTTGCCACTATCTCGACACGTCCCAACCAAAGCCGGGTTGGTTTCCTTCTTCGATATCTTCCATAGTGGCTCGAGTGGCGAGATGGTGAGAGATAGCCTAAGAAATTTGTTGGGTAGAGGTGGAAGGTTTTAACCGTCGTGAGTGTGCAGCTTGAGGGCAGCCAACGAGCCCCAACCGAGCTAGGCCGGGTGGCGAGGGCATCCCAATTCTAGTGGCGGGCAGAAGGTGGACAAGAGAAGTTTGTCTCGCGGAGGTCGGGCCGTGAGGAGACCGGTGGGCAAGGCTGAATGTGCAACATTGTGAGCGGCTCGACGACCGCCACCTCTAGGACAATAAAGCAGCACCACCTTGTGACAGAGAACAACGGGTGGGGGACGGAGGCTCGTGAGAAACAATGCAAGGGTGTCACATCGGTGATGAAGGATTGTTCCCTTTGTTTTGAAAACCACACAATGTTTAAAATGAGAATTTCATTTGTATAGTTCAAAAAAATGGGATAGATGTTCCTCCGTTTCCACCTCGACAACATGATGTTCCAATTTAAATTGTAATTTTTATATTTTATTTTTGATGACAAGGATCTTATATTATAATTTCACTATACCACTAATTAATATTATGTCTACATATGAAAAAATGGTAGACATCTTCAGCGAGTAGAATCAAACTCCAATATTTCTACTTTAAGTCATTACACCATATCATAAGAAACAACTCAAGCGGCATGGTCCCAATAAATAAGTGTTATATAGAAGTATGCATAGACACCTATTTTCGGTACCCTACATTGTTTATCCATGCTCCTCACATTCACACTCAAAATATTAAACTTATATTATTATTCCTAAAACCATGTCCTCACCACATAAATCTTATCTTACCCCTTAGTAAATACATATTTACTCATTTAAACCACCATAACCACCTAAAAATCACCCTATCCCATTTTAAACATAATCATCTAACCTCCTAACATCTTCAACATCTTCAACATCTTCCTAACCATCTGCAGGCCTCTTCATACCCAAATTAACCCTTATAAAAGTTGTTGAAACCACTTCCAAGAGGGTTTTCCCACTTTTTCTAGGTCACCAACGATTCTAACTAATCACCAAAAACTATATAAACAACATAAAAACTCTATGGAAAGGATCTTGAGACATTTACAAAGTGAAGCTCTAGTTCTCTAACGACTTACATGACATCATTACAAACACCCCCACATCACCTCGCATCTTTGTCACATTCTGGAAGATTCATATATCTTACATAAGATTCCCACTACGTTGTTTCTTAGTATTCTTCATCCAAGGTAAAATATGTTCATTTTTTTTTGTATTTAGTTTGTTAATGCATCACTATCAAGGTTGAATAACTTTAAAAATCATCTATTATGCACCTTCTTCACATCTTATTTGGAAATCAACCTTTTCCATGAAGAATTGCCAACGATTTAATCAATCACTAGCGATTACCTCAAATCACCGAAGAACCTTGTCTTTTTATCGCTTTAATCACATTTCATGTATTTAAAATCAATATATCAATATCGTTTTATGTCTAATTTTCCTGTTTTCAATTTATTTCTCTTTGTTGATGACTGTACCAAATAAGCAACATCCAATTACAAGCATATACAACCTTCCTATTTTTTTACAACCACTAGTTTGTGAACAATTCAAAATTTAACATGAACACAAATATGTGTCATCTCCTTAAAACCAAATGTTGAATACATCAATTATTAACTTGAAGTCAAACGTAAAGAATATGACGTTCTTTGAAGAATCCTACTTCGATTACTTCTTGGATTTTGAGCTTGTTCTAGCCCTCACCGGGTCACCTATCATGTGAAGAACAATCCCTCTACCCCTTTGTATTTTTAATCATCCTCTTATTGTCAACTATTTTCCTATCATTATCACTTTATTGTAATGCAAGTTGATATCCTTCAAGGAATCCCTTCGGTTCTTTAGATTGGCCTTTTCTAAGAAAGTCATCATATCCTTATCTAATTTGTATCTTGTCTAGTTATTTTTCTGTGTGCAAGTTTTTCTCATTTGCTAGAAGTAGTAGTCTCTCACCCTTTTTCATTCACACGTCTCGACGTTGCATTATCGGAGCATGTATCGATAAACCTTGATGTATTTTGAGATATTGGTGTTTTGTCATATAATTAACAAACTAAAAAAACCATTAACATTTTTGCATGCCTAGTGGGATCAATAGTCCGTTTTTGATTAAATTTTTTATCTTATTGTTTCTTTCCTTGTAAAATAATCAAACTTTTGAACTTCAAGTTGTTTGTTATCGCTTCTTCTAAAACGCATAAAATAAGGAAAAAATCGAACACATGTACGTTTATTTTCTTTCATTCTCTTTTAGCATTACATTTTCATTTGATCTGTCTTCATCAAAATTAATCTTTCCTCTTGGGTCTTAAAATGAACCTTCATTTTTCTTTCTCACATAGTTTAACTAGGGGTTCAATAATTGTGTTCACAAAAATCCCGTCACACATAGCAAATAAAACTTGCATCTCAAAATACCTTCCATTCCTACCCACTTCGATTTCATCACCAACAGGGGTAGACGACTCATTGTTCTATCCAAGTATAAATAACTGGTGAGAGGTATATCAACTAAGCATCTGATAACCTTATTGTTGTAGGACCGTGAAGTGAGGGGGTAGGCCTCAATCCATGCCTTGTACTAAAAATAACACGAAATTGAGCCTCACATACCTTCGTGTATATCAAGAGGACTCCAATCTTAACTCACCGAAACAAGTCTTAGCTATCCATTTTCCTAGTTCCCTTTGAGCCATATTTCATTCCACACTTTTCTTAAGTTAATCAAGATAATCCAAAACTTTCTTGTGTTTTCATGGTTCCTTTAAAATAACAACTATCTTTAATTTCCTTATTGTTTGTTTGTTCGGTTCATGGTTCTGACTAGATAGCTGAGTCTTGCCTTCAAAACATCACAAACATGACAAAATCAGTAACAACTAATAAACCCTTTACCTAACACAAAAGGTCAAGTTGGAATCAGACCAGTTTAATCATGAAGAAACTTAAGGATAGCTTAAGCGTGGGTAGTTTAAATATAGGTTAATCATAGACAAACCTAAGATTCTGGGATAATTTCTATCTTCTAAAAACAAAAGAATATACAAGAAAACAATATATAAATAAACAAACATATAAGAAAAATACGAAATAAAAACCATACATCATTCAACCAAATAATGGATTGAGATCATTTCAATAATATCAAATTCTATCATCAAAGTTCATGAAATAATAAATCACTTATTAATGGGACTGATTTCTTTATCCAAGAAATTATTATCTAACCTTTATCCGACAGAGTGAAGTCTATTAATGAGACAACCTCTTGAAAAGGTGAATTAAATAAGTGATGATTTATTCATGATCTCATAGTGCAATTATTGGTCATGTAATGCAATTATCTTGGAAACAAAACCAAAACAACAAACTAAAAGGAAATAAACATAAACACATTATTCACAAGATATGACACATTTGCACAATTTGTAAGATAAAAATGAAGATAGATATATTAAAGAGAAACATATTTGTATTTATGAAATGTACAATGATTGCCAAGACAACATCTAACAAGAGTCATGATCAAATCAAAAAGCCAACATGGCTATCAATCTGCATTTATCTCAAGATTGGAGTGAAAATGACTTTCATGGCCTACTCTAGATATGATAGATCAAAATCTGTAATCAATTTTAGATGAGATACAAAATAATAAAATCAGATAATCAATAAAATAATATTAAAATTGGATATACTTGTATCATAATTTCATACTCAAACCTCAAAACAATGTCATCATAACACCTATAATCACGTATCTTATCAAATCATTTGCACAAAAAAATATTTCTTATGGAATAGGCCACACAAAAATGCTTAAATATCTAGTCTCCCCGAAAAATGTTTCTTCCAAGTCCTTATATAAATCTCCCTTTTTGAAAAATCAGATTACTGACTAATTTATCTTCATATTTTAATTAAATTTATTTTAAATATTACACTTCATATAAAATTGAAACTCTTTTATTATTTTGTAAATATCAAATAAGAAGGACTTGGGTAATTTTATTTTAAAAAATAAATGATCACTTTAAAACATTAGGGATGCAACAAGAAAGGGAAGGGGCACATTGAACATTAAATACACCAAATAAAAAATACAACATAACCATTTAGCATTTAATTCATTTAAACCATAAGAATACTCTATCATAGCCAAATAATCGAGAAAATAATATTTTGTCACATAACCAATCTCTAAAGTCAACTAATACCCATGTATATAATCAAATGCATAAGGTCAACATGTCAAAATATCATCAAGTGTATAAAAATCCATGAAAACCGCCGATCACCGAAAAAGTATATGTTAAAATCCATGACCGAATTAGAAATCCAAAATGACATAACAAGGTAAAAGTACTAATCATCCAAGGTAAGGTCTAAATGTGGTGCACGAGTCTCAATAAAAAAATCCACATACTCGTACATTACAATAAGAAGAGTAGTGTGCGTAAGGGCTCCCGATTCCTCCTCAATTTTTCCCCATTAGGGTTTTGTCACTAAATTTGGTGACATTGTTATTTTGTAACTAACACCGGTGGTCTTGCCAAGTCTAGAGGACTCTCTCGCTAAAATTTTCCTAGCTCTGCAGACCGATTGAGATGCTTGCCTTGATCCATAAGTTAGCATTTGAAACGGAATGCGCTGGGCATTGAAACCTCGACTCGGGCTTGTGTTTGGACCGAGTCTCCTCCAAACAACTAAGCCCATTCAATGTGCACCGAGCTACCTACTCTACATGCTCAATCCAACCTTGCGCAGAGGCATACAAACAAAAGGTGGCCGAGTCGAGATTGATCTCGGTTGTGCTTTGTTTGAAGTCGATCCATCCTCCACTCAACACACATTCCTCAGTAACCACAAACAATGACCAATAAAGGGAAAAATATAATATAAACAGAGGGTAGAAACAACATCCGAGGCATCCCATACATAGCGAATTAGAAATCTATGAATCTAAAATGACCTCCACCCTTATCTCGCGACTCCGCACATACCCACGTGTCCCTTACCATGAACTTGCACAAAAGTTGAGTTCAATCAACATCCAAGACAACAATTTGAGCTCCACTCTCACCATGACCTGCCGCAAAATCAACATAGGGGATGGTGCGAACAAAATAAAAAAGCCAAAACGAGGTATCCAAATTTGTGACCTCGGTAGAAACAAAAGTGGATTAGCAAAATCAAAAAGATTAAAAAATAAGTGGCGACATCGAAGGAAAAACAAGAAGAAAAGGCTCGAGATCTAGATTCTCCGGTGGAAAACCCTAATCCGCCCATCTCATAGCTACATGGATAGTCTCCTCCAAGCACACAAGCCACATGGGACCTTTGCCATGTCATTTTTCATGAGGTAAGTCAATTGCAATATTCATTAAATTCAATGTGCTTTGTTTTTAACCATAAGTGCTAAAGGTGCCTAAGTGGCTAGATTGAACACCTTAGGTGGATGAGGTTTCGGGTTTGACTCCCACCCCAACACAAAAATTTTGAATTTCAAAATTTAGTGGCAAAAATAGTGAAATAGCCAAATGTAGAGGGTAATTTAGCGAAATACTCTAAGCTAAAAATCTTAGTTATAACTAAATGCACCACGAAATGTTTACTTGAGAAAACCCTATTTTCGGGCAAATTTATTTTTCTCCTATTAGGTCTATTTTTTCATTCCAAGCAACATTTCCTAAAGAGGGTACACCAAAAAATTACATTTTAAGCTATTTTTTTGCAATTTTTGGCATAGAGGGTCATTTTGGGATCCAGAGGCTACCAAGGCCCTTAAAACAAAAAGTTTTTCTCTACCATTCAATTTTTTCCAAATTTTTAATTTAATTTATATACTTCAAAGATATTGTACTAATTTGTAGGTTTCCATAGTCACCAAAAATATTGTAATTTCTCAAAAACCGGTAGAGAGTTGTAATGAAAAACAGTAAAAAATTGGTTTAAAAACACTCGAGAGATTCTAGATCTCATTCGCAACATTAAATCGGTATATATAGTTCCTCCGAGAATCACTTACGGGTAAAGTCGTCGTGACTACTCTTTCTGCGCACTTAATGCCTAATACAACCGCAATAACATCATCTGGCATCAACCCTTTAAATCGACGAGGAGTAATAAGGACACGGTGTACACACTATGAGTCGGAGTCAATAATCACACGACCCCTTTCAGTACTTCATCTTGGTACCACGTATCGAATTATTTGACGTACATTAATGCCTCTTTTAAGTACAAATCGGTATATAGAAAGGGAAAAATTCTTCCATGTACCGTTGGGTATATCGGAAGGGTGCATATATAGAAAGGTTCGGTTTATCGAGTGTCGATATAGATTGGGAGACCTTATACCTAGAGTGATAAGAGTCTAACCCTCTTAGTGACTTTTTCCAAATGGGCACCAATGACCCCAAATTTTTTCTTCGTGATTCACAACTACTCATAGAAACAACTAATTTTCATGGAAGAGATGTGGACTATTGTGAATGGTACTCACGACCGGATAAACTATTAATACAACACAACAACGACAGTTTGATAAAGTAGATCAAAAGGCAAAACTCATCATCTTGTAACGCCACATTATAGATGCTAAAGAAGCATGGGATAAGTTGAACACAAAGTGTATGAGGCCAAAAACAAGAATGTCACTCTAAATTTGTAGAGTTAGTTACATACACTCGGTTCAAGCAAAATGAAAAAATTGAAGCTTTCTTGAGAAGAGTTGTATAATTTAGGGCTTCACTTATAGCCCTGGGAGATGTGGTCACAAGTGAATCTCTCATTCCCATTATTTTGAGAGCTCTCCCTTCTTCTTACTGCATTTTTGTAACAACACTAAACGTTTCAAATATGACAGTTAGTTTTGAAAAGTTGGTAAACCTATTGCAACAAGAGGAATCCATGCATAATAAGGATGATGAAGAGGAGCAAGCACTTTCTTCTCATCAAAAATGGAAAGGAAAAGGAAAAGGAAAACCTAATTCCTATCAAAATTCCCAACATCAAAATCAATATCAACATCAAGGGGACAAACAACATAAGAAGCAATGTCCAATAGAAAAGAGGACATGAGTTAAAATATTGCGGTAAAATACATACAAAAAAGGTTCATCAAGTAATTCTAGACCTCAACACCAACAATATCACAAGGGACATACAAACTACAATCAAGTGCAGAAAAAGGGGAACTATAAAAGAAAACCCTATTAATAAGGAAATATTGTAGAGAAAGAAGACCATTCGGATAACGAAGACTACTTGTACATTGCTCAATCAAGTGAACCTTCCACATCATCTAGTGATGTATAGTATTTTGACTTAGTAGCCCACTCTACACATGACCGGACATAGGGGATTAGGAACATTTCTCTACCTCTTGGTTCATGCAATTGTAGATTGTCAGATGTTCTATATATCCTTGGGTTGACTAAAAATTTATTGTCATCTGTCACAAATCCTTGATCATAACTTAAAAATTGACTTTGATAGTCATTCCGGTAAGAAAACTTGTTTGATTCGAGACAAATCATGAGGCTCGAAAATAGTTACAAAATCCTTAAATGTGTGAAGCATGTTCCAACTTGCTTTTGTCCACAGAGATGATAAAGCACTTATGGCTAATAACTCTACCTCTACAAATTTGTGGCATTGGAGACTTGGTCATGTTAGTTTCAAGTATATTGAGACACTTTGCTAGTGCAATATGGTACATGGGTTACCATATCTTTAGAAGGATATAAAAAGTGTCCTCACTTCCTAGTAGGAAAACAACATAGAGCTTCATTCAAGAAGAGTACTTTTTGAGCTTATGGCAAGCTTGATCTGGTTCATACTAATCTTTGCGAGTCGATGTAACCAAGTCATTCGGATTTTAGTACTTCATGCTTTGTGTTGATGACTATTCAATAAAAATGTGGTTTTTTGTTTTTGTAAGAAAAGTTAAGCTTTTGAAACATTCAATAAGTTTGAATTAGTTTTTGTGAATGAAATTGATTGTCACATTAGAAATTTTTTCTCAAATCGAGGGGGAATTCACTAGTGATGTGTTCAAAGAATACCTACAAGCTCACAGGATTCATCAACAAATTCCTCCTCCACACACACCACAACAAAATGGTGTTGTTGAGAGAATAAATCATACTTTCATGGAAATGGTTTGATGCATGATCGATGAATTTGGACTTGCAAAGAAATTTTGGGTAGAAGTAGCAAGGACAGTTATGTATTTGTTGAATAGAGTGCCCAAAGTTGCTCCTTCGGAATACCACCACATGAAGCATGGTAAAATCAGAAACCATCCATTGCACACCTTAGAGTATTCGGGTGCAAAGTAAGTATGCACATACCCAAGAAGAACATAAAAAAATTGGACATGAAGTCACAGAAACTCATCTTCATTGGATATAGTGAATAAACTCTTGGGTACAGATGATAGATCCGAATACTAAGAAATTCTACACTAATAGAGATGTTGAGTTCTTTGAAAAGAAGGAAGAAGAGGCTCCTCCTCCAGACTCACCTAATGTAGATTCTTCACCAGTTGTAAAAATTGAAGATGATGTTCCCACTAATGATGAAAGTGATGATGTGGATGTTGGTGATGATCATATAGAACCACAACCCATGGGAACAGTTCGGTTTACACCTAAGTGGTGTACTAAAATGATACGAGATGCAAGAATGGATGCTCCACTAAATACATACACCTCTGGAACACGAACTCGTAGTAAAGCAAGAGAATAATTTAAATTTTCTTTGATGAGTAGAGTTATTGAATTTGATGAGCCCTCTACAGTCTAGGAATCCCTATAGTCGAAATCTTGGAAAGATGCCATGGACGTTGAGTATCAATTAGTTATTAAAAACAACACTTGGTAACTTGTCAATATTCAACCAGGGAAGAAACCCATTGGATGCAGATGAATATTTACAAGAATGTACAAAGTAGATGGGACAATAGACAAGTGTAAAGTGAGACTTGTAGTGAAAGGGGTATGCACAAAAAGAAGGCATTGACTATGAGGAGACATTTTCTCCCATAGCTAAGATCAAAACAATCAAGATGATCTTTTCTCTAGCTGCACAATTTTGTTGGAAAGCCCATCAGATGGATGTAAAAAAGTGCCTTTCTTAACAAATATTTACAAGAAGAAGTCTACATGACTCAACCCAAGGGATATATCATAGCTGGTCAAGAAGCAAAGGTATGCAGACTCAGGAAATCTCTGTATGGCCTCAAATAGGTACCCCAAGCATGGTGCATCAAAACTATTGAGCATATCGTACAACATGGATTTGTTAGAAATGCATACGATCTCAATATTTACCTCAAAAATCAATGGGAATATTGTGATTATCATTTTCTATGTCAACGATCTAGTCATCACTTGGAAGTTCAATGAGGATGATCGACGCAACGAAGAAAGATCTTAATCGATCATTCGACATGACGGCATCTCCGGCTAATGCATTATTTTCTTGGATTAGAAGTATGGTAGAAAGACAATCACATCTTTGTTTCTTAGATGAAATATACCAAGATGACGCTCGATAAATTCGGGATGATGGATTGCACACCAATTACTACACCTCCGGAGAAGCAGTTGTAACTATCTTGTTCGAGATCCATCTCTTGAGGTAAATACTTTTGATTTATATTAAGAGTTGATTGGGAGTCTCATTTATCTGACCTATACTAGACCAGGATATCAGCTTTACTGAGTGAGCTATCTATCTAGGTTCATGTAGGAACCCAAAGTATTTTACTGACTTAGATGTTTTCCTGATGGTGATTAGGAGACATTAGTTAGCAAGATATCTTGTGAATGTTGATTACGTGTCGATGTATGATGGGCATATTGGAAAATATATTGAATACATACACAACATAAAATATAATACTGATATCTATTTGAGAGCATAAATTGTCACCATCATTTGATCATAAAAATATTTCAACAGTAAAACCAACTATATAATTGGATACACTAATTAAATCTTTTGAATATTGATAACCTTTGGCGTAATATTATAATTTATCTTAAATATTGACCATGATTTTACAAATTTGTAAGATAAATAATTTTCAATGAGCATAACCACTATTTTAACTTAGTATTTACAAATGTTGCTATTAGATTTAGCAATTATTTCACTTAATATTAAATATTTTTCAAGATTTGTTTTTTTCATTTACAAAATGTTTGTGGTATTTTTAATGATACTAGGTGAGATGGGTCAATAGGTAAACATGGTCCAATAATTCACATGACTATTGATCACACAATACCCAATAATTGTCATAGTACTATGTAGTAGTAATTTATTTTTGACATAATAATTATGTAGAAGTAGTTAATTTATTTTGACATAATAATTATGTAGAGTAGCAAATCACATCATGACATGTAAGACATGTCACCCTTGTACAAATATAAAAAAATTCAATGTTCAAGCATTTTCAACCATATTCAAGTATTAGTTTCACCATGGTTGTAATGTAACTCAAATTTATTATTTTAAATCAATTCAAAATATAGTTTTATGTCCAATTGAACATTCCAAAGAAAAAATATAAGCTAACACAAACCTGAAATACATATTAGTGAAAAAATCACAATCCCATATGATAAACAATTGATTTTGTGGACCCTTAACTTAAGATGTACCATTACTAGCCCCTCTCCCCTATAATAACAAATTACATTTTTAATGGGTTTACCAATTTTATGAATCGCATTCCAAGTAAGATTCACTATGTATTTTCAAACGGGTTTGTAATAAAAAATTACTTTATTCTATTGCTTGTAGATACCTCTAAATGTGTTTTGAAATTGTTTCTTTAAATCTAAAATCTTTGTCTAATTAAAAATAATATTGTGATAACCGATAGAGTTGATCAACATTAACGAATACTAAATGCTAATTATTTTATAAATAAAGATAATTTTATGCTTTTGTTTTGTTTGGTAATGCTCCAAACCCTTATATTGTGGATAATTTGGGTGTTACACCAGTTGTTAAAAATGTTCTCCTTAAGGTTTCCAAATCATCCTCTACCCTTAAAGATTTGACACTTATATGTCATTCCAATGGATTCTAGCCTCGGGACAAAATAACTACATAAATGGATGCACTTGAATTGGTCATGTGATTGTGAGATTTAGTTCAATGTTACATGCAAAGGGATTTTTCATTTTTCACATTTTCTTTTGAAAGACTCTCAATGGGTTCTTAACAAGGGTACCTTGTTTTGGAGTAGGGTTGGCATTTTTCTTACTCGGTTTTTTGAGTTCGATCATGTTATTATGATGGTTTCCAAGATGTTGGTTTGGGTTTGTCTCCCAAATCTTCCACTCCCCTTTTGGCACCTTTCAGTATGTGCTACTATTGGCAATGTTCTTGGTAGGTTCATTAAGATGGATGATGAGCGGTCTAAGCAAGGGTTGTTCACCTATGCATGTATCTACATTGAGGTGGATCTCAGCAAAGGGCTTCCTGATAAAATGGAGTTGATTTTTGAAGATTTCAAGTGGGTGCAACTTTTGGACTATGAGAACACTACCTTTTGTTGTTGTCTATGTCATCAAACTAGACACCTTCAAGAGGATTGTCCTCGGCGAAGTTGCCCCATGGCATGAAACAAGAAATCTTCTTTGTCCAAGTTGAAAGGTTGGCAACCTTTCATGTCTCACGAAAACAAAGAAAGTCCTCCTCTTGATGGTGCAGAGGACTTGTATGTCGGCGATTCCTCCTCTAGGGCTTAGAAGTGTCAAGATTTTTCATGTTTCTGAATCCTCAGATTCAAATCCTGATCAAGGATGTTCTAACACATACTTTCCCACCACGTTATGGCTCTCCAGTTAGAAAATTTGCACAATTGTCACCAAATCGAAGGACAAGAAGTGGCACTTTGAGCCTCCCACACCTTCTTGTTGGATTTCTTCAGCTGGCACAACACCTCCTATTAGTGTTATTTGTTATTTATATCTCTTATAATTTTTGCTGCCTTCACTTTTCATGGTGCGCTCGTGGCTTTTGTGCGAACTTGAGCTTTCTCGGCCCCCTCTTGTAACTTATATGTGTGTGTGTGTGTGTGTTTTCAAGTTCCAATAGTAAAATCAAAATGGCTCTCGTACTAAAAATTGATTGGTGACATAAATAAATATATTTACTTACTCCTAAGAAAAGTCTTCCCTTCCTCTTAAAGGACAATTTGTACAAGTTCACTGTCAAATATAGGTAAATCACACCTACACAATTAAATAAACAAGCTGGCATTTTTTTTTAGTCTAGGATCATAATACTCCACAACTGCTAGTAGAGAATATGATCATCACCAATAGGAACTACTTTGTAATGATAATAAACTCACTATTCCTGAAAGCGAGTGTACAATGGATGAAAATTTATGAGGCGACTCTCCACATGAAACTAAAGTCGAAAGATTCGTGCAAATACGAAAGAATTCCTTAGCCCTTTAAATTATTGGAAACCATCAGTTCTTAACAAAAATCTCCAAAAGTTTAATAGAAAGAAATGCTTGTCCGAAAGCAAAAGAGAGTACATTAATTTATTTACACGATAGCTGGGACAAAGATATAAATTATAAATTCCACACTTTTCTTTCATGTCCTTAATTGAATTCGACGTCGTAGATTTAATCCAACTACTTCAGACGTAAAGAAAAGCATCAAAAACATAATTTAATACGCAGAAGTAATTCATTTCCACCAACATTTTGGCAATACTCTTCAGTCACTGAAATTATAGCAAAGGTAAGCCTCCCACCATTTTCACATTGGACTCCATAAATGTTTGAGATATTTGGCAATGAAAATGTAACAGAATTGCAGAATAGGTTGTGAAGGGAAGAATATTAATGAGAAATAAGAGTGCATCCACCCATTCAATATGGCAGTCGGCAGTGTTGTATCTGTGGGGTGGGGTTTTTACTTTTGCAATGATTTTTCTATTAATCTTTGCTTTGCTGTGGTTGGCATGTTCTGACTACCGGAGGGAGTCTGGTAATGATTCTTCAAGTAGTGAATCCTTCGACTCTTCGAGGATGTCAACAAGGATCAGGAATTGAGATTTGCTGATGATGGTAATGATAAGGAACTTGCGGTGATTATACCTGGGAGGAACACCCTACTTTTATTGCCAAATCAGTAGTGCCAGTATTGGAAAGTTAGTGAGCATATTCCATAGCTAACGTGTCTCACACAAGTGGCATATTCCATTGTCTTACTGAAATGATTATGATGTTGATGGAGCTTGATGTTATGAGCATCATATATCATGGGTTCTGTTTTATCTTTATATTTTTCTGGAGGACGATGAATGATTTGAAGCAAAGTTCAGGAAACTTATTTGCTCCCTTTGTTTGTTTGCTTTTTTGATGAATAAGATTTTATATTATATTAACAAGTAAAACAATACAAGATAATTGATAAAAAAAAAAAGAAGGGTGGAATGGAAGCATGCCCCAAAACCATGCGTTCGGAGACTAGGCAAAAACAAAGCTCGAGAATACATCCGATTAGAAAACATCATAAATAAGAGAAAACAAGATAGGTAAGCCACCGCTGCGAATTGTTGTCCTGCAGGGGGAAAATCTTGATCATGCCAACCACACCAGGCAAGTCTTTGCCACTATCTCGACATGTCCCAACCAAAGCACACCTTGGTTTCCTTCTTCACTATCTTCCATAACCCTATGGCCAGTGGGCGAGATGGTGAGACATAGCCTAAGAAATTTGTTGGGTAGAGGTGGAAGGTTTTAACCGTCATGAGTGTGCGGCTTGAGGGTAGCCAACGAGCTGAGCCCCAACCGAGCTAGGCCCAGGCGGCGAGGGGCATCCCAATTCTAGTGGCAGTCAAGGTGGAGACAGGGAAAGTTCATCCACGGAGGCTAGGGTCAGTGAGGAGACCGGTGGGCATGGCTGAATGTAGCATTGTGAGCGGCTCGACGACCGCCACCTCTAGGACAATAACAGGCACCACCTTGTGACAGAAACGAATGGTGGGGGACGGAGGCTCGTGAGAAACAATGCAAGGGGTCACATCGGTGATGAAGGATTGTTCCTTTGTTTTGAAAACCACACAATGTTTAAAATGAGAATTTTATTTGTATAGTTCAAAAAAATGGGATAGATGTTCCTCCGTTTCCACCTCGAGACAACATGATGTTCCAATTTAAATTGTAATTTTTATATTTTATTTTTGATGACAAGGATCTTATATTATAATTTCACTATACCACTAATTAATATTATGTCTACATATGAAAACAATGCTAGACATATTCAGCGAGTAGAATCAAACTCCGATATTTCTACTTTCGGTCATTACACCATATCATAAGAAACAATCGGCGGCATGTTCCCAATAAATAAGTGTTATATAGAAGTATGCATAGACACCTATTTTCGGTACCCTACATTGTTTATCCAGGCACTCACATTCACACTCAAACTATTAAACTTATATTATTATTCCTAAAACCATGTCCTCGCCACCACTTTGTAAATCTTATCTTACCCCTTAGTAAATACATATTTACTCATTTAAACCACCATAACCACCTAAAAATCACCCTCTCCCATTTTAACCATAATCATCTAACCTCCTAACATCTTCAACATCTTCCTAACCATCCGTAGGCCTCTTCATACCCAAATTAACCCTTATAAAAGTTGTTGAAACCACTTCAAGAGGGTTTTACCACTTTTTCTAGGTCGCCAACGATTCTAACTAATCACCAAAAACTATATAAACAACATAAAACCTCTATGGAAAGGATCTTTAGACATTTACAAAGAAGCTCTAGTTCTCTAACGACTTACATGACATCATTACAAACACCCCCATATCACCTCGCATCTTTATCACATTCCTAGAAGATTCATATATCTTACATAAGATTCCCACTACGTTGTTTCTTAGTATTCTTCATCCAAGGTAAAATATGTTCATTTTTTTGTATTTAGTTTGTTAATGCATCACTATCAAGGTTGAATAACTTTAAAATCATCTATTATGCACCTTCTTCGCATCTTATTTGGAAATCAACCTTTTCACATAGTAATTGCCAACGATTTAATCAATCACTAGAGATTACCTCAAATCACCGAAGAACCTTGTCTTTTTATCGCTTTAATCACATTTCATGTATTTAAAATCAATATATCAATATCTTTTTTATGTCTAATCTGCACTGTTTTCAAGTTATTTCTCTTTGTAGATGAATGTACCAAATCAGCAACATCCAATTACAAGCATATACAACCTTCCTATTTTTTACAACCACTAGTTTGTGAACATTTCAAATTGAACATGAACACGAGTCTATGTGCCATCTCCTTAAAACCAAATGTTGAATACATCCATTATCAACTTGAAGTCAAACGCAAAGAATATGACATTCTTTGAAGAATCCTACTTTGATTACTTCTTGGATTTTGAGCTTGTTCGAGCCCTCACCTAGGTCACCTATCATGCGAAGAACAATCCCTCTATCCCTTCGGATTTTTAATCATCCTCTTGTTGTCAACTATTTTCCTATCATTATCACTTTATTGTAATGCAAGTTTATACCCTTCAAGTAATCCCTTTGGTTCCATAGATTGGTCTTTTCTAAGAAAGTCATCATATCCTTATCTAATTTGTATCTTATCTAGCTATTTTTACGTGTGCATTTTTTCTCATTTTCTAGAAGTAGGAGTCTCTCGCCCTTTTTCATTCACACATCTCGACGTTGCATTATCGTGAGCATGTATCGCTAAACCTCGATGTATTTTGAGATATTGGTCTTTTGTCATATAATTAACAAACTTAAAAAACCATTAACATTTTTGCATGCCTAGTGGGATCAATAGTCCCTTTTCGATTAAATTTTTATGTTATTGTTTCTTTCCTTATAAAATCATCGAACTTTTAAAATTCGAGATCTTTGTTATCACTTCTTCAAAAATGCATAAAATAAGAAAAAAAATTCGAACACATGTACGTTTATTTTCTTTCATTCTCTTTTAGCATTGCATTTTTGTTTGATCTGTCTTCATCAAAATTATTCTTTCCTTTTGGGTCTTAAAATGAACCTTAATTTTTCTTGCTCACATAGTTTAATTAGGGGCTTCAATGATTGCGTTCACAAAAATCCCCTCACACAGAAAATCAAACTTGCATCTCAAAAATCCCTTCCATTCCTACCCACTTTGATTCCATCACCAACAGGGTAGACGACTCAATGTTCTAGCCAAGTACAAATAACTAGTGAGAGGTATATTGACTAAGCATCTGACAACTTTATCGCTACAGGATCATGAAGTGAGGGGGTAGGCCTTAATACCATGCCTTGTACTAACACTAACAAAAACTTGAGCCTCACATACCTTCAGGTATATCGAGGACTCTAATCTTAACTCACCTGAAACCAACCTTAGCTATCCTTTTTCCTATTTCCCTTTGAGCCATATTTCATTCCACACTTTTCTTAAGTTAATCAAGATAATCCAAAACTTGCTTGTGTTTTAATAGTTCCTTTAAAATAACAACTATATTTATTTTCCTTATTGTTTGTTTATTTAGTTCATGGTTCTAACTAGACAACAATATTTCCTTCAAAACATCGCAAACATGACAAAACTATTATCGATAAAAAGTAAATTGATAACTAATCAACCCTTTCACCTAACACAAAATGTCAAGTTGGAATTATACCAATTTAATCATGAAGAAACTTAAGGATAGATTAAGCATGAGTAGTTTAAATATAGGTTAATCATAGACAAACCTAAGATTTTAGGACAATTTCTATCTTCTAAAAAAATGAATATACTAGAAAACAATATATAAATAAACAAACACATAAGAAAAATACACAATAAAAACCATACATCATTCAACCGATAATGGATTGAGAACATTTCAATTATATCAAATTCTATCATCAAAGTTCATGAAATATTAAATCGCTTATTATTGGGACTGATTTCTTTATCCAAGAAATTTTTATCTAATCTTTATCCAACATGAGTGAAGTCTATTAATGAGATAACCTCTTGAAAAGGTGAATTAAATAAGTGATGATTTATTCATGATCTCATAGTGCAATTATTGGTCATGTAATGCAATTATCTTGGGAACAAAACCAAAACAACAACCTAAAAGGGAATAAACATTAACACATTATTCACAAGATATGACACATTTGCACAATTTGTAAGATAAAATCAAGATAGATTTATTAAAGAGAAACATATTTTTAATTGTGAAATGTACAAGATTCCCAAGACAACATTTAGCAAGAGTCATGATCAATTTAAAAGCCAATGAATCTACATTTTTCTCAAGATTGGAGTAAAAAAGATTTTCATGGACTAGTCTAGATATGATTGATTGAAATCTATAATCAATTTTAGATGAGATACAAAATAATAAAATCACATAATCAATAAAATGATTTTAAAATTGCATGTACTTGTTGTATCATAATTTCATACTCAAAGCTCAAAACAATGTCATCATAACACCTGTAGAATCACATATCTTATAAAATCATTTACATATAAAAATATTTCTTATGGAATAGGCCACACAAAAACGCTTAAATATCTAGTCTCCCTTGAAAAATGTTTCCTCTAAATCCTTATATAAATCTCCCTTTTTGAAAAATCAGTTCTGATTGATTTATCTTCATATTTTATTTAAATTTATTTTAAATATTACACTTCATATAAAATTGAAACTCTTTTATTATTTTGTAAATATCAAATAAGAAGGACTCGGGTAACTTTATTTTTAAAAATAAATGATGACTTTAAAACATTAGGGATGTGACAAGAAAGGAAGGGGCACATTGAACATTAAATACACCAAATAAAAAATACAACATAACCATTTAGCATTTAATTCATTTAAACCATAAGAATACTCTATCATAGCCAAATAATCGAAAAGAATAATTTGTCACATAACCAATCTGCTAAAGTCAACTAATACCCATGTATATAATCAAATGCTTGAAGTCAACATGTCAAAATATCATCAAGTGTATAAAAATCGATGAAAACCGCCAATCACCGAAAAGTATATGTTAAAATTCATGATCAATCAAATCCAAAATGACATAAAAGGTAAAAGTACTAATCATCCAAGGTAAGGTCTAAATGTGGTGCACGGGTCTCAATAAAAGAATCCACGTACTCGTATGTTCCGATAGGAAGAGTAGTGTGCATAAGGGCTCTTGATTCCTCCTCTACCTCAATTTTTACTCTCTTCATTCTCTAATTACCCTACGAATAACGAAAGATGACCTAGCGTGGTTAGTAAAAGGGTGAGACTCATGAGAGCGAGATGGTTGGCTCTATCCAAGAACAAAGGCTTGTTAGCAAATGGTTGTACATTATGCAAAGGTAAATTAGGAGCAGAGTGGACGGAATGATTAGAGGAAGAAGGGTTATGTTTAGCATGTGTGCAATCAATGTTATCATGAACTGGGGTATTATGAATGTTGTGATAAGGTTGAGTGTGAGGATATGATTCAATCACTTGTAATACCTCATGAAGACAAGGATCATGAACATGAAAGTGGACTCAAAATTGAGTAGGACCACTCCTAATGAAAGGTATTCTACCCTGAAGTGTACTATGTCCCCTTCACCCCTAGGTGAACCTCTTTTCCATTGAGAATGTCCATGAAAATTATTATGCCCCTAGGATTTATGTGAACTTGTTCCTCTTGAATTACTCCATCCATCCTAGTCGACATTTCGTAATAACTTAGAAGAAATGTTAATATTACTAAGAAAGCTCAATGGAGACAATTTCCTAAGTTCAGGTAATCCATAAAATCAAGGTGAACTTAATTGACCCAATTCATATTTAAATTTCAAATAAAGTGATGTCATATGATAACCATTTGATCAAGGATATTACTCATTAAAAACAACTTACCCATTTGGGAAGTAATTTTGACCATTATTTTAGCAATCCGAGCTTAAAATTTTCAAACTATATGCAAAACTTCCCCAAGAATTATAACATAAACTTCATGAGTATCTCATACTTCTCTCAAAGTACAATTTGTATTCCATGTTTCATAAAAATAATATTTTACAAATTTCAAAGAACCCAATTTGGGCTAAATTATCATAAGTGTATTGTTAGGAAAAATATATTTCTCTATAGTTAATTTTGCTTTAACTATAATAATTGGGTATTTATTATTAATTGTAATATGGTTATATTTATATAACCATCTAATTGTCTTTATTCAAAACACTACGGAGTTGTTATATTGTTTTAACAATATTATTGTGTGTATTTGATTCTCGATTGTAATTGTGCAACCCATTTATCTATTTGTATATTGTTGTACAATTCCTATAAGAATTACAACACTCCATTGTAATGGTTGACTGATTTGATATTAATAAAATTGATTAGGCTTCCACCCCTATTGCTCGCTTTACATTTGGTACCGAGCTTGTTGAAGCTCTGGCAAGGTCAGTGAAAGGGTGTAGAGGAAGGAAACATTTTGGAGAAGAAAATTGCTTCATCGGAGAGCTAGTGCTGCCTCCTGCAACTTCTCATAACTCCTATAGTCTCACAAAACCGATGCATTCTCCGGGTAAATGTAAAGCAATATTTTTTCCTTGGTGCCCCCTGCACTAAGCAAAACTTATTCTTTAAAACAACATTAAAAAAAAAAAAAAAATAAATTTTCCCCATGAGGGTTTTTCACTAAATTTGGTGACATTGTTAGCTGTAACTAACACCACTGGTCCTACCAAGTCTAGAGGACTCTCTGCTAAAATTTTATTGGCTCTACAAACCAACCGAGATGTTTTCCTTGATCTCGTAAGTTATCATTTGCAATGGAATGAGTTGGGCATTGTAACCTCACCGAGTTGTGTTTGGGCCGAGTCTCCTCCAAATCACGAGCCCATTCAATGTGCACCGAGCTACTTGCTCTACATGCTCGATCCAACCTTGTGCAGAGGCATACAAATACAAGGCATCGAAGTCGGTATTGATCGAGTTGTGCTTTGTTTAAAGTTGATCCACCTCCATTCAACATGCATTCCATGCAACCACAAACAACGACCAACGGAGGGAAAAATCCAATACAAATAGAGGGTAGAAGTAGTGTCCGAGGCATCCCATACATAGCAACCTAGAAATCTATGAATATAAAATGACCTCCACCCTTATCTACGAACCGCACATACCCCTACATCCCTTACCATGAACTGCACAAAATCAGAGTTCCACTCTCACCACGAACCTACAAAATCAACATAGGGGTGGTGCAAAAAAATACAAAGCCAAAATGAGGCATCCAAATTTGCAACCTACTAGCAAACAAAAGTGGATTAGAAAAATCAAATAAAGATAAAAAAATAAGCGGCAACATCCAAAGGAAAAACAAGAGGAAAAGGCTCGAGATCCGGATTCTCGGTGGAAAACCCTAATACACCCACTCGTAACCACATGGATAGTCTCCTCCAAGCATACAAAGCCACGTGGGACCTTTGCCACATCATTTTTTCATGAGGTAAGTTGATTGCAATATTCATTAAAATCAATATGCTTTGTTTTTAAGCATAAGTGCTAAAGGTGCCTAAGTGGCTAGAGTGAACGCCTTAGGTGGATGAGGTTTGGGGTTTGACCCCCACCCCCAAAACAAAATTTTTGAATTTCAAAATTTAGTGGCAAAACTGGTGAAACCACCAAATGTGGAGGGTAATTTAGCGAAAAACCCTCACTAAAAATCTTAGTTATAACTAAAGCCACCACTAAAATTTTAGTGAGAAAAACCCTATTTTAGGGCAAATTTATTTTTCTCCTATTAGGCCTATTTTTTCATTCCGAGCAACATTTGCTAAAGGGGGTACACCAAAAAATTACATTTTCAGCTATTTTTTGCAATTTTTGGCATAGAGGGTCATTTTGGGCTCCAGAGGCCACTAAGGCCCGTAAAACAAAAAAAAAAAAATTGCTACCATTCAATTTTTTCCAAATTTTTTAATGTAATTTATATACTTCAGTATATTGTACTAATTTATAGGTTGCCATAGTCAACCAAAAATATTGTAATTGCTCATAAACTAGTAGAGAGTTGTAATAAAAAATAGTAAAAATTGGTTCTAAAACACTCACGAGATCCTAGATCTCATTCGCAACATTCGGTATATACAGTTCCTCTGCGAATCACTTACAGGTAAAGTTGTCATGACTACTACTGCACTTAATGCCTAATATAGCTGCAACAACATCATCTAGGCATTGACCCTTTAAATCGATGAGGATTAATAAGGACACGGTGCACACACTATGAACTATCACATCTGTCGTCTTGAACGATTACATGACATAAATCTAGACTGAGAAATTATCCAAGTGTATAGCAAAGTTACACGCACGTATGAGGATATTTATTTGAGTCGGTGTTAATAATCACACAGACCCCTTTCAGTACTGTCTTGGTACCACGTATCAAATTCTTTCACGTACATTAAAGCCTCTTTCATGTACCGTCGGGTATATAGAAAGGAAACATTCTTCCACATACCACTAGGTATATCGGAAGGGCGTGTATATAGAAAGGTTCGGTATATCGACCGACGGTATATAGATTGGGAGACCTTATACCTAGAGTGATAAGAGTCTAACCCTATCAGTGAATTTTACAAAATGGGCACCAATGCCCCCAAATGTTTTCTTCCAGATTCACAACTACTAAGAGGAAACAACTATGTTCCATGGAAGATATGTGGACTTTTGTGAATGGTACTCTAACCAAATAAACTATTGATACAACACAACAACGGCTCACATCGATAAAGTAGATCGAAGGCCAAACTCATCATCTTGTTTGGAGTGTCCAATGATGTGAAATCCCACATTTGAGATGCCAAAGAAGCATGGGATAAGTTGAGCATAGTATATAGGGCCAAAAACAAGAATGTCATTTTGAATTTGCAAAGTCAATTACATACACTTAAGTTTAAGCAAAATGAAAAAACTAAAAGCTTTCTTGAGAAGAGTTAAAGAATTGAGGGCTTCACTTCTAGCCCCGGGAGATGTGGTCACAGAGGTGAATCTCTTATTCCCATTGTTTTGAGAGCTCTCCTTCTTCTTACCACATTTTTGTAATAACACTAAATGTTCCAAATACAACAGCTTAGTTTTGACAAGTGGTAAACCTACTACAACAAGAGGAATCCATGCATAATAAGGATGATGAAGAGGAGCAAGAAATTTCTTCTCATCAAAAATGGAAAGGAAGAGGAAAAGGAAAACCTAATTCTTATCAAAAGCCCGAAATTCAAAATCAGTATCAACATCAAGGGGACAAACAACAGAAGAAGCAATGTCCAATTTGTAAAAGAGGACATGAGTTAAAATATTGTTGGTAAAATACATACAAGAATGGTTCATCAAGTAATTTTGGACCTCAACACCAAAAATCTCACAAGGGACATACAAACTACAATCAAGGGCATAAAAAAGGGAACTAGAAAAGAAAACCCTACCAGCAAGGAAATATTGCTGAGAAAGAAGAACATTCAGATAATGAAGACTACTTAGACACTACTTGATGAAGTGAACCTTCCACGTCATCTAGTGATGTATGGTATGTTGACTCGGGAGCCACTCGACACATGACCAGCAACAGAGATTGGTTTACCTCAATAATGGACATGCCTTTGAAAAACCATGTTTCATTAGGTGATGATTCTTCATACACACGGTGCGAGAAGGATTGGGAACATTTCTATTCCTCTTGGTTCATGCAATTATAGATTGTCGATGTTCTATATGTCCCTAGGTTGACTAAAAAAATTTGTGAGTCAGTCAAATCCTTGATCATAACTTAAAAATTGACTTTGATAGTCATTCCGGCAAGAAAATGTGTTTAATTCAAGAAAAATCACGAAGCTCGAAAATAGTTACAAAAGCCACAAATGTGGGAAGCATGTTCCAACTTGCTTTTGTCCACATAGATGATAAAGCATTTGTGGCTAAGAAATCTACCTCTGCACAGTTGTGGCATTGGAGACTTGGTCATGTTAGTTTCAAGTATCTCGAGAAACTTTGCTAGCGCAATATGATACATGGGTTACCATCTCTTCATAAGGATATAGAAAACTGTCCTCACTTCCTAACAAGAAAACAACACAGAGCTTCATTCCAGAAGAGTACTTTTTGAGCTTATGGCAAGCTTGATCTGGTTCATACCGATCTTTACAATCCAATGCAGCCAAGTCATTCTGGATTTTAGTACTTCATGCTTTGTGTTGATGACAATTCAAGAAAAATGTGGATTTTTTGTTTTCATAAGAAAAGTGGAGCTTTTGAAACATTCAATAAGTTCAAAGTAGTTGTTTTGAATGAAATTGATTGTCACATTAGAACTCTCTGCTCGAGATCAAGGGGGAATTCACCCGTAATGTGTTCAAAGACTACCTACAAGCTCATGGGATTCGTTGAAAATTCCTCCTCCACACACCACAATAGAATGGTTTTGTTGAGAGAAGAAATCATACTATCATGGAAATGGTTTGATGCATGATCGATGACTCGGACTTGCAAAGACATTTTGGGCGAAGTAGCAAAGAAAATTGTGTATTTGTTGAACAGTGCCCAAAGTTGCTCCTTACGGAATGCCACCACATGAAGCATGGTCAAATCAAACCATCTTTTGCACACTGAGAGTATTCGGGTGCAAAGCAAGTATGCACATACCCAAGAAGAACATAAACAAATTGATAATGAAGTCACGAAACTCATCTTCATTGGGTATAGTGAAGAAATTCTTGGGTATAGATTGATATATCTAAATACCAAGAAATTCTACACCAATAGAGATGTTGAGTTCTTTGAAAAGAAGGAAGCAGAGGCTCCTCCTCAAACTCACCTAATGTAGATTCTTCACTAGTTGTAAAAATTGAAGATGATGTTCCTACTGATGATGAAAGTGATGATAGGGATGCTGGTGATGATCATATAGAACCACAACCCATGAGAATAGTTCATTGTATGCCCAAGTGGTGTACTAAAACAATACGAGATATAAGAATGGATGCTCCACCGAATACATTCACCCTGGACCATGGACTCATAGTAAAGCAAGAGAATAATTTAACTTTACTTTGATGAGTAGAGTTATTAAATCTAATGAGCCCTCTACAAATCCGAAGCCCTACGATTGAAATCTTGGAAATATGCCATAGGCGTTGAGTATCAATTAGTTATTAAAAATGAAACTTGGCAGCTTGTTGATCTTCCACCGGGAAGAAACCCATTGGATGCGGATGAATATTCAAAAAAATGTACAAAGTAGATGGGACAATAGACAAGTGTAATGCGAGACTTATAGAAAAGGGGTATGCACAAAAAAAAGGCATTGACTACGAAGAGACATTTGCTCCCATAGCTAAGATCAAAACAATCAAATTGATCTTTTCTCTATCTACACAATTTTGTTTGAAATTCCATCGATGGACATAAAAACTACCTTTCTTAATGAATATTTACAAGAAGAATTCTACATGACTCAACCCAAGGGATATATTGTACTTGGTCAAGAAGCAAAGGTATGCATACTTAGGAAATCTCCAGTATGGCCTCAAATAGGCACCCTAAGCATGGTGCATCAAAATTGATGAGCATCTCATACAACATGGATTTGTTAGAAATGCATATGATCTCAATATTCACCTCAAAATCAATGGGGAGATTGTGATTATCATTTTCTATGTCGACAATCTAGTCATCATCACCGGAAGTTTAGTGAGGATGATCGATGTAATGAAGAAAGATCTTAATCGATCATTCGACATGACGATATCGAGGCTAATGCATTATTTTCTTGGATTGGAAGTATGGTAGAAAGAAAATCACATCTTTGTTTCTTAGATGAAATATACCAAGACGACGCTTGATAAATTCTAGATGATAGATTGTGCACCAATTGCTACACCTCTAGAGAACAGATTGCAACAACCTTGTTCAAATCCATCTCCCGAGGTAAATGTTGATTTATATTGATAGTTTATTGGGAGTCTCATTTATGTGACCTACGCTAGACCAGATATCAACTTTACGGTGAGCTATCTATCCAGGTTCATACGGGAACCTAAAGTTTTTATTGGAGAGAAGCAAGGTGCATCTTGAGATATCTCAAAGGATCACTGGATCTTGGTCTAGAATACAAGAAGAACGACAACTTCTTCTTGTCATGATATTTGAATTCAAATCATGTAGGCAATATTGATGACTGAAAATCCATTTCAGGGTTTGTATCCTTTATGGTATCTGGACCAATATCATGGAGAAGCAAGAAACAATACTTTGTTTCTTGTTCTTTACAAGTTTGAGTATCATTATGTAGGATAAGTTTTCCGTGAAGTGATTTGGCTAAATCACATACTCAAATGACTTGGAATACCACAGATAAACCAACCACCATGTATGTTGACAATGAAGGTGTTCTCAAACTTGTTCGCAATCTAGATTTTTATGAAAGAAAAAAACACATTGAGGTACTGTGTACATTTCATACATGAGCATGTCTTAAAGAATAATATACAACTTTAGTTTTTTCCAACAATTTGAACAACGAAAGATATATTTATGAAGTCACTTACGCATAACAATTTTGAGTTGTTCGAGAGAGCTCCTCTCCTCATCCCTTGAGGCAATGAAAAATTAAGGGGGGGAATGTTAGGAAAAATATATTTCTCTATAGTTAATTTTACTTTAACTATAATAATTGGGTATTTATTATTAATTGTAATATGGTTATATTTATATAACCATCTAATTGTCTTTATTCAAAACACTACGGGAGTTGTTATATTGTTTTAACAATATTATTGTGTGTATTTGATTCTTAGTTATAACTATGGAACCCATTTATCTATTTGTATATTGTTGTACTCTATTGTAATTGTTGATTGATTTGATATTAATAAAATTGATTAGGATTCCGCCCCTACTTAGTTTACATGAATGGCTACCACAAAATATTTTCATAATAAAATGACCTTCCATTTCCAAGAAATAACTTATATCACCATAAACCAAATAAGGCGGCTTAGTGAATAAAAAAATTCATGCATAAGACTAGATGTTAATTGATTTAGATTTATGCATCTTTTGTTCACCACTAAAAAAAATCTCACATAAAATTATGTATTTGAAAATTAACACATAAATCATCTCTGATAAGAAAACATTTTAATATCCATCATCAATTTTAAATTGGGCAACTTGATTGACTCGTTGAAATCAAAATTCAAAACTACATGAAGTCAATCAACCCACAAAAGGCATGAATGAAAAAATTATGTCAAACACAACTCGGGATGACCCATACAACAGGGGTTCATTTTAAGAGACCTCTTGGAAATCGGAGGTGGAGAATACCTGGCGAATATCCCCGGAACTGGTTTCGCGGGAAGGCGAATTTTTTGGGGGTTGTATGAAAAAATTTCACCTGATTGTCAAGTGGGCGCGGACGATAAGGCTGCGATGTGTGACAGATATTTTGCTGTCGCGCGTCAAGAAAATGTAGTGACGCGCGTCAATAGACCTTAGTGACGCAAGCGTCACTAAGGTCTATTGACGCGCATCACTACATTTTCTTGACGCGCGACAAAGAAAATATCTGTCGCCGCGCATCTGCGCACCTCCCTCGACCTCTGCTTTCTCATCAACTCTGCACTTGTCTCACGTCAACAACCCATTTCCTGTCACGCGTCAATACCTCCTCTGTCGCGCGTCACCACTGCCCATGTCGCGCGTCACCACTGCCCATGCGCGCGTCGCCTCCTCTGTCGCGTCAATACCTCCTCTGTCGCGCATCACCACTGCCCATGTCGCGCGTCAATACCTCCTCTGTCGCGCGTCACCACTGCCCATGTCACGCGTCAATACCTCCTCTGTCACGCGTCACCACTACCCATGTCGCGCGTCACCACTGCCCATGTCGCGCGTCAATACCTCCTTTGTCGCGCGTCACCACTACCCATGTCGTATCAAATGCGTCAATACCTCCTCTCTCGCGTGTCACCACTACGCATGTCGCGCGTCACCACTGCCCATGTCATGCGTCAATACCACCTCTGTCGCGCGTCACCACTGCCCATGTCGCGCGTCGATGCACAGGCCGTTGTCACACGCGTCAACAATCATAAAGCAACATGTCCCCAATCAATCTAGTGCTTAAGGGTATGCGAGTTAAAATTTCATAGTATTGGTAATTTGTTAAGCTACTTGAGGTATACTACCCGGCGAATCAGCTAGGTTTTTATAGGAGATGTTTTCAAATGAAGGCGAAGCCGACCCCAGAAAAAAATATACTATATATTTTAGGTGAATAGGACACCGACCCACTCCGAATAATTCACCTTTTCAAATTTTCATAAAATGAAATTTTTGCCATATTACGAATATTCGCGCTAAAATTATCCCCGCTGTATACGATTTTAACCAACTCATTAAAAAACTAACATAATTGAAAATTTTGAATGTTTCACTTGCATTCTCCACAACATGATGAGATCGACAAGGGATTTGAAACTTGCATTCAAACTAACTCAACCACACAACCTTGAAAATAAAATATTTACAAAATATTATTTCATCTACTTCAACATTTGCAAAGATTTGAAGTATTTCATATGTGCACATGTAATAAACTAAAGAGATGAAAATGTGAGCATGAAAGTTCCGTTTCTAGTGAAAATACAACTTTTATATCAAACTCATAAATTTACAAGTAAAATGCAATGTGCATGCATTGAAAGACTATCAAATTCAGTTTCCTTCTCCTTTTTACATCCCAAAACCACAAACTTAGAGGAATCTACCAAGTACTTTCTTGATAAAGGAGCCCAAAATGTAATGTTATGATCCAAGCATCTCAAAGCAGAGCTTCCACATCATAGTGACATGACCCACTAACAAAATGAACAATAAAAATTACAAACAAATAATGAATACCATAAAATCCCTAAATTTGAGTATTTAGCCGAGCTCAAAACCATAGATGTTGTGAGTTATTTCACCCATGCATGCATTTATTACATTTACTATGGGAGGTAGTTATTAGCCACAACATAAACGCAACATATATTATCACCAATATTAACCACTTTCCATAACCTTTTAAAATTGACCATATAAATGGTCTGAAACCAAGGTGGTAGGATTGAGCAACATTATGGCCATACAAAATTATCACTATCTAACCAATTACCATATCATGTATAAATCAAAATTCAAGCTAAATATAAATGTAAAGTGATATAACCAACATCACCATAGGGAATCAAAAATACCCACTCAAAACAATATAAAACTAATCGCAAACTTATTGAATTGTGCAAAGTGGTAGTCCAAAATGAAGCCAAACAAGGAAATAATCATTTCAAAACTAACCGAAATCCTCAATACATCACTTGAGAAAACTTATTTCCATAATGGAAAGAAGGTATGTATACACTAACGAAGCCTAAAAACCAAAGAAAAATATTGTGAAATGAATCTTGATCTCCACATCGAATAAAATGCAACTAATTAATAAATATTATTCCATGTGTGTGTGTGTGTGTGTGTGTGTGTGTGTGTGTGTGTGTGTGTGTGTGTGTGTGTGTGTGTGTGTGTGTGTGTGTGTGTGTGTGTGTGTGTGTGTGTGTGTGTGTGTGTGTGTGTGTGTGTGTATTCATAAATCAAGAATATGTCGATAGAGCATAAGAATACTAAGAAACCACTTAAATGTTATATAGATTAAATAATGCATTAAATTTCAAGTGGCCCCCACCTAACTTATCATGAGTGCATGCAGGAAAATGGTGTGAAATGAAGATAGATAAGTTTAAAATTCTTTTCTCAAAATAAGAGGGTATGTCAACTTTTATCAATATCAAGAACCACTTCAGAATCCCTATAATCAATTTCTTCTTACATTCAAAACATCTCAAACATCACGAGACTCACTTCACTAATCCTTAGAATCAATCCAATATCATATTCAAAACATCAAAAACATGACATATCCATTACAACCATCTAATAAATAGAACATGAACCTACACATTCTCCAAATACTCAATCCGTGACATCGAAGCTCCTTGTCTTGACCCTTCGTAATTGTTCCGAGTGGGTACCCATCCTTTGTAGAACTCTTAAACTGTAATCTAATTACCCCTAGTGGTTACCTTTCTTCCAAAGGTATTCATCTCATTATCCCCAATCCAAAAATATTGTAAATATTTTTCATCGACACTTTTGACTACTCCAAAATTTACGATCATGACTATCAACCCGTTATTGAGAAAATATCTCCTTACCCCTCTACTTGTGATACTTTGGGATGTCAAGACCCGCATCATTTTCTCTTGTTGACAGTTTCAAAATCAAATCCATATCATCATAGAACATGACTAGACAATAAGCACATGTGTCATCAACTTATTCATCTATGCAATAAAATCAAAAACTCATAATGTTACCTACCCACCCACATACAAATGTAGCCTCCTTTTCTCATCCTTTTAGTAGGTGTCCCTATCTCTACCAATCCTTTGATCATATGTCAACATCTTTCATCACAAAAACCTACGTTTTCATTTCAAAATCTAGTCCTATCCATCCCTACATCTATAACCCCCATCAACACCAAAGGCCATTGCTAGTATTGTGCCTTTTTCACAAGAATCATCCAATGTGCCTTATCAACATATAGTTACATATCTTCTCAATGTATCCCGTAACCATCACAACGGCATGTCAACATTTCTATTCCTCCTCCATTTCAATACATCCAATTTTCATAATCATTAGTCTCTCAATACACTTATTATATCCTAATAAGTACTCTAATGAGTGTTTTCAATCCTCTTCATTAATAATGTCAATCTAGGGATGGTGTTTGATGGCTGTATGCAATAGGAGAAAGAGATATTTGGGAAACAAGTCCTTCAAACACAATCTTAACTTGCATAAATTTAAAATCACACTTGCAGAAAGTGCAAAGCACACTTGTAGAAATCAAAATCAAACTTACATAAAATAAATCACACTTGCATAAAGGAAATTGTTGAATTGGAAATAAATATAATCAAATGAAACACCTACAGGTTCACAACAAACTGAATGAAAATGAATATTACAATACAAGGAGAAAAACAATACAACAAAATGATAATCATAGAAAAAGGAATAAACATAAACATAAATTATTACAAGACAAAAACACAAATACACAGATCCATCTTCCTTGGAATGAGTGGTTAGCTCATTCCTTGGAAGAGGATTTAAATCATGCTTCCAAGATCTTAATTCAAAACTTCATAATATTGGAGAGAAAAGAACATATTTTTCATTGATTGGTAAAAGATTACATACAAGAGTGTAGAAGGTTGCATTTATAGTTCCGTAATGTCCCCATCTCCTGAAGGTGGCCTAGGAGGCCTTTCATCTATCTTAGCCTTGGTCATGCCCAAGGGGCTAGTGACGTTGATGGTTATTGGGTATTGTTTGCACCTTCATTTCACTTATAGTTTATGTTTTGACATTGGACACATACTTTGTGGTGAATTAAGTGTAATAAGGTTGTGAGATGCTTTCCTAACGTACTTTATGTTATATTTAGTTGATGACTTTTGTAATGGGTGAATGTATGGTACTTTATGGTCTAATTCTTCATTGGGGTGACTTAAGTGCACTTTTTGGCATGTGGGGAATAAAGTGACTTAAGTTATTTTAATTAATTAAAGAAAAGACCCAAGGGGGTGATTAGGGTTCTTTTGGGCCTTTTACAAATGAGAAGTTATAAAAGGAAGCACTTGGGGATAATAGGCATTCATTCATACTCACATATTTTTATATTGAAGCAACTATTGTTTGTGATTTCCTTTCCGTGGAGGTGAAATTACATAGGAACACTAGCTTCGGTATTGAAATATATACCCATAGCTAGTATAGCACTCTTCGGTGGTGAAAGATACAGCCCTAGTTTTCTATTGTGAAGTCTATTTAGATCAGCTTGTGAGATTCAGCGTTTCACAAAGGCTTGTTGATCCAGCTTTCAAGTCTAGAAAGAGAGGAAAACCATATTCAATAGGAGAGATCATCTATTTTATTAGTGGAAACTTGTTTTTATTGCATGGCATTTCATATTGATGCATTTCATTGCATTTTGATGCATGTTACTTCCATGTTGTTGCATGTTAGTTTAATTGCAATAAAATTGAAGATATTGGTTATTTTTGATTTTATACCTTACTTCCATAACTATAATTTGTTGTCATATTTTTCTATATACTGCTTTGTCATAAAAATTAGATTGTTATATGTGAAAATTTGGTTGGAAATATTGATCATAAAATAGTCCGGAAAAGGGATATTTCAATTTCATGCATCCAACCAACTCCTTATTCCACATACCAAGAAGTGACTACCTATTCTTGGGAAGATCTATTCAAAGCAATAAATCCTAAAAAGCCTTGACTACAATAGTTCACTTATCATGGAGAATATTTCTACAACTCATCCCTTTAATCTAGATACATAAAGTGGGAGAGTACTTAATCAACATTCCTAATACTACTCCACTATTTTCTCATCCTTGAAACATGGAGAGAAAATGGAGAAGTGTTAAGTCCATAAATTTGAATTATTATTGGAATGCCACATGCATGTATGACTTTGGATTGCCACATTTTTGGATTTTTATTCTTGGTTGATGATATGGAAGCAAAGTGTGGGCTGAACAGTTTAGTGATCCTTTACATTACTTTGGAACAAACCAACAAAATTTCACTAGCTGAGTCTTTCAGTAGTTGCGTGAATAATTTCACAATTTGGGAATTTTAGTACTGCGAGAAGACTTTTGGTAGCTACAATCTTTTAACTTGGAGTAGAGTTTCTTATGACATGTTTTCTACACACTATTGCATTCCAACTTTAGAAGAAATATCAGGAAATAACAACAATTAGATTACAAATAGATTTCTAAAGAGATGATAAGATAAATCCTATATTCTACCTTAAATATGTTATCCATTATTAAAAAATCTAAATTCTCTTGAAATATTTATTTTAAGAAGAGAATAGGAGTGTTATTTGGTGATATAATCGAGACATATTTTTGTCTCATCATACTCCTCTAAATATTCCATTACCATATGTATATTTTATCTACAATAGAACCCTCATGCTTACAATAAAGCCACTCCTTCCTCTTCAAACATCTAATAGTATCATAATGATACCATAAAAACATTGCTAAGAAGAATAGATAGCCTTGAAGCTACCACTATGGGACCTAAAAACAACTATTGATATGATAATAATTTGGAACGAACCTATGACCCTATCTTTTCCTTTCAAGGCCTATCCTCCATACTGGGAACTAATGAAATTAATCAAGTTTAACAATAAGGAGGACCTGAAACAAAATATCAAGGAATTTCATCATTCGTTTTATCTTATCACCATGACAAGGATCTCATGTTAGGACATTCCCCATATCCATAGTGACTCTACCCTTGATTGTTATAATACTATCCAAGAACATTATATATTTTTATTCACACAACTCACACAATTATTCTTATAACACATATCCATCAACATCACTCATAAAATATACATCACTTATCTCTATTCCATCGAAAAAATTAAGGATAATTTTGTTTATGAGTTCTTCGCCGGATGGTGAGGCATTATCAACCAATTGTCTTTCTTTATTCCACAAACTGATCTCATCAAGTTATTTTCTCAATCCTATGTGAGGCACATATCATCAAGCCTTCAAATTCAATCATTTCAAACATTTTATGAGACCATTACCATGGTCCAAACACTATAACTTCACGCCTTCAAGTATGATAAAATTATATTTTGATCTAAGAAAACAAAACATGAGTCTTCTTTTAAAAATTATTCCAACAATGACAAATATAAAGGTGTGAAAAATAATTTGGTTTTGAAAACTATGTCCAAAGTTCATTCGGACTCAAAATAGTTGTTATTCACAACATTACTAGGTTCCACCATTCTATCCATGATGAGAAACCACAATTACAACATGGAAAATGATCAAAATCATCTCAAACCAAGAGACTATCATTTTAGCCCTTAAGGCCAAAATCGGTATTGCAAATTTGAGCACATGTAACTTCCATTTTCTCAACTAAAGAAACATGAAAATATTAATGCCTTCTTATATAATCTCTCAATGATTGTGGAACAATTTACTTTTCAACATGGAACTTCCATTTCATTCCTAAAACTATTAAAATGCACAAAACTAGGGTATCTCTCTTTCTTCCCAAAATAGTTGGAACACCAAACCACCACTAAAATGAGCTTGGAGGAATCCTCTACAACTCACATGCATCAAATTTTCTATCCAGTTCATTTGGATACCAAACAAGTAAAATTTCCCAATTCGCACTCTAGAAGAGGGATTTTTCTTAGGTTTGAAAGCAACTTATCTTCTTATGATTGGTCATAAAATCTTGATGATCACATGAATTCATTATTTTTAAAAACAATATTAGATCAATGTAAAAATATCCCCCAAAACCTCTAAGCCCCATGCAAAAGTGTGTTTAAGTGGGTGAGTATTTGAAATTTCTGATTTGAGTTGTTTTGTACTTCTTCGCAACTCAGTTTAACCAAAAAATTCATAAATTTCTTAAATCTCTTCATAATAATCTTAAATTTGACCCAAATCACCATTTATACCTCCTATAACTAACCCAAGTCTCATTGATGCTCAAATATTCTTGAAATTCTCTAGAAAAAGTGACTTACATGTGCTTACTTAGCTTGTCTTCATTGTCTTGCTTCGCAAGGAACATGAAACATCACCAAATATCTGATAAATAACTTGAAACTCAACATACATGTCATATACATCATTACCATGATCCTATCATGCTTGACCCTGAATTCCTTGCTCCATTACTCATGCCAACATACCAAACTACATGCTCTAGGTCTAGGAATGGGCCTAGAATGACATGCCTCAACCATGACAACCTATGAATTGACCACATGATGACCATGTCCAGACACTTAGACACCTTAACACACCTCTAGATCCTATATTAACCTCATAAAATGCTTCAATCAACTATGGAGAGATCATATAATGACCATACCTACTAGAGCTCCAAAACACCATAGCACTTCACCAAAACATGGCGCTAGCAATCAACCTTCATGTTAGACCTTGATAAACACCTTATGGAGACTATCATGAAATCATGAAAACCTTTTCCATAAATTTCTTTAACATTAATGACAACACCTAGACATAATGGCTAACAATAGCGCATTATTCATTTGGTAAAAATGCTTCAACAAAATGTCATTTATAAGGATTCATTATCTTTGGATATGTAAAAATGGGATCTTTGGAATGACTCGTCCTTTAAAACAAACATGGACCTTTTCTTCTCAATTTAATATGCACTAGAAATCACATACGAGAAGTACAATATGAATACGAAAATGGATATGTTGAAGGAGTGCACAATGGTTTTGGAAGGAGAGGGAGAAAAGATGATTTCTGGGAGAGGACATACTTTTTGTTGGATACACAACATGTGTTAAAGTGGAATCCATGTAAAAATAATTAATTGTAAATGTTTAGTTGAGAAAATCACCATTGAATAAGAAAATCTATATGATTTTATCATACAAAGTAGTTATATTAATTGAACTAAGTATGTGATAGTTAATATACATCAATATATTAATTTTTGTACTATCATATATTCTTTTGTGCCTTGTACTATTCATGAATATATTGATTTTTGTACAAATGTGTAGACACCCTAAAAATAATCCTTATGCATTAAAACATCCATAAGTAATATTAAATCCATTATTCACCTATATCCCAATAATAAAATTAATTAAATATTTCTATTACATTCAAGATACACTATACAAACATTTCACTAATTTAATTAGCTATTTTAAAAAAACAAACACATTAAATATCCTCACTATTCACTTATATTAACTTCATTTGTCACTTCACTTGAAATGACTAAGCACTACAACTTTAGTCCTCACTTTGGTGAGGTGGCTCGAGTTAAGTCTTAGAATCCTCTAAATATGTGTTGGCGAGAAAATTTGTTTGGTGGAAAAACTTACGGATATCTTGCCAATGCTCTGGGAATCTAAGTCCCTCTACTTAACCAAAGCAGCTTCGGTATATGCATCAACATGAAAAGGTGATTTTTATGGTGGTCTTTCGACATGGGATCTAACACGACACTCCACCGACCTGCAGCAAAGCTACTAATTACTTGCTAGAGAGGACTTTGCCTGAAGTGTGGGAAAGGGGAGTGAGAAAATAGGTAGGAGAACTAATGTTACAGGTAGGAAATAAGATTCCTGCACACACTAGTTAGAAGTATCATCACATGCATTTATGAGAAGAAAAAACTTTGTAAGCATTAGTAAGACCAAATGAAATTTGATGAACACAAAGTATCAAGAAATATACTAGTCAAATAAAGCAAGAAACTCCTTGTATTAATTTCTCAACAAAAAAATTGTAGATAGTGGAGAAATGGAGGAAATTGAGAATGGGGGAAATGAAGAATTTTCCTATCTCCTTTGTTCTCTCAAGGAAGAATACACTCTTGAGCTTACAAAATTAATTACCAAACCTTTGAAATGGGGATGGCATTACAATTTATAGAATGAGAGGTGACTTATCATCCTCCTCATGACCCTCCATATGCCTTAATTCTAACTTTAGACTATTCATATTAGTACAAAAATTTTAAGTCCCTTTTATAAAATCAGGGTGACTTAATTTACATTATGTTTCTAAAGTCACTTTTAAGTGACTTAAAGGCATATCAAAAAGTGAAAACAACAACGAATAATTAGAACATTTGAAGAGAGAGAGGAGGAGAAGATGTTTCTCATGATGAAGTTTGATAGTCCTTGTTCATGGAAAGCTTTGATGCGACAAACTCATGAATGTCCCGTTGTTCCAAAACTGCTCTTTCAGTGTGAATTTCTATTTTTAATAGGTGTTTGTGGGACCACTTACTATTTTTATTAAGTGTCAAAAAGTTTGTTCTGAGGAATTATCAGATTTTATGCACCTCTAATGTCTTTGTCTCCTTCCCAGGTTCTTTTGTTGCCGACTTTTCCGAAATAGTAGTCCTTATGTAGAAAACCTGCTATTTTTAGAAAGTGGGCTTCTGGAGGTCTAATTGATGTGGAATGAAGTTTTTTTATATATATTTTTTCCCAATATCACTCCTCTAAAATTTTAGACCCTCCCGCTTAATAGTCTAGGATATTTTAAACTTTCAAATTTCGGACCTGGTAGTGCTTCTAGACGTGACAATCATTAGTAGACCTCAAAGTTCCAGGTCTGGTTTTTTCCTCTGTTTCATGCGGACGAAATAAATTTCATTGTAGCTTTATATTTTTAGTAGGTTTCCATAGGACCACTTAGTATTTTTAGTAAGTGTCAAAATGTCCATTCGATGAATTATCAAATGTCGTTTCCTCTAATGTCTCTGTCTCCTTTGCGGGTGTTTTTGTTCTTGATCATCCCAAACTAGCAGTCCCTATGTAGAAGACCTACTATTTTTAGAAATTTTGATTCTGGAGGTCCGATTGATGTGGAATGAATTTTTTTTTTTTTTTCTTTCCCAATATCTCCCCTCGAAATTTCGACACGCCCACTTAATAGTCTAGGAGATTTTAAACTTTCAAATTTCGGACCTAGCAGTGCTTCTAGACGAGGCAACCATTAATGGACCTCAAAATTGCAGGTATGATTTTTTCCTCTATTTGCGATGAAATAAATTTCATTGTGATAGGTTTTTTCTTTTAGTGCTTCATGTGAAATTCTACTTCATTTCACCTAATAGTTTGATGGGAAATTGGATTTTTTCTTCGTTGAGCTAGAAGTGGGATTTCTTCATTGTGGATGCTCTATTACATGAGAGGAGAGTTTGAAGGTTTCTTCTTGATGGCATTGGGTAGAGGAATGAACATAAAAATATAACTTGTTTTTTCATGCATCCGTTTGGGAGATTTCTTCAACTTCTCGTTTCATGGCCATGGAGTTTTCTTTGTTTTCTCCTTCTTCTTTTTGTGCTTCTCCTTTTGTGTTTGCTCCAATTTTCCTTCTAGGACCTGTATGATTTCATGGAGTGAAGGGAATTACACTTTTTTCAGGTCTGGTTTGAGGTTCAACAATGGAGGAATGGTGGTGAGAATTTGTAGAGGAAGAATGGAGAAAATATGTGCACGGAGTGGAAGCAGCTAGAAGCACTGAAGCGATAGTTAGATTTTTTGAATTTTTGAAATCATGGAAGGAGAAGCTTGGGAAAAAAATTTCATGAATTTATGTCCTTGACCTCAAGGATGTGAGGGACATCAAATTCCATGGTGGTTACGAGGACGACACATGGCGGCGATGTGACGATAGGGAATGAAGGTGAGAAAAGTTCCTTTAAAGCACTGGGACTGAAATTCGGTCACATGGATGACAAAAAGGCTCCCCATAGGGGCTGGGTGCATTTTTCCATGATTTTGTCCTTGAGCTCAAGGACGTGAGTGACATAAATTTCCATGGTTTTCCTAGAGCTGACATGTGTTTCTTGATCCGACGGTAGGGAATGGATGCTCCAAAAATGCACCTAGGGGCTGAAAATTAGTCACATGGATGACCAAAAGAATCCCCATAGGGGCTGGGCACATTTTTTCATGTTTTATATCCTTAACCTCAGGGACGTGAGGGACATCAATTTCCACGGTGGTCTTGGAGCTGACACGTGGTACTTAATCCGATGACAGGGAATAGATGCTCCAAAACTGCACCTGGGGCTGAACTATTAAGTCTGGAGGTCACGTTAGGATCCCAGAGGTCACATGGGGGCTAGGAGAATTTTTTCAAGGTTGGTGTACCTAACCTTAGGGATTTTATCCACATGAAATCCCGCTAGGATCCTAGTCTTGACATGTGTCCTCCCAAGAATCGACTAACTCATGAATTGGCTTTAAGAGGGAAACTTGAATGATGATAACTTGAGCTTTTGGTAGAATTTATTTGTGAACGTTTATATGATCCTGGTTATAAATGGAATTTTAAATCCAATGGTAGTGGTCGCATGTCTTGATTCAACTATCTCGATGCCTGAAAAATAGGATTTTTTATTTGAGACTCCACTTGTGCCTGAGAAAAGCTACCTACAAATCCTATGTGCCAAGGTTTTATGAAAAATATGATTTCACCATCATGTAGGTCTTGGAATCATCTTTTTGGTGATGTTTTCTTTTAGTTCTAACTACATCTGAGCTCACGGAAATTTCTTTCAACTCCCAACAGCTTGTTTTAGGCTTGTGTACTGCCTAGGCTTGTGAACCCTGTTTTTTACTCAGACTACTCCAAGTCTTTTAAAACTACCCGAAACCTCCAAAATAATATCCATGATTTTGTAATGTATTTAATTTACCTCCATGTTGAATTTGTCCCTCACGTTCTACTCCGGGGTTTCTCTAACTATAGGAAGGGTAGTGATAGCCCTTCCCACAACCGCTCGTAGCTTTGCAAATGAACTCCAAAAATTACCTAGGGGAATGAATGGAATTTCCTAAATCACTCGGGAATGGTATAACATTATTTGAGAGTTTATTTGGAATTAGTGGAAAGATCTGGGGCATCTTGGGGTAATAAACTAGAAAATATTTGCACATGGGTATAGTTGTTGTGCTCGGAAATTATCAATTTCCTGTTGCACATTTGAACAACAGCTTGGCTCTAGATTGGAGACATGACATGAGAACTCCTAGAATCTCAACTTACAACATATTGACTAGTTCTTTATCCATTGGGCCCTGTAGAGTCATGTACAACCTATAAAGAGAGAGAGAGAGAGAGAGAGAGAGAGAAGAAGAAACAAACACACACGAGACACAAAAAAAAATGGAAAGGAAACACATGACAAACAAAGGGAAACACACCTAGCAATCACCTATGGTACAAGGCAGGGGACAACCCATTTTCACTAACTCACTTTTCATTTCTCGAAGTTACCCCTAAAGAGGCAACACTGAATGATGATGTTCTACGAAGCCATTGATGAGTTTCAGAAAGTAGCCTCCTTCCTCAGCGCTTATGAAATCCAGGTGCTTTCACAATTTTTTGTGTACTTGGTAGGATTGAGTCCATGTGATCTTCTTGATTCTCAAGTCCTTTCTTGGAAATTCCATTTCCTTCATCCTCTTTGAAATTGGTTTCATAGTGCCAGTTGCATTCCACATTTATCCACATAGATGATTCTTCATTGAGCATGCTATCGCTGCCCCAAAGCTGATTTTTGTTCAAATTACTTGAACATTTTGGATTCTTTTATTTCTCTGGTCTATGCTCGTTGACCTATTTTCCATGAGAGAATTCAAACTTATCCTTTTGTTGTACTTCACTGTGAGTTGCTTGAGTATTGATTTAGGAAGGAGTGGATGTAACCCTATACTTGTCTTATGTGTCCATGGCATGATTGAAGAGATCAAGGATCAGCTTAGGGTCTTCCACAACTTCTACTACATCCAAGATTTCTTGCATAGAGTTATGCTTCATCATTTCCTATAGCTCCTCTTTGTATGCCTTTGAAGAATATTTATTTTTCAGCTCAAGGAAACTATCTAGAGGGGTTACCTCATCATTTTGGGAATTGCTGCATTTTATCATTCCTTTGTCTAGAGGAGCTTTAGCTTCAAAGGCCTCAAAACTTCTTACTTTAATTTTTTCATCATGGAAAGATTCTTCCTCTTCAAATGGGAAAGAAAATACCTCAATTTCATCATTGTATCCACCAACCATTGGCTTGAGAGGGACATCATATTTCTCATCTAGATTTATTTCAACATAGCCCATCTTCACACTGGTTGAGGTTTCCAAGTTAGCTTCATGCTTGTCTTCAAGATTCATGGCTTGCATTAAAAGTTCAAGATTGATTTCAGGGTCTTCTGTTTCTTTCATGGCTCTTAGCAGTCCTTGTACAGATAGTTCTTTCCCATTGCTCGAGGGTTCATTGTGGAATAGATTGGTCTCTTCCTGGGTAACATGATCAAGGGATTCATCATCTTTGAATGGGAATGAGAAAATTTCTTCATCACGGATAAACACATAAGCTGATTTTTCTGTTTGAAAATTGTCAAGAACCATTTCCTCTTCTTCATGGTTTGCATCATCTAACAATTTAGAGCTTCCCTCTTGTAACTTGAATCTCCTCAATGCTTCTTCAAATTCCAAATCTCTCCGAGAAGGATTTTCGGACCTATCAAGATGGGAATATCTCTTTCTCCTCGCCTGTCACAAAGTGATTCATCCGCCTACTACACTTTGGTAAAAATGTTAGCTTCGGGCTTCCGACTTTTCTACCGTGTACCTCATCTTCTTCTCGGAAGTAATTTCTCCATTTATCCCTTCACTGGTATGGTTGTAGAAGACCAATTCATCTAAATTTTCCCTCACAAGTCTCGGTAGAAATTTTTACTCAAAGAACATTCCGAACGAGGCTCGTACATACTACTAAAATCATCGCTGAAAATTTCTTGTCTAGAAATCTGGTGAGAGCCACCGTGCATCTTTGACCTTCCCTATAAGTGAGACCTCTTTTTACTCCAAAGAATAACAAGAGCCACTATGTGGATTCATGGTAAGTTTGAGAGACTTGGAAACCTTCAAAGGCGTCACATTGTCTCGGCACCGAATCTATTATGCAATTTTCAATACATAGTCTACAATAAGAATAGTCTACAATAAGAAGGGAGACATAGAAAGGTTCAACTTTATCAGTCTTTGATGCACTCATAGAAATCATGTTCTATGAGGGAGGTGTAGGTTAGTTTTGTAGGATGCCTTTGGAACTAAAAGTTACAACATTGGGTGTTAGAATACCACTCCTGATATATCATACGAACTTCTCAAATTGTTCTAGATGAGTCCACAAATATTCAGTTTTAGTAATCTGCACTTTGGATTTGTTTTCATATTCTATGAAGTCAAAGGGAGAATATGTGGACAAGGGGGTGAAGGGACTACTTTTGGATTTAGGACAGGTTTGGAAGCAGGAGTAGATTTTTGGGGAATAGAGGGTATTTTGAAAGGTACACTAGGAGATTTCAAAGTACTAGATTTTACAGGAGAATATTTAGATTTAGACTTGGAAGAGACATCGAAATACTTACTTGGGATTGCAGGCATCTTCTTACTTGCTATAGGGTTAGGCTCCAACAATGCAGACTTCATGGAAGATGGAAGTGGGGATCCTCAACTGATTATTTTATTTTGCAGAGTCACCACAAGAGGATCATCAACCTTCTTTTCTTTTGTAGTAGTGGAGGGAGATGCTCTTTTCTCGGATTGAGAATGAGTGAATACCGCGCATGAGAAACTGGGTGCATCTTCTTCATCTTCTTCATAACCTCCGAAATACTCACATAATCTAATTTGTGTATTGTTATCAAACTCATCACTTTCTAGGTAACCACCTTCACTTTCTTGTTTAAGCTCCTCTTCATCTTCCTTACTCCTACAATTTGCATTGATAGGTGGGGCCTCCAAGGAAATCCTTCGGGTGCTCTTGCAATCTGATTTTTGTTTCTTTGGGAAGAAACTCATTCAAATATTTCCCTCTTCAATGACACCATTTCATTTGCCAATTTTTGTAGTGATGGATTGGTTCTCTCATCTCTAGGATGTTGGGTCTTTCCCTTTGATGGATTCTTGATCTTTCCAGAGAGGATGAGATCGTCATCAAGTTTAATGGCCATCCTTTGTGCTTCTACAATGTTCCTTGGTTGGGATCTTTGTAGCAAAAATCCTACTTTTGATGGTTGAGCATTGATGAAGAATCTATTGACATTTTTTTGAGATGGAGAATCCTCTTTAGGTATCCTATGAAGCAACCATTCAAAATGAGCCATGAATTCTCTCATGGTTTCATTTTCTCCTTTCTCTATTTGATCCAACTGCACCAGGAGGTCCTGACAGTCTTTAGTTGATTTAAATATCTCTTTGAAAGCATCCTTGATGTCATTCCAACCCATGATGGACCAGGCAAGCAGGAGGTAGAACCATTCTACTAATTTTTCTTGGAGGGACTCTATGAACAATCTTATAGCAACATCTTCATGTTGGACACCAAGAATTCCACATGATGTCATGAAAGGCGGTGATCTGTTTCTTTAGGATGTTGTGTTTTGTCACCGTTGAACTTTAGCAAGTTCTTACGCAAACTTATTGGTAGATTAGGAAGAGGAGGTTCAAGAGAAAGTGGGCATGTATTTCTTCCCCATGGAACAATGTGTTGAGGTCTTTCTACTTCATCTTCCATTTTTCATTTTTGCTTCGCTTCTACAAATTCTTCTTCTTTTGGGAACTCAATGCTCAAGGGTGATTGAAAAATGAGATAATTTGAAGGGGAGTATCAACAGAGTTTTGATAGGATTTCTAGGTGAACTTCTTGAAGATCCAGATGAAGAGGACTCTTGAGATAAAAAGTATGGATTATCTCTAATTCATTCTTGCAGATTTTGTAAAGCCTCGAAATTGGAATCAACAACACCTCTCAACCTGCTTAACCTAGGGTATCTTCCTTTAGCCATCTTTTGGAAAATTTTGCAGTGGGAACACTAAAGGACATTGTGGAATGTGAAAAGTAATGTGCATAAATTAGTAGTGTGTCTTTTAGCAATGGATCTTTGTGAACTTGTTTTTGCGTTTTTTTTAATATTTGTTTTTTTTTTAATTCTTGACATTGTGGTCATATTTTGGGTGTAGATGTTGGTAAATCTGCCCCATGGTGGGTGCCAAAAAATTTGGTGAGAAAATTTGTTGGGTGGAAAAACTTTTGGATTTCTTACCAACACTCTAGGAATCTAAGTCCCTCTACTTAACCGGTGCAACTTCCGTATATGCATGTGCATGAAAAGGTGAATTTCTATGGTGTCCTTTCAACCGGGAATCCAACAAGGACACTCTAATGACCTTGTGGAAAAGCTAGCATTTACTTGCTAGAGAGGAATTTGTCTAAAGTGCGGGAAAGGGGAGTGAGAAAAGATGTATGAGAACTAATGTTCCGGTAGGAAATCCGATATCTAAACACACTAGTCAAAAGTATCATCACATGCATTTATGAGAAGAAGTAACTTCATAAGCATCATTAAGTCCAAATGAAATTTGATGAACACAAAGTATCAAGAAATATCTTAGTCAAAGAAAGCTAACTCCTTCTGGTATTAATTTCTCAAACAAAAGTTGTACATAGTGGAGAAATGGAGGAAATTGAGAATGGGGGAAAGGAAGAATTTGGCTATCTCCTTTGTTCTCTCAAGGTAGAATACACTCTTGAGCTTACAAAATTAATGACCAACCCTTTGAAATGGGAATGGTGTTAAAATTTATAGATTGAGAGGTGACTTATCATCTTCCATGACCCTCCATATGCCTTAATTCTAACTTTAGACTATTCATATTCCTACAAAATATTTAAGTCCCTTTTATAAAATCAAGGCAACTTAATTTACATTATGTTTCTAAAGTCACTTTTAAGTGACTTAAAGGCATATCAAAAAGTGCAAACCCCAATGAAGAATTAGAACATTTGGAGAGAGGGAAGAGAGAGAGGAGGAGAAGATGTTTCCCGTGATGAAGTTTTATGGTCCTCGTTCATGGAAATCTTTGATGCGACAAATTTCTAAATGTCCCACTGTGCCAAAACTACTCTTTCAGTGTGACTTTCTATTTGTAGAAGTTGTTTGTGGGACCACTTAATATTTTTAGTAAGTTTCCAAAATGTCTTTTCTAATGAATTATGAGCTTCCTGCACCTCCAATGTCTTTGTCTCCTTCACAGGTTCTTTTATTGCTGACTTTCCTTAAATAGTAGTCCTATGTAGAAAACCTACTATTTTAGAAAGTAGGCTTCTGGAGGTCCAATTGACGCGAAATGAAGTTTTTGATATTTTTTCCCAATATTGCTCCTCTAAAATTTCATACCCACCCACTTAATAGTCTAGGAGATTTTAAACTTTCAAATTTTGGACTGTGCAATGTTTCTGGACACGACAACCATTAATGGACATCAAAATTATAGGTCTAGTGTTTTCCTTCGTTTGTGACAAGATAAATTTCATTTTGATAGTTTTTTTCTTCTGGTACTTCACGCAAAATTCTAATTCATTTCTCTCAACGGTTTGACGAGAAATTGGATTTTGTTTTCGTTGAGCCATAAGTGGGATTTATTCACCGTGGATGCTCTATTGCATGAGAAAAGAGTTTGAAGGTGTATTCTTTATGGCCTTGGGTAGAGGAATTAATATAAAAATACAAATTTTTGTTTCACGCATTCGTTTGGGAGATTTCTTCAACTTCTTGTTTCATGGCCATGGAGTTTTCTCTGCTTCTCCTTCTTCTTTTTGTGCTTCTCCTTCTGTGTTTGCTCCCATTTTCCTTTTAGGACCTATGTGATTTGATGGAATGAATGGAAGTACATTTGTTTCATGTTTGGTTTGAGGTTCAAAAATGGAGGAATGGTGGTGAGAAGTTGCAAAGGAAGAATGGAGAAAATCTGTGCACGAGAGAGGAAGTAGCTTGAAGCAGTGGAAGCACCGAAGCGACAGTTAGATTTTTTGAATTTGTGAAATCATGGAAGGAGAAGCTTGGGTGCAATTTTCATGAATTTATTTCCCTCACCTCAAGGATTTGAGGGACATAAAATTTCATGGTGGTGAAGAGGACGACACGTGGTGACGATCTAACGACATGGAATGAAGGTGAGAAAAGCTACTTTAAAGCACTCAAATGAAAGTCGATCACATGGATGACCAAAAGACTCCCCACGGGGCGGGGTGCATTTTTTTATGTTTGATTTCCCTTAGCTTAGGGACATGAGGGACATCAATTTTGGTCCTAGACTTGACACGTGGTGCTTGATCGGCGGTAGGGAATGGATGCTCAAAAATGCACCTGGGGGCTGAAAGTCGGTCACATGGATGACCAAAATACTCCCCATAGGAGATGGGCATATTTTTTCAAGTTTTATTTATCTCGACCTCGAGGACATGAGGGACATCATTTCCATGGTGGTCCCGGAGTTGACACGAGGCACTTGATCCGAAAGCGTGGAATGGATACTCCAAAACTACACCAAGGGGTTGAAATGCCAAGTCCGGAGATCACGTGAGGGTCTTAGAGGTCACATTGGGGATGGGTGCATTTTTTACAATTTTTGTGTACCTGACCTCAAGGACGTCATGGACATGAAATCCCACCATGATCTTGGTGCTGACACGTGTCCTCCTGAAAATTGACTAACTCCCGAATCGCCTTTGAGAGGGAAACTTGGGATGATGATAACTTGAGTTTCTAGTGGAATTTATTTGTGAAATGTTATATGATTCTAACTATAAATGGATTTTCATGTGTCTTTATTCAACCATCTAGTCCCTAAAAAATCAGATTTTTGATTTGAGACTCCACTTGTGACTCAGAAAAACTACCTACAAATCCTATGAGCCAAGATTTTGTGAAAAATATGATTTCACCATCATGTAGGTCTAGGAATATTCTTTCCGGTGATATTTTTTTACTTCTAACTCCATTTGGAGCTCCTGAAATCTTCTTTCAAAGCCTAGCAGTCATTTTAGGCATGTGTACTTCTTAGGCTTGTGAACCGTGTTGTTTACTCAGATTTCTCCAAGTCTTTCAAAAATTCCCAAAACCTCCCAAAATAATTTCCATGATGTTATAAGGTATTTTATTCAACTCCATGCTAATTTGGTCATTTCGTTCTGCTCCATAGGTTGCTCTAGCTCTAGGAAGGCCAATGATAGCCCTTCCCATAGCTACATGTAGCTTTGCAAATGAAATCCTAAAATCACCTAGGGGAATGAATGGAATTTCCTAAATCACCTAGGGGAATGGTATAACATTATTCGGGAGGTCATTTGGACTTACTTGGAAAGATTCGGGGTGTCTTGGAGTGATAGACTTGAAAATTTTGGCATAGGGGTATAGTTGTCATGCTCGGAAATTATCAATTTCCCTATTGCACATTTACATGAAAACAAGATGAAAGCAAATATGCACATACACTTTAGAATAATTCAAAATCCAACCAATTTTAAATAGAATTCCATTTATTTCTCATTCAAAATGCCACCTACATAATAACAAATCAACTATGCTAAATAAATCAAAAATGAAATTAATATCCGAAACTCACTCAATTCCACTTTCCTCAATCCATGAATTCATCTTCATCTATAAATAAGAATCTCCATTCCTCTTAATTCATAATTGGAAGCTTGAGGAATTTTCATTATTACTCTGCCAAATTTCCATTCAAAATCACTCTTGCATACTACTATGTTGTTGATTTTATCACCAAAACATATAACCAATCAATCAATTAATCTCGATTTCTCGCTACTTTGTTTAATTCCATTTGAAAAATCTTGGAGCAGTACACAATGCCGTGAAATAAAATCCACCGAGGATTCAACAAGATTTGCATTTGAACCCACTCTTTAGTTTTATCCACTATGAGGTGACAAGGAATTTTCTTGGGAAAGATTTGCATTTGATTTATTTGTTTCTTTCTTCTCTTTTTTTTTTTTCATTTTTACCGATTCACATTTTTGCTCACCCATTGGGACCCCCACAATTTTCTAATAATATTTCAAGAATATAATATCATTTTCATGTTCATTCTAATTTATGGAGTTCACCGACAAACTATTATGTCAATTTGTAAGATGGATCGAGAGAAGTTTTCAAAAATCAAACATTTTAATTTGTTTTTATGACATTTCATTGAAGGTATAGGTTTATTTGCATTTCCATGGACTTCTTTGTGCTAATGTAGCTTTTGATCTATGATGTCATTATTTTTTTCTAATGTTTTATAGGTTTCCGCTAGTGTTGAATTCCTTGTGCTATCGTTTTACTAATGGCATTTGTGTGGAGGTTATGTGCATTTACAACATCTCTATTTCTATCAATCGCACTACATTTTCATTTAACTATTTGCACAAACATTCTCTACAGTGCATTTACGTAGTAATCTAGGTTTATTTATGTGGTTTTAAAGTGTGTTTCCATGTTTGTTCTCTTAAGCTAGAGTTTTATGTAAAAGTTAAATTTTTGTAAATTTCTAAAAAAATTGTTTTCTTTCTTGTAGTTTTCAATAAAATTCGGACACTTTTCTCTAGGTTATTTCATATAAAACAAATATTAAAGTTATAGTTTCTTATTTTTTATTATTATCTTTCATGATAAATAACCATACATGCTCTTCTCTTGTGCCCTTTGTGTGATATTGATGATAAATAATGGTTGAGGTCCTTCTATCATTTGTTTCAATAGTTATCTCTTTTCATTTATGCTTATCATCGTTCATTTTATACATTGGTGATAAAAACCACATATGATCTTCTCTTTTCCTTTAGGTGATCTTGAGAATTAGAAATGGACGATATCTTTTACATATTTTTTTCTAATTTTTTTGTAGGAAAACTACTAATCATTTTCATGCAAAGTCTTACTTCACTTGAAATGCTATGCTAAAAACATTTATAATAATTTAGGTATAGCAGTTTTTTTATGCTTCTCAATTATGAAATTGTTTTTCTTCAAATTTGGAAAGAACATTTCATTTTAATCATCTCATACTATATTTACACGTAGTGACATGAATTTCAACACCACTAGCTACATAAGTGACACGGATTTCATCATCACTATCTACACAGTAAAATGGATTTCATCACAACACAACACTCATATTGTGTTTGCATTGCACTTGATACCTAGTATCAAAAATAATTTAGCACTTTCCTTGCCTCTATACTCCTCTTATAAGTAAAATTTTCATAACAGTTACTAAAATAATGTGCCTAATATAGTTGTAACAAAAAATTTTGTGGCATCATCCCAATAAATCTTTTGGGATAAATAAGGACACCATTGATATTCCATTCCTTCATTACCCTACCACTTATTCATAAAACACATCATTGGAGTGGTGATTCACTCCTCTAAGAGGGCTACTACTAACTAGGTGAGTCTCTTTCAGTATTCCAATGATTCCCCATACTACATATTTCCACATACAAATTTGGTATATCATGTATGGTGATGGGTCGTTGTAACTTCCAATCATTTAATCAACATGTTCAAACATTGATGTCATTATAAACTAGGGATGTGTTCAAGGATGTATGCAAAGAATTTGATATGCAACTCAATTTTATGGTGGTTCTCTTTTTTGGGGGTTTTGATTAGTGATAGTTTTATTTTCTACACTACTTAACTATGGAAAAAAGTAAAAGATCTAAACTACTTTTGAATGTCAAAGCTTATAATGTATGAAGTTGTTGAAAATAAATGTTGGTTAAAGGAGAGGTTTACTTGAAATTATATACTTTCTTAAATCAAATGACAGTAAATGGAATATGCTGAAACAAAGAAATACGAGATTGCATTGATTATTATCAAACCAAGATACTTGAAACTCAAACTAAACAAATATAAATTATATATTTCATGAGATACCAACCCTCTAATTTCCTCGAAGAAATTGGTTCCTTTCTCTTCTTCAAGATTAAGGGTCTTCAAAAATAATGTATACTCAAAACAACATGCATTATATTGATCAAAATAAGTTCATCACATACTCTAGAGTGCAACTGAAAAATAACTTCTTCTATTAACTACTGTAATAATGTAAAAGACTAACTAATAGTTCAAAGGAGGTTTTAATAGACACGTATGAATACAAAATACTCCATAAAAATAGGTAATAGATTAACCGATAATCAATCTCATAAAATTTCCATGACACCCTATAATTTTGTTGGAAACATGGGCCCTCATTTATAGTTGATTGTGGGTCAATCCTCCAAAATGGTGTAGTGGCTATGGACTCAGTCTCCTTGACTACAACTGCTCAAAATGGCATAAAATGTGACTAATTAGGGTGGATATGTCACCAAATCACTCAATAAAGTAGTTAGTGAAAGTTCCATTGGTCATTAGTTTACATAAGACAAAATAAGGGGAAATGCATCACTTTCTACTTTAGATATAACTATTTAGAACATTCCCATGCATAGATTAACGTTTTTAGGAGTAAAATTTATAGTTATATAGATGTTATGATGAGTCGATTTATGGACTCATCATATCCCCTACACTTTACCTTTTGCAAGTCCTCATGCAAAGTTTCTTTGACCCAATCGCTGCTCAAGTTGTTGTGCCATGTCATATTATTTGAAAACCGATTTGCATACTTTTTCCTTGTGCCTTTAAATCCTTGGGTTTCCAACATAACCTCACCCCATTCCTTATAGATTTTATGTGATTGGGGATCATTGTTTTTTTAAGTGTTCATTGGGCTAAGGACCAGAGGATGCCTTACTTGCATATCGACCCATTCTATACTATACTCATTGTTCCCCCTTTTTGTTAATTGACGAATAATCTCCACGAGTGCATCCCCCTTCGCATAATCCAACGATATTCGAGGAGAGATAAATCATATTTTTTCTATGGAAAATTCAAAGTGTCCCATCTCTTATCACAGGATGTCATAGCCTTGCCAAAGTTTTGTTGACAGTAAATTTCAAATTCTTGGACACATTTTGCAAGATCTCATATGTGTTTCTACCAATTCAAGAATGATATTAAATACATCTAAAATATTTTTTTGTAGAAACATCATCATGGTGTTGAGTCCGAATGTAAAAACCAATAGTTTTGGATAGGTGAGTAAAAATACAATTTTGATCTTCCCACATAATATTATTACTTACAATGATTGAAATGCTTTAAACTCGAAACTCTCCTAGTGACAGATTTATAAATAAATCAAGATCATTTGAAACCAACATGTTATGGAGATAAAATTCACATAATAATTTTTGAATTTCTGGAGTACAACCTTGATAAATATTTAAGAATTTTTTTCCATCAGGAGCCTCATGAGGCTCACCAAAACAAATTCTATATAACTGCCATGAATAAAATTGTTCCTAAAGAAATAAACAATAAACCGAAGATGTTTTTCTGCAAGCTAGAAGTATACAATCCAAACGACAGATAGACTTAACAATTATTTCCAATTTTCTCTTTGCCTTAGAACTTGACTAAGCCTCTTCTTTAAGTTTTTCATTTTCTCCTACCAACTCGTATTTTCAAGAGATAGTGTTAGAGTAGGTATTTACCTTAGCTCATGTTCACCTAGGTAATTTATTTACCTTTATTATATTTATCCTCACCCACTTATGTTTATGGATATTTATATTATCATATTTAAATATTAGGAGATATTATCTAGTTGTTAGGTATAGTTCTTTCCTTGATCTATGGTATTGACTAGATCCTTGATGTCTAGTTCTCTCCTAAATCTATGGTCTTGACTAGTTCTTTGATGACTAGTTATTTCCTTGATTTATGGCTTGATCTAAGACCTTGATTGGTTCTTAGATTGTTATTCCTTACTTATGTAAGCAAGGCCCATTCTCATTATATTTCATTGAGTTCCATAATAATATATGATATTGCTGCTCATTTGTTTGCAAAGGTTTATGTAAAGTTATTATGGCGAATTACTTTCATCTTATTGATCATGGTGTTTTATTAGCATCTGTGTTCTTGGCTTGGTATGATCTGGTTATCATTCCTTTTATGGTATCAAAGTAAGAGATTGTTGTTGACATCCATTAGTGAGTTTTATTTGGAAAATAAATTCTTTATATATTCGTATATTTGGGATTTGTTCATATTTTTTTACTTCGTGTGGTTTTATGCAAAACTAGAGGATTTCATTGGATTCGCAAGGAAGAAAAACCATAGGATCAACTGTAAAATCAACCATTTTAGGAGGTAGGATTTTTTTGGTTTTTTTACTACGAGAGGAGCGTGTAGGTTTGCCTCGAAGTTTGCATCAAGGCGAGAGAAGCCCAAAAATTGAATTTTTGGGTTTTGCATCTGTTTGAGATCCATACTTGGGTTTTTGATATTTCACAGGGATTCTCGATTGGCGTGAAATAGCCATTTTTACGAAAGACATTTCTTTCCTTTTAGGCGGGGGCCACAGACTGGTTTACGCATGTTTTTGCTATTTCGGAAAATCCATATACCACTAAAATCCTTAGCCCTTGGTCATATGGTATGGTCGTATGAGGGCTTAAATTTTTATTACTACTAATAAATGCTTAACTACAGCCCCTTTCATTTTGTTTGTGTGGTCAAGGCAACAACATTTTAATTTGTTTTAGTGGCAACTAAAATAAATAGTAGAGCATAATATTGAAAAGTTTGTATCTTTTGATCGGTAACTCGGTTTTGAGTGTCGTTTTTTGCAAAAGTTCTTATTTTTTCATGCTCTTTCCATTGGAAATATTTATTTTGAGAATTACACTATAATTATAAAGTTCCATATTGTAACATGCACTCATTATAAAGTGTCAAATATGGAGGAGTGTTGTAATCAATTGTGGATGCAATTTCAGCTGAGCCTGACATCCTAAAATTTTGGGAGTTGAATTCTTGTATCTATCATGGATTCTGAGATTGATATGCTTTTCTCTAAAGTGTTTTGACTTCGAGAGGATATTGTAAAATTTGTGGAAGAAAATAGATCGCTTAAGAAGTAAAATTCTCTTCTATAATCACTCGTTCACAATAAGGATACACTAATACACTCCCTGAAGCAAACACTTGCTAGCCTATAACATTGACATCATATAGTGGACAGCCATTTCCATGCTCATAGTCCACTTGCAGTTGCTTCTCTTGTACCCACTGACATGGATATGCCATTCTTTGATCCTATTACTACTCTTGATGCTCCTAAGCCTATGAGGCTTGTTACTGCGTGATCTTCCACACTGTGCCTATTACAAGGTAACACATGTTGTGTATCCTAATTTTGCTCATATCCATGGCTCTTTTAAGAAGAATAAAAATTCATTTAGTTCTCACATGCTCTTTTCTATGGGTTTCACTGGTGGAGGTATTGGCAGACATTCACAGGGTATTATTTCCCCTATTCCACATGTTAAGTGGTATTCTCACCATGAAATTGGTTTTGAAGCAGATACTTCATTGGGATCACACATTGACAAAGATCCTATTTTTTTTTCTTAACTCTTTCTGAGGATCAAGAGCAACACATGATTTCTGCACCTTCACTTAGGCTTGAGAAACCTAAGATTTCAGCTGTCAAACATGATCAACCTGACACACATTCTGATGTTCCTTTGCATGCACTCATTGTGCATTTTGCACCAAGTCATATGCAGGCATCTTCTTCATCCATCCATGTTGATTTGGGGTGGATATCTTATCACTCATGGTGAAGACATAGGCATTCATTGAGAGGACTATACAGGCATGGTGATGTAGTCATTTTTACTCCTATCATAAAAGAAAGGAACCCCATGTGCACTGGCCTATCACCCAATGAAAGATGAGCACTCACCCGAGGCACATGTGGGTACCAAGTCTCTCTTTTATGTGATTTTAGTGGGAAACATCATCTATGATTAGTGTAAGAGATTTTAGAAGGGAAGTTTAAGACATACAAGAACCATAGGTCTCAGAATGGCCTCTAGATCCTTGCAGTCACTTCAGACCGAGTGTTTAACAAAATCCATAACATGTATTATGACAGAAAGAAACATACAAGCATTCATACTTAGCATGAAAGGAAAGAAAACTCGTAAGAGAGAAACATGCATCAGAATCATTTATATTCATGTATATATTATGACAGGTAACCTCATTACTTCGATGGAACCATTACAGAGGGTTGTAGAGAAGCAAACCGTAGTCATGCATTGTACTAGATTTAATGTAGCTAAGCTACCCAAAAGAATATTTACAACCCCCAGGCCTAGTGCATTCTCTCCCGAATACAACTATTCACCGACAGAGTCCTCATAGCATTTATGTACAGCTCCGCTCACTCCCTAGGTGTCTATCTGGATACTTGTATGTATATCTCCATATGTATATCTCTCTATGCATATGTATATCTATATTTCTATCTCTACAAGTGCTTGTATTTATAGCTTTCCTGGACTACTAACCCATCCTCCAGCGCCCTCAAATCTAGTGCCAAGTGTTCGAATGTGGTCCTCCATGCGAGCATGCTTCTCTAGGCCTGAGCTCTCCACTTTATTCCATGATTTTCTTCTAGAAGATTCCATCGCAAGCATGTTCCATCCTGGGCTAACTTTGTTACTGTTGCTAGCATCTTATCCATGCACAACTGGGCCATGTTTTTCATGTGTTCTACCTCGAATGTCAAAATTACTAAAGTCCTGATCCTTTTGTGCACCACGCATGCTACATGCTTCCTTATACCCTTCTCTTGCATGATTTTTCCTTGCGCGCCATTCCATAACTGGGACCTTGCACGCCTATGCGCCTTCATACTTGGCCAATATTCCAGGGGTCCAACATCACCCCACACTACGCCTGTTCTCCATCTATGGAAACAATCTACTTAGCCAAGAATGTAGGCTTCCTTAAAGAACCAAGGTGTATTCTTACATTTTGTAAAAGAATAAAGGAATGAAAGAATAGGGGAAGAATGAAGAATGGGGGGGACATCAATTCAGCAAGCTAGGAAAATCCCTCCATAAGTCTAGCCTCCGTCTTGTTCCAAATGTTGACCTTGCTCTGTGCCTTCTGACAGAGGTCGCCGACCAGGATGCTCACCTCATCAAAACTCAAGCCAATTCCCTGGGTGCCCATATATTCTCCATCTCCTTACCTAGGTATTCAAGTGTTTCCATCCTCCTGGTAATCTAAGATATAGTTCTTTTAGCCGGGCCTTGATTGAGCTCCTTAAAGCTTCAATCACCTTAGATTTGCTTTCCACTTCAAAGAATAACCTTGTCCCTCTCTACCCTGTTTCCTTTGTTCTTCTCCTGGAATTCCTTTAGCTCTACTTCAAGTGTGGTGACCAAGGAGCTTGCTACCTTATCCTGTCTCCAGGGTATCATATACTGACCTCGAGTAGATTGGGCAATAAATTTAACTTCTGCGAGCACCTGGCTGTAATTCACAATGAGTTCTATCACCTTCAACCTATCCTCCTCCTTTAAGCACATGGCCACTTCTTCTGTAGACTTGAGCCAAAGTTCATCTCTCCATAGTGAGGACGTGTGTTAGATATTCTATACATTCTAGAAGGGATGAGTACTTGTGTGGGTGGTGCTAAGTCTGGGTGCTTTAAAAGGATGGTGCCCTTGATAGATTCCATCTTCTTGTACACTTCCTACACCTTTGTCTTCTCTTCCTTTAACTCGCACCTTAGCTATGTGCTTTGATCAGCTCTTCCTACTTCAAGCTCTGGGTCTTCTCCGCTAGCTCCTCCTCTTTCTTCCCTAGTTTCTCCTCCAGTACTCTTATTTTGTCATTACATGTGAAGAGCCTAGCCTCTATCTTGACCGCGACCTTGTTGAGCGTGTTACAAAATTTCTCATCTCAGAGTTCCTAGGCATTCACCGAGGATTGGCTCCTTAGACTCGATACTTATGATGATCGCTCCTTGGTAGAATTTGAAGTTTGGCTCATCAATGTGGGACTCAAATGCCCAAGAGAGCATCTTCTTCATTCTGGGGTACGCACCCTCCTTCTCAAATGACCCCATGGCTAAAAGCCTTTATGTGGGTACCATGCTTTGGAACCACACACATAGTACCTTCTTCGAGTCATTAATGTAGCCCATTACTTGTCTTTGTTCTATATTGAGGGCTCTCCTACCCAAGCGCACACCTTTGGGAAAACTCGTTGTTAGAGCAAGACCTCCTCCCATGCTGCCATGCTCCTCTCCTTCATCTATCACTATGTCAGCGATGTGCTCCAACTCTTAGTCTAATAGGGATTTGAGCATTCTCTTTGCTTCTCTCTCCTCCACCTCAGTGATCTGCTCCTTTGTGAAGCTTATAGACCCCTTTTTTCCCCCCGCCAACCTCCTCATTCCTTTCCATGTCTCTCGGTGCCTTCCTCATCCTGTGTGCCCTTGTGTCATGTGAATATGAAATCCTACTTCTCTTCCCCACTCTCTTCTCCCGAGTCATACATGATGAACACATGTGGCTCCTGGTCCTTCTCAGGCTCTTCTTCCTTGCTATTGTCTTCTTCACTCTCACCTTCTCTTTTACCCATGTAATTCTCCAAGTTATTGGTCTCCTCCGAGTCAGCTTCCTCTTCCACCCTCTGATTTTTCTTGAGAGGTGTCTCCTTGACGGGGGATTTGGCCTCTTCTTCTTCCTCAAGTGACTCTTCCTTGGTGAGTGGTTTCCTAGGTGCCTCTACTTCTGGTGTCTTCTCCTTCACCGGGACTTTTTCCTCCACATGTAAGTGCTTGGCTTGGCACTTGTTGTTGGCATGCTCATTGTCTAGAGCAGTTGCACACTTGGTGCTTCATCTTCTCTTCCCCTCTTCTTGGGTGTGGGATTCTTCCTCTCCATGGGATCCTTAGGTATGGAGACCTCGTTCTCCAGGTACGTGCCCTTTTCAAACTTTGGCCTTATACGGAGGTATACGCGCACCGCGGATCCTCCTAGCAATGGGTAGTGTTATCGGCCTTATCATCTAGACCTCGTGTAACACATACCTTTCTACGTACATGCACTTACCACCGGGGTAGTTTAATCTTTCCGCATCTCCCTATGCTCTGGTCTAGACTACCTAGTTCTAGCTTCAGCTTCTTTGATTCCTTAAATTTGTTTACTCCCACTTGGAAGTATTGAGAAATGAATGTGAAAGGAAGTTTGCACCAAGGGATCTATGACTCATCTATCAGCCTGAACCTTGCCTAGGTAGAAATGTTGATAAATAGTGAATTCAGCTTCCCCTTTAGTGGCTGCTGGGAGTTCTTTAGGGAATCTCCACTCTACCCCAACGTGTATACCATTTCTTTAGTCGCGCCTTGTGGGGTGTCATCATTGTGTCACAAGAATGCTTCTCGAATCTCTTCGCGGGTGAAGGATCCTCGATGGGGTACTCCCATACGAACTTGTCTAGTGCATCAGGCACTCCAATTTCCAAAAATACAATGGTCAAGAGGACATTGCCGAAGAGGATTTTGTCCCCCTCCTTCGCGCAACTGAAAATCTCCTTCGCAATGTAAGCAAACAAGTTGTATATAGTGCCTTTTGTAATTTTTTTGCAAACATGCAACCAAGGCTTATTGACCTAGGTCCATCTCTCCTAGCCATTCAGCTTTGTTACTAGATGCACGGCCATTTTCATCACAGGGTCCTTGATGTCTAAAATGTCATAGTATCTTGACCCCTTCTTGTAGGCATATTTGTTTATGGTCTCCTGAATTTCCTCCTTGTCACTTAGTTTGTCCTCCAAGCTGCCTCCTTCACATATAAGGCCTGTGAACTGAGAAATAAGGCGGGAGTGACACACATCTTGTGCCCTATAAAGTGGAAGTAATCTTCATGTACCTGTGACATTAACCATTGATACGAGCCACTCTGGTTTTCCAAAGTAGGGAAACTCATAGAGTTACAATAACCCTGCCTTCTCCATTTTGACCTTAACGTCATCATCATAGATTGGAAAGCCCTCTGGTGTTCATTTACTTGTGGGGCACACTAATTCTAGTGTCATCTCCTTCTCTATCATGTTTTTTTGGTGGTTATAATCACTTACAGGAACATTTCTCAGGTGGGATTCCCACTCCTTACCCATCATCACTCCATCTGGGTATTGCATCTCCATACCATTCTTCATTTGTGTTTACGTCGGGTTCTTATTGTTTTGCCTTGCCCTTTCCCTTTCCTTTCTTGGGTGCCATTGTTAAGGTCTTCTTATCACTCCACTCCCTCCTTGTTACTCTATCCTACTTCTTCCAACCTCCGATCTCAAATCCGTGATATAAATCTCTTGAACCCGTGCCCTAGTTTGTTAAACCCTAACTGGGATCAAATTTCCATGAGACAACACCTCCTCACAACTCTTTTCATGCCTGTGTAACCCCTTCCTTCTAGTTTACAAACTCAAACTAGTTGCTCACGCTTCAATCTCACAGATATTTCTTCACATGATCGAATCTAGAAACCCTAGTTTATAAAACTCGCTCCTTTCTCTATTTCGCAAAGTGAAAATGAAAGTGCCTCGACCCTTTACTTATAGTTTTTTCTCTTTTTGAACATTAAATGCTACTTCACCTACCACCATACTTTTTTCATTTAATGTGGATTTTTCAAACAAATCCCATCTTTAGTGCTTTCACTCATGCGCCCAACCTACGTGAAAACTCCTCCAACCTTCTGGTGTGTAACCAATCCAACATGATAGGAGACTCTTGCGCATGCATAACCCACGCCGAAGGCACTTCTTCTGTCCTGATTCTTTCTCTCACCTACCTCATGTTGCTTAAATGTGCATTCTCCTCCTTAGTACATGGGATCTACAAGTAGCTTTATCCTAGCACCAACCATTCTTCTTCCATCTTTTCTCCTCATACACCTCTTTCAACCGGGCCATTCAACAGGGATTTTCAACACAAATTTCTTGGCACTCTAATCATGCACTCCTTCACATTTCTCCACCCCACACTTAAAATAATGCACGGTCCTCTACGCACTCACAAATTCTCCAAAATAGTAATAAGGTTACTAGTGCCCAAGGCACAAAACAAAACAACAACGCGAAAGGGAAACACAAGAAAGGGAAATGCATAAAGGAAACTTCTAAACTAACTGGAAAAACTACCTTATTTACAAACACCAAGAAGACTTATTTATAGTAGGGCTTCAACCTACTCCCATTGAAATGTCTAAGAAACTTTTTCCCATCCAACGCTTGTGGCGGCATGTGCCTAAATCAAGGATGTACGAGATTGTGTAACGACCCAACCAATGGACTTTTAAATTCCCGTGATTGCACTGAAAAATTAGAATCATATAGTAACACCATCTGCCCAACCTCAAACTTCTTGTTTCTAATGTGGTGATCATGCCAAGCCTTTTTCTTTTCTTTTTCTATTGTTTGGCTCCACCTAGCAAGTGATTGTCTCTCATCCAGTTTCATTAACTCATTAATCCTTTCTTGCAAAGCACTCATTCATCGGCTAACCCTCCTACGAGTGCTATTCACAAAGAAGGTAACAAAAATTGAACCGGAAAGACAACTTTCGTGCCAAAAACGCCAATCGAAAAGGTGTGTATTTGTTCAGCCTTTTATACATTGTCCTATAAGCCCACAATACTATTGATACTTTGTCATCCCAATCTTGTCTTCTAACATCACAAATTTTGGTCAGGGTATGACTCAATATTTTGTTGAATGCTTCTGCGGTTCCATTTTCTTGTGGGTGATAGGGCGTAGTATTGTGATGAGCTACCATGAACTTTGATAACAAGATCCTCACAGTCTCATTCAAGAAATGCATACCCCTATCACTGGTCAAACTCAATGGGCATCCATACCTTGTGATAATGTTCTCCCACAAGAACCTTGTCGTTGTTGTTGTTGTGTAATCTTTAGTTGGAGCTACCTCTACCCACCTTGTCAGGTAATATGTGCAAGTGATGACATAACGTGACCCAGTCCTACACACCATTGGTGCAATAGGTCTTAAAAAATCTATTACCCAGTTTTCAAAAGGCTCTATGCTAGGGATAGAGGCGAAAGGCATTTCATCTCTCCTTATTGGTTTGCAAGGCATTGAAAATGGTCACACGCTTTACAATAGTCTCTATAATCCTTGTACAAGGTTTCCCACCACAAACCTACCATTAATATCTTATGCACAGTGGCATCACCTGCATAATGCCCACCCGCACTTCCTCTATGTGCTTCCTCCATGATGGCTAGGCACTCATGCTCTAATACACACTGCATAAAACTTCATCACGTCCCAACTTATATAAGTCTCCACTGATTAACATGTAGGGTGCGGTGCGTATGGCTAGTTTCTTTTTCTCTAAAGTCTTCATTCCTTCTGGTGCCACACCTTCCTTTAAAAATACTAAAATCTATTCCAAGTCCAAGGGCGCATACCACAACCTCAACGGTTGCATGTCGGCATTGTTTTCTCAATACCCCGCACATCCTCCCTTGAATCAATTCTTTACAGATAATCAAACCCACAATTACTTTTTCTAGGCTTTACTACAATGGTGAATTCAAATTCTTGAAACAAAAACACCCACCAACATATACGCCCTTGTAGGACGGGCTTGTTCACCAAATATTTTAATGTCATGTGGTCGGTGTAAAACACAAAGGGTGTTGCTAGTAGATACTATCTAAACTTGAAAATCACATAGATAATTGACAATGCCTCGTGCTCAGTTGTGGTATAATTTTTCTCTACTAGTGTCATCTTCCTACTTGCAAAACATAGAGGATGATCAACAATCCCTTCACTTGGCTGTGCAAGCACTACTCCAATGGTGGTCCCTGAGGCATCTACATGAACATGAAAGGGCTTGTCCCAAGAGGGAAAACATAATATAGGTGTGGTGACAAGCCTATCTTTTAATGTATCAAATGCCCTCTATTGTGCCTCTCCCCAATGGAAGGCACTTTTATGTCTAAGCAGCTCCTCTAAAGGTGCGGTGATCTTGGCATATCCCTTAATAAATTTCTTGTAATAGCCCATATGCCCAAGGAATCCGTGCACTGCGCTCTAGCTAGTAGGCTCCCTTAACCCCATAATAACTACAACTTTAGCGAGATCTACCAGCAAGCCCTCCTTACATATGATATGCCCCAATAAAGTCCCAAAGGGTGTAGCAAACACACATTTCTTAATGTTGAGGGATATCCTCAACTACCTACACCTCTCAAACATTAACCTTAAATTGTCACAATGGTCTTTAACCAGACCATATATTGTCCAATCATCCAAATAGACCTGAAGAAACTTATGGATGAAGTCTTGAAATTCTTTCACCACTATGCGTGAAAAGATAGCATGCGCATTCTTTAACCCAAAGGGCATGACCGTATATGCAAAACTTCCCCACTTGATGGTGAAGGTTGTCTTCTCTTGGTCCTCCTTTGCAATCCAGACTTGGTGGTACCCTAAAAATCCATCCATAAAGGAATAGATTTCACGTCCAACGACTCCTTCCAAAATTTCTTCAGTGAAGGGGGTTAGAAAGGGATCAATGACACAAACTGCGTTCAATTCCCTATAATCCACACAGATCCTAATCCACCCATCCTTCTTGATGTTGATTACCATCGAGACTTATCCACTCGATTCTTCCATTGCCTCAATGATCCCAAAAGCTATCATTTTGTCTATCTCCTCCTTAACCTTCACGCATAAATTGGGATTCATCGGTAAGTCATTTTCCTAACCGGGCGCACCATCCTTCATATTTATCTTTATCTCCCTAAGGAATGGTGAATGCCTTTGAGCTCATGGTACCCACGTAGGAATAAATCCTCAAATTCATGCAACAGATCAATGATCTTAGATACTTCCTTCTCCGACCAGTAATCTCCAATAATAGCTTCCTTAGGTTCTTCTCATGAACCGATGTTAACCTTCTTCATCTTTAAGGGCTCATGGTAGGCACACGCATGAGTATTTGCACTATCTACTACCTCACGCATCCCTACAAAATGGCTAACATCTAAGCTTTTCAATTCCTCTCCATCAATCACATACACCAACTTTCCTTTTTCTTTTTCCAAACACGCGCTCAGTCAAATCTTTTTGTTTCCTCTACTTCTTCTTCAAAGCGTGCCCCCAATCTTGGTTCATCTAGTAATTCCAACAGCCTATCTTCCATCCTGGCACTATCCCCCATGGTAAGGCGCTTGATACCCTGCAAGGCCTTATCAACCGGTGGTTTAGTTCTCCGATACTAAGTTTTTTTAATAAGGTTAGCTGCGAGCTCTTGCCAATTCCTTGTCTGGCGGCATGTCTCCAAATGAATATACCATGTGTGTGCGCAACGATGCAGTGTAGAATACAACTTGTTCACCTAGAGGCATGGTGGCAAAGCTTTTGCACCTTCTCTCCAGACACGTTCACACTCCTGGATATGGAAAGAGGTGGGCTCCTTCCCATGGTACTCCTTGATGATGGTGGGTACATTGCTCCTAGAAAATCTAACAGAGAGAGCAATTCTTACCTCACGCCACTCTAAAAGGATCTCTTGATGTGTAGCCCACCACCAAGCTGTTTTTGAGAAATACATAACTTAACATCCCCCTCCATTCCTTCTCATCCTTCCACTGAGCTTCCACCTCCTGCAGAAGATATCGGGAAGGCTCCTCCTGAATACTTGGGTAGTTATTTTCCTCCAAGGTGCCTAACTATGCATGCCTTTGTTACCTTGGTCACCAACCCTCTCAAATGCCATCCCATTAATTCATAAGTCCCATGCACCCAATTGTCACATGCTAGACTGGTGGTATCACTCACTGACTGAGCATCTTCAAACTGGATAACCCCGTTAGTAGGGTGTATCATCTTAGGGTCTCTGATTGAGTGCACATATATCCTATCTAGAACTTCTTCCCTAATGGTTTAATATAGGTTCTGACTTCCCATCACCGGGGTATAATGACCCATTCCTCCTTGTTCTCGAATCTAATATACCCTTCGTTAAACCAAAGGTCCGCATTGTTCTTGTAATACCAAGGGTGCCCAAGTAGTCCTGGGAAATTTTCTACCTCGACGGTGCCAAGACTTCGAATTCCCGAAGAAACTTGGCTCCCTGGATAGTAATAGTTGTATCCTTTAAAACACCAATGGGAATTACCTTAGTCTTGTTTGCCATATACAACACATTTAAAGATGGCTATAATGTGGGTCTTCCCATCTGATGCCATGCATCAAAAGTTAGGATGTTAACCTCCACACCTGTGTCAATGAGGATATTGTTGAGGAGCCATCCATGTATAACTGCATTCAACGTAATCTCCTTGTCATAGTCAAGGTTGTGAGGGGGAAGGTTTGCATGTAATACTTGTCTCTCGTGCTCTCCTCCGAGCACGTGGTACCTTCTCTCTCAACCATGATCCTAGCAAGGGAATGATATTCTCCTACCTTAGCATTTTACACACCTCATTGACCTCATCCAGGTCATCCTTTTACACCTTGACCCTCCTTCCTTGTTCCTCCTTCCTAGATTGCTCCTTTAGACACTAGATCTCCCCTTGTAAGCTTCAATAACATCCATGGTGTTCTGATATATCTCCTTTTGATGTGTGGGGTGTAGATACTTTCCATGAACGACATCCTCCCTTGAAACCAGGTTCTTCTATCTTGGTACCTCTCTTGTGCACTGGCTTCTACCATTGTTTTTACTAAGACAAGTGTCAAACTTGCATCCCATGTTTGCCCGAGGCATCCATTGTATGTCTATCTTCTTTATACTGACCATTTTAGTTCCCTTGTCCTTCCGGTGCTGCTGATTCATATGCTCAAAAAAATCGGGCACTCCTCATACTTATGCTTCTTTATGCACCATGAGCACTGCAATAGATCTGGGCATTCACGTTTCTAATGCTTTATAGATCCACAATTGAAACAGGTTCTACATGGGAACTCACTCCTTCCTCCTCCATAGTTACCATGACCACAAAATCCTCCTTAAAAACCTCTTCCACGCGTACCTCCATCTGTGCACTCCTCATAATGGCAATCATCACCCTTGGAACTACTTGTAATGCTAGTTTGGCACACCCCATGATCGATGGCCTCATGGATTTGATCAATGATCCTACAGTCCTTAGTATCATAGGTTGTAGAAGTGAAAATCTTGTAATAACAAGATACATTCTTCCTGATTACACACTACAGCAAGGGACATCTACTTGCATCATGGTCCCCATGAAAAATCTCACACTCTACCGCCATAGCACATACTGTCCTCTGGGGGCAATTATCCTTAACGTGCCCCTCTATCTCACAATTTGTGCACCACAAACCACTGCGAGTCTCATGGGCTGAGTTCACAGACAATTTTTCCAACTACTTGGCCATAGCAGCAATCTGGGCCTCCAAGAACGGGCTAACACTAGTATCAACACTACCAACAGCCTCGGCGCATAGGGCAGCCTCCAATGCCTCGCGTGGGTCTGTAAAATTTTTATGAGACAAGGCCCTTCTAAAAGGGGTGATCAACCCTCCAAAAAACCATTGCGCATGCTGTGAAGGGTGAATATCATATTATAATTTAGACAAGATATTTTTAAAGCATGCATCATACTCCTGCACACTCTCTGCCATTCCTTGTTGAATCTCCTGTAAAGCGCTAATGCTCTTATGCTCAAACTCGGAATGTGGAACTCTGCCAAGAATGCATTCTTTAAGGTAGTATAATCCACTCTTGTCGATGAGGGTCATGCTTTATATACTAGCTATACGCGCACCCTTGCAACATGGTTACAAACTAACTAGCCTTCCATTCTAGGGTTATGACACCCTTCACAGGCCATAGCAGTTCACACTTGTGAACATGTTCCATAACATCCTCATTACCTCTATAATCGGGAAAATATAGGTACATTTCAAAGAAAACTTGTGTGGGTGATTGGGCTCTAAATCCTCCTTCATCGATCCTTGGTTTCCATGTGTGTTTCCTCGACCACCTAATCCACTGAGATCCACCCGGCCCACTGGTCCCGAAGTGGTCATGCCAGGGTTCTCGTAGTTCCACCGAGCTATGCACCTACGGTCTACGACAATGCCCCACTACCAATAGTATACCCCACACCACTTCCATATGTGAGACCAAATGCTTTTGTGCCTATATCTTACCCAAAAAGTCCTAATAATGGGCTAGTGTTTACAGCCATAGAAGTACCAAACAAGAAATTATACCTCCTAGGTGTAGAACGATCACCTCCAATATAATCAACTGGATTAGCATTATTATCCCCCTAATATGGAAAACCATGTGCCAGGGTAGTACGGTGACTAGGTGGGCTCGGATGCGTGGCAATGGTTCTTCTTCTTCTCTGCACAATGAACTCTCATTAGAAGATGAAGGGTTTTCTCTCATGCGCTTGCCAAGATGGGGTCGCATGCAGACTACTGAGCTCCACATCCTTAGCGTGAACCTAAAATCCTTCCCACAATGTCTCCTGCTACCATACATCCATCACACCTGCAACCTTGCATCATCTAGTAATCTCCCTTTCACGTGCTTCATTGTACTTGAGTCATCTCTCCTCCCTTTCTTTCTCTGCTGCAACATCTACCGTATTCCTCCACCCTAGCTTCCTTTCCCAACGCTCAGAGTGGTTTAGTTGACCATTCGGAAAGCCTCTAAACTCATGGTAATCATCAAGATCTTCAAATCCAGAGGGACAACACATAAAAATGATCCTCTAGGCTCCCTCAGAAACTCAAACTCAGCAACCTTCGGACAAGAATATGTGGAAATGGCATACTCCAGAGTGTAGCTAGCCAATACTCCTTTCCACCAATGATCCATAGCATGGGTCCATGTCATATCTGCATCCTGTAGCCTTTGGTACTCTTCTTGGGTCCACACATGTGATCTACAATGCCAACTTGATCTAGATGCGTAGGTTGAGAGCCATTCATACAGTTCCACAGGGAAACAATAGAAAAAAATTTCATACAGATCATGGTAGAGATTCTCTTCTACCCATCTACGTGCATTAAACTCAGGTCTAGTGCTGAATCTTTAAGAAAATTCATCCTCCGTGCTCTTGAACCATGATTCAACATTTTCCAACATTAACCGCTCTGTCATTACTCATTACATAGATCATGATGTATGTTAAATCCCACTACAACTTCAAAAAGAGGTCCCGGAAATGGAACCAAGATGTAGTCATTTTTACTCCTATCATAAAAGAAAGGAACCCCATACGTGCCGACCTATCACCCAGTGAAATTTGAGTACTCACCCGAGGCATGCGTGGGTACCGAGTCTCTCTTTTATGTGAGTTTAGTGGGAAACATCATCTATGATTAGTGTAAGAGATTTCGAAGGGAAGTTTAAGACATACAAGAACCATAGGGCTTAGAACAGCCTCTAGATCCTTGCAGTCACTTCAGACTAAGTGTTTAACAAAATCCATAACATGTATTGTGACAGAAAGAAACATACAAGCATTCATACTTAGCATGAAAGGAAAGAGAACTCATAAGAGAGAAACATGCATCAGAATCATTGATATTCATGTATATATTATGATAGGTAACCTCATTACATCCATGAAACCATTATAAAGGGTCATAGAGAAGTAGACCATAGTCATGCATTGCATTGGACTTAATGTAGCTAAGCTACCCAAAAGAAAATTTACAACCCCTAGGCCTAGTACATTCTCTCCTGAATACAACTATTCACCGAAAGATTCCTCACAACATTTCTGTAGAGCTCCACTCACTCCCTAGGTGTCTATCTGGATACTTGTATGTATATCTCTCTATGGATATGTATATCTATATTTCTATCTTTACAGGCACTTGTATTTATAGCTTTCTTGGACTTCCAACCTATCCTCCAAAGCACCCTCGAGATCCGGTGCTAAGTGTCTGGATGTGGACCTCCATGTGAGCATGCTTATCCAAGCCTGAGCTCTCCACTTTATTCCATGATGTTCTTCTAGAATATTCCATCGCAAGCATGTTCCATCTTAGGCCAACTTGTTGCCAAGTTGACATCTTATCCACGCATAACCGGGCCATGATTTTCACATGTTACGCCCGAACGTCCAAAATGACTAAGTCCCGATCCTTTCACGTGTTGCGCGCACGCTATCTCGATTCCTCATACCCTTCTCTTGTGCACTTTTTCCTTGTGTGTCATTCCATAATTAGGACCTTGCATGCCTACGCACCTTCATACTTGGCCAATATTCCAGGGGTCCAACATTCATCCTCTTGCTCCACTTTCTATACCTTCTACATTGTAATGCTTCTTATTTTGAGCATTTTTCTTTAGCAGTGTAGTGTATCTCTCTTGTTTTTTGAGAGATTTTGTATATGTATTTTTACACTTTTGGCATGTTGACACTCTCTCTTGTTGGGGATATATTCTAGTGAATCCCAATGTTATTTTTCAATGTTCGAGTAGTTGATTTTGAGTAACTCATACAGATTTATGGCATCACTCCACCCATTCAACAATATGGGAGGGTGTGGTGTTGATCCTTCTTCTTCGGGTTTTGTGTCCTTGTCTTGTTACCTTGGATTTTCTTGGATCATGACACTGGATTTTTTCCTTGCCTTGTTGCTTTGGTTATTATTCTTGGATCATGGCACACTTATTTTTAGAAGTTGATCGAATTATGTTTAGTGTTTTTTTGCCTTTTTGACATCACTCTATTAACAGTCCTTGTATGGAGCTATTTTGGTGAAGCCCAATGTCGATTGTTTTTGAGTTTTTGATTGAATAGTGGATTTAGACCACGGCAGTACACCAAATTTCTTTAGCATTGTACGCATTTTTGAGCCGATCTTCTTTGGATGCCTTATGAAGTGTTTTTACTCTCTTTACTTTGTTGTTACTAGTTTTGGGTACCTTGCGGTGTCCCTTTTTCCCGATTATTGTACACGAGTACACCAGCAGGCCTAGTTTTGGGACTCATACTATGGACATGCCACTTCTATTTTCACCCCTAGCTTCACTTGAGGGGAGTGTTAGAGTAGCTATCTACCTTATCTCATGTTCACGTAGGTACTTTATTTACCTTTATTGTATTTATCCCGACTCGCTTATGTGTGTGGATATTTATTTTATCTTATTTAGATATTAGGAGATATTATCTAGTTGTTAGGTATAGTTCTTTCCTTGATCTATGGTATTGACTAGATCCTTGATGTGTAGTTCTCTCCTAAATATATGGTCTTGACTAGTTCTTTGATGACTAGTTATTTCCTTGATTTATGGCTTGATCTACGACATTGGTCGGTTCTTAGATTGGTATTCCTTTCTTATATAATTAAGGCTCATTCTCATTTTATTTCATTGAGTTCCATAATAATATATGATATTACTACTCATTTTTTTCGCAAAGGTTTATGTAAATTTATTATGGCAAATTACTTTCATCTTATTGATCGTGGTGTTTGATTAGCATCTGTGTTCTTGGCTTGGTATGATCTGGTTGTCATTCCTTTTAGAAAGTTGGAAAAAATGATAGGGAAAATCATCCCATGCTTTCAAACCAATATTTTTGTCTCTTTAAACTATCAACTTCCATTCTCAAAGTAATTATTTCTTTATCTTTTTCTACACTCTTTTGTAAAAACTCATTTTGAAGAGAAAAATGAGTTGTTTCCATAAATTTTAGTTGTTCTTTTAGAGTGGAAATTTCATCTTGGTGTCACCTCAAAACTTCATCTCCTTGTGATTCCACTCAACCAACCTCTTGTGCCACAGTTTGTCTCTTTTGTCTAGATTTTCGAAGGCTGAGAATACTTTCCGAGATTCCAAAGAAGTTTCTAGTGCCTCAGTAGCATGGCTCTATTCTTCAGGAATGGTGAAGTAAAATAAAAATCTCATGAATGTTCTCCTAGGGCAAAGGAAGTCTCACTTCCAGAAAATTCTTCCAAAATTTGGGCCGCACCTTCATCAGACAATGTAGGCTGAGAAATTTCATCTTTCCTTATGGGACCAAACTTTTTTCTCAATGAACTCTAAGTAATGGTTAGCAGGATAGTATTTTTATTTAAATATTGAGGCCCAGAGGGCTTCTTGGCTTCATCTACAGAATATTTTATAAACACAGGGGCAGGATGAGGAGAAGATTGAAGCTTAGGCTACGAGTTGTGGGCCGGTTCGGTGGAAATTGAAGTAGAGCCCGCCCGACATTATTTTACTTGGATCTATCCTTGCGTAGCCTTTTCTATTTTTCTCTTGGGTTTCCTAGAGGCCTGGTGTGCGTAAATCAACTGAATAATCCTTGGGTTCTTAATTGCAGTGTCACCACCCCCACTCTTATACTTATGTCCCACCTTTATGATAGCATCCATGAGGTATTCGAGAAGATTCACCTTAAGCTCAGGATTTTTCCTTCCTTTCTTCAAATGGGTTAGAATCTTCAGTGTATCACCCCTAATACCAATGATTTCCCATCACAAATGAAATACTTGTTTACCCAAGAAGCAATCTCCCTCCAATGCCTGGAAATCTCTCCCTCTTAATACCCTTCTGAATTCCTTGGGATTAATGATTATATTAGGAGAGTTTCCCCTTCCTCATGAAAAAGGGCTATCAAATCTTTAAGGGGGGAGTTAGTGACAACCTTAAGCCCAAAATCTGGAAGACTAGAGATTGTGCTAACAATTTGGCTATCTATTTCAATTCTTTTCCCTCCTATTCTAGAACATATTGCTAAGAAATTTGACAAAAATTCCTCAATTAAATCCTCCTTAAACCCCTAAAATTTATTAATAAAATACAACCAACCTATATCATGAAATACCTAAGAGATAATGACATTCTGTAGCAGATTTTGGCTCGGACTTCTTCTTCTTCCCCATAACACGCAGGTGATTTACAACGAAATGAAAACAAAGTGAGGGGTGTTTTGGAACAAGGGTAATGGTTTCATGAGAGGGATAGAGTATTTGTATGCAATATCAATAACTTGAATTTGAAATAGTCCTGAGTTTATAATGGCATCAAGTTGGCATAAAATGGTGGTGAAAAAGATGGATGGGACTATTTGAGGTGGAAATCTTTTAATTTCTTTGTATGGTTCCCATACTTCCGTCCTTATCACTCATGTTGCATGTCATTCTTCAAAAGAGTGAAAAATGTCCTTTACTCACCATCATTACCCCTTATCTCTCTAATTACTTTGTTGGATTTGGTTTTATGGTTTTAATAAATGCATTGGGAAGTTCAAACATAGTTAATATCCATAGAAAAAGTAAGTACACATCACCTTACCAACTCAACTTCTTTTTGACCATTGGTGCTTGTACCTCCTACATTTGAAAAATAATCATTGTTAATACACATTTTGATAAATTGCATTTCTAACCTTTATTTGCATGCTTAAAGGAAAATATATTTTGTGTGTTTTTTTAGATATAGGGGGAAGAGGACAATAATCAAAACTATGGTCTTCTTCCTTTATTTGTAGATTCCAAACAAACTACTCATGGATGGAAGAATTGAAATCTTCCACTAAATCAAATTCCTAGCACAACTACATGTCCTTAGTGAAGGTTTCTTTATCCTAGGGTCATTGATACAACCTCAGTCTATGGTCATTCACTAAAAAATTTCTCCTGTCACCATCAATTGGAAATAGTCTCATATATCCATTATCATATATATTTTCAATTTGGTATGGTCCTAGCCATCTTGTTCTTAGTTTCCCTTTGAATTTTTGGTATTTTGAGTCAAACATCAAATGCCAAGTATCCTTCTTTGAATCTCTTGGTCTTGATATGAGAGTCATGCCAGACCTTCCTCTAATGTTGAAGGATCTTAGATTTCTATTGTGCTTGCATCTACATCTCATCTGTTAGTGTGAGTTATCCTTTGTGTCCTCTCATATTGGAGGGTCATCTCACATGGGTTAGGTTTAGGGTTTCATGTGTGTCATGCACTAGGGTTAATCAACACCCTATATATACCCTTTCACTATTCATTTATGAGCATACCAAGACACTTTGTTGTCTTTCCTCTATGTGCAAGCTTTGTTTCTGTTGAACAAGTTCTTCCATTAGTGATCAATTCCTTCTTGCAAATACGCTGGAGCTATCACGATTCCGTTGGAGTGAAAATACTTCATGGTGCCTCATTTATGATTCGATTCTCGCTAAATATTTTCATGGTATCAAAGCTGAGATCGGGTAAATGTGCACTTGTTATTTTTTAGTTGCGATTACTCTTTCTTAGTTTCATTTTTTACTTTGCACGTAATTTTTTCGATCATTATTTTCTAGAATTATTTTGCTAATCTCTCTAACAAGCTTTCTCGGAAAGTTATGTCGAGTTTTGGTGCCTATTTTTTGTACTTGTGCAGGTATTCCTGGAGGTTTTAGGGTATTTACAGCCACATTTAGCTATCTACAGCTAAATCTAGCTTTTTAGCCAAAATAGAGATTATTTCATTTTTTTATAAAATTTTTAAAATAGAAGTGAATTTTTTTTAGATCTCTGTGTTTTTGGCTTTCTATTTTCTTGGTATATTTCAGAATATAGGTTTTTGTGGCTTGGAGTTCATTTGAAAGGTTTTACACCTCCCCGAGCTCGTGTTCTTCCTTAGCCGTGTCCCTTCGTGGTCAACAAGCTCATGTTATGGTCTGTGAGCTCAATTTTCCTATAGCGTGTATATGGGACAAGATTTCCCTACATACATAACAACTTCTCGTTGTGAATGAATTTTCCACTTTCAAAAGAAGGCCATTGATTTTTGATGAGCCGTGACCTCCACTTGTTCCATGCTCCCGCCATGACCATCTTTGCTCGGCTCTGCCAGAAGTGCCCCATGTCATGCTCACGTGGAATGTTCCCACTCATGCCTGGAGAATCTACCTCTCACTTTGGAGTATTTGTCGTGACCTTTGCCTCCTCAACATTTCTTTGTGAGACGGCATTTCCTTCACAATTGCGCTGTTGTGCAAGTTTTATTTGATACGTTTTTTCACGTTTTTGGTAAGTTTTTTTTTAAAAAATACTTTCCCATTTTAAAATATGATAAGTTTTTTAAAAATTCTTTTAAAACAAAAACGTGGGAGTTACTTTGGTATGTGTTTTAAAATTCATTCCTTTTTGGTACTATTTTTTAAAATACATTCTTTTTTAATCAACAACTAGCTTTTTAAAATTTGGCCCATGGATTTTTTGGTAAGTTCTTTTATGTTTCTATTTATTAAAAGCTTTTTAAAATCCTTTTAAACAAAAACAAGCCGTAAGTTGTTATTTTTTTGGGTAAGTTTTTTTACTCAAAAGCTTCAAATCTTTTTGTTTTTAGTAAGTTTGTTTTAAAATATTCTTTGATAATCTTTAAACAAAAACACTATCTTTACTTTTTAAGATTTAATAATTTTTAGATCTTAATTAGTTTTTGTAATTAATTAGATTTAATTTGATTAAATCTATTTTTATTAATTACAAATTAATTTGCTCTATTTACAATTTACAAAGAAATTAAAAATCATTCTTTCCATAACCCTTCTTGTCGTTTATTTTAAACTCCAATAGCTCTAAAAATAGAAAAATAGGTGTTTCAAACGGTAAAATTTAGGCGTTATTGTCATTTTTTCTCTAATCGTTCGCTCAAGTGTGCAATCACTCTGAGCACCTTTTTCCTTCCAAACTCTTTTCCGAGCGTTCTGAAGATTCTCTGAACTCCTTGAGTTCCTTTAAAACCTTGTATTTCACCCTTATTATTGCTTGCGACTAGTGAGCGTGTCCACCACAGTCTGCAGCAAGGGGGTTTTCTTTTATGACATGAGACATTTTTTCTCACCACCAGGGTTGGCTTTTGCCTCCTTTCTTGTTTTTGCTTGTGCTTGTTTACGGTGTCCTATTTGCTACGCTCCATGAAACACTATTGTGGTCTCCTCTCTTGCGCGTTATTACATTGATTGCAAGATGAGTTACCAAGTGTTTCAAACCACACACATGGACCTGATTGTAATCAATGCACTAAACTATAAAGTGCCAAAAGAAGGGGGTTGTTATTGTCCTGGGTGGTTGTGTTTCTTTTCTACATTTCTTTCTCTCTCTCTCACTATGGATGCACTTTCAATTCCCTTGCTTACGCCGTTCAACTTTTCGAATGGAGATTGAAAATAATAATGAAACTAAGGGGTAAAGGGTTATTCCACATCACCATGGGAACTGAGACTAAACTAGATGACGAATGTGAAAAATCTAAGTGTTTAAACAGTAGTGATGAAGCTTTAGGTGTTCTTTGCATGTCTATTTCTCCTGACTTGCTCTTCCACATTGAGGCATCCGAAACACCTAAATCTGCATGGAAAACGTTGGATGTGATGTTTGGAAAACTATATGACATGAGAGCACATGAGTTGGAAAATGAACTACTAGGGTTAAATCCTAGTGACTTTGAAAACGTACAAGATTTCTTCTCAAAATTTGTCCACATTAGATTGTTGTTAAAAGGATTTCAAGTAGAGAAGAAAGATTCTCAACTGATCTTGTTGATTATGTCTAAGCTAGGTCCCAAATATTCTGTCTTCGTGTCAAATTTCTATGCTACAAAAGTTTCTTTGGGTGATACTTGGACTATGCCCTCCTTTGACTGTTTTTCATCCCAACTCATTCGAGAATAGGAAAACTCATTCAAATGGGGTCTCTCAAGTCCAAGTCACATGCCACTATAGCAAGTACTAGTAAGGGAAAGAAGACTGAAATGAAGAAAGAAACAAAGGATCAACCTAAGAAAGAAACCAAGACCAAACCTAAAAATGACACAAACACTTTGACTTCTGAGCCTAAGGCACCTAAAAGCAAGTATTTGTGTTCCTATTACAAGAAGTCTAGTCACGAAGAGTAACATTGTTTTCGGAAATAGATTGATCACTTAACTCATTTACTTAAAAAGAATAAAATAAGTGTTCCTGAATCCATAAAACAAAGTGATCCGAAGGCCGAGTCTTTTCTTTGCAAAAGGTGTTAAAAATGATAAGAATAAAGGAAAAGCCCTTGTAGCTAGATTTGTTCCTTCATCAACATGGATTATAGATTCTGGTGCCTCACACCACATGGGTTCTTCATGTTGAGTTTTCTAACATCAAACCTTGTGGAATGTCCCAAATCACGATGGGTAATGACATGAAAATGTCGGTTCCTAGTAGTGGATCGATAGAGATGGATGGGGGAACATTTAACCAAGTGTTGAGTGTTCCTGATCTCTCTACCAATTTCCTATCGATTTACCAAATTACTCACCTTGGTGAAGGAATGTGAGTGGAATTTGGTCCTAACTCGGTGATTATTCGTGAGCTTAACAATGACACTATAGTGGCTGAGGAAGGCAAATCACATTCACAATTGTACACCTTCTCCCACTTTACTTTTTATTCTATGCTCACTACCTTGCTCACTCATGAAAATGAGGTTAGTAAGCTATGGCATGAGCATTTCGGACATCTAAATTATCGCTACCTTGAACAATTGAGCCAAAATGAAATGGTCAACGGGTTGCCTCATGTCAAGTTTTCTAAGGGTCTTTGTGAGGGTTGTACCCTTGGAAAGCATCCTGAAAAGAACTTTGACAAAGGAAAAGCTTGGAGAGCCACTTGTCCTTTGGATCTTGTTCATAACAATGTTTCTAGTCCATTTCCTTCTCCTTCGTTTACTAGATCTCTTTATGTGCTAACCTTCATTGATCACTATTTGTGATATACTTGGGTATATTTTCTTAAGCTTAAGTCTGAAGTCTTTGAGATTTTTCAATATTTTAAGGCTCTTGCTAAGAAATAGGTGGAACGGTCTATCAAGGTTCTTCGAACCAACAATGGAGGTGAATATGTAAACAATAGGTTCATGGATTTATGTACTTCTGAAGGGATCTCTTTGCAGCATATAGTTGCTTATAGCCCTTCGCATAATGGAGTCACAGAAAGAAAGAACCGTACTCTTAAGGAGATGGCCACTTGTATGATTCACTCGAAGTCTCTTCCTCCGTAGTATTGGGCCGAAGTAGTGAATTGTAAAAATTACATTTAGAACCATGTTCCACACAAGGCAGTAAGAGGGATGACACCCTTTGAATCCTGGTTTGGACACAAGCCTAATTTTGATCACTTTCAAGTCTTTGGATCCAAGGCTATGGCTCAAATTCCCAAGAAGAAACATAAGGCCTTGAAACCACAATCCAAACCTTGTATCTTTGTAGGGTATCCTGATGGCATGAAGGGATATCGATTGATGAATCCTACTTCTCATGAGTTGTATATTGAGAGAAGTGTTAAGTTTGATGAGTCTTCTTCGACTTCTACTTCTCCACCTATTGAGGTTCTTCAGCTCACTGATTTAGATTCTAACTCATCAGATGATGATATTGTTGAGCGTGCTCCTCTTTTGGATCCTCCCAACCATCAGACCTTTGAGTTTTCTGATTCTAAAAGTAGTGTTGATGAGGACAATATCCCTTCTCACTCAAGTGAAGAATCTTCTGACTCTGAGCTTTATCCTCCTGGTCCCCTTTGGCTCGGAAAAATTTGCAAAGTGCTTTGGAGATTTAGTGGGAGATACTTGGATATGAGATGTACTCACTCGTTTTGTTACACCCCACTCGTTCTTCACCTCTACTTCAGATCCATAGTATTTCGGGAGGCTTCTGGTATTTCTTAGTGGGATTCTGGCGTGGATGAGGAGTATTCCTCTCTCATGAAGAATGATACTTGGGATCTCACCACTCTTCCTAAAGTAATAAAAATCATTCGGTGTAAGTGGGTGTTCCGAACAAAGTATGGAGTAGATGGAGACATCAAAAATTTTAAAGTGTGATTAGTAGCTAAGGGTTTCTCCCAGATAGCTAGGGTTGATTATACAAAAACCTTTGCTCTAGTTGTGAAGATGACTTCTATTCGACTGACCCTAGCCATTTTCACAGCAAATAGATGGAAATTCCATGAAATGGATGTTAAGAGTGCCTTCCTTCATGGTGACATAGAGGAAGAGATCTATATGGAACAACCTCCAAGTTATGTCCAAGATCCCTCCCTCGTTTGTAAGTTAAATAAGTCTCTTTATGGCCTTAAACAAGCCCTCGGGCTTGGTATGCCCAGATGGACTCCTTTTTACTTACATTAGGGTTTACTAAGTGTCACTCTGATCCAAATGTTTATATTCTATGGCAAGATGACTCCATACTCATTCTTGTTCTCTATGTTGATGACTTGTTGATCACATGCATATCTTCCTCTATTATTGATTCTGTGAAGATTTCCTTGGCCAACAATTTTTCCATGACTGACTTACGTCTACTTCATTACTTCCTTGGGATCCAGATTTCACAATCTGACTCGAGAATCTTGATTTCACAACCTAAGTATGCTCTTGATTTGCTAGCTCATTTTCATATGTCTGATTATAAGTCTTCTCCTACTCCTTTTCTTTCTAGGGTTAAGTTGGTTTCAGATTGCTCTACTCCCTTGGTTGATGGTACTCTTTATCGATAGTCTGGTGGGGAGCTTGATTTACTTGACTCACACTCAATCAGATTTATCGTATGTTGCTTTGGGATCATGTCCAGATTCATACGGGAGTCACATGAGATGCATTGGAAAGTATCTAAACGGATCCTTCATTATATTCGTGGCACTTATGCTTTGATGGCATTCACTATCATGGAGGGATAGATATTGACTTGATTGGGTTCACAGATTATGATTGGTCGAATGACTTAGATCATCGAAAATCTACTTCTGGCTACAGTTTCTCTCTTGGTTCAGGTCCCACTAGTTGGTCTACCAAGAAGTAGAATGCAATTGCGATATCATCTACAGAGGCGAATACGAGAGGATCAATTAACACTATCACAAAAACTATTTAGCTACGGGGTATTCGACGAGTTTTACATCCACTTTCGGTGGCCTACCATTATCTACTGTGATAACATGAGCACAATCTCTATTTGTAGAAATCCAGTTCAACATCAGCGGATGAAGCACATTGAGATCCATATGCACTTCATACGGGAGCTTATTCATGATGGTATCATTGACATTCAGTACATTCAGATAGCTGATTAGATTATAGATTTATTCACCAAGCCCTTCACTGAGATGAAGTTTCTTCACTTACTGAGTCTCTTCTTGGGCGAGGCCTTCTCGCATTTTCTCATCTTCTTCAGTTATGTAGTCCTTCTTTTCTTCTTCTTCTTCTAGGAAGATTTTGTTTGTATATGGGCACCTTATCAGGCTTTAGTTGTCAGGCCCCATTGACACATATTTCTTATTTGTTTAGGGGTGTCTTCCTTTTTTGTCTGACTCATCCTTGCCACTACCCCAGCTTCGATGAAGGGGGTGTTAGTGTGAGTTATCCTATGTTTCCTCCTCTCATATTGGAGGGTCATCTCACATGGGTTCTTATTTTCCCTTTGAATTTTGGGTAGTTTGAGTCAAACACCAAACGCCGCATCCTTCTTTGAATCTCTTGGTCTTGATATAAGATTCATGCAAGACCTTTCTCTGATGTTGAAGGATCTCAGATTTCTATTGTTCCTACATCTACATCTCATTTAGTTCATTCAGTTGTGTCACTCTATCTCATTAAGCTTCATCTAAATCAATTCCTATCTTCAATGTTATCCTCTAGGTCTGTAATTCAAATTCTCTTGGGAAAAAACCAATTTAAGCCTTTGTATGATCAAAATAACAAGCTTGATGCATGATCATTCCATTTTTAACCTCCTACATGATCTAAATTTACATTCCTTGAGTGTGGAAATAGATACAAAAACCGTTTAGATGTTTATAGGATCATTGGTCGAGCTTATCTACATTGCAAAGAATTGGTGGAATAAGGGAATAAGTTGATTTTTTCCTTTATTTACTGATTCAATTATGTAGGGAATAGAGGGAACCTTGGAAATATTTTATTTAGGCCTTAAAAAATCCAATTAACTTCCCTTCAAGCGTAGAATTTGCTAAGAGAGGAACTAACAAAACTATGGAGCAGTTCCTCTAGTGCTAAAGAATGTTTATTTTTTCGATTGCATGTCTTTTACATCCATGGTGGGTATGTAGAGAACTCGAGGGAACACATGAGTATTCCCAAAGTTCCTTATGGATATTATATGTCCAACTTACCTTATTCCTTTTCTTTTCATTGTAGTTAGGTTTTTAGGACACATAAAAAAGTGTGGGCTGTTCAAAGAGTTCCAATGAATTTTGATTGTGCTAATATAATCATTACATGCTTAGGGGTTGGGTATGGCGAGTCTACAAAGTACCAATGAAATGTAGGAGCCATTCAAGGAGTTCTAGCCAATAGTGACATAGTTGTTTTATTTACTCTTTTGCATTTATGTCGGTGAATGTAGAGTTCTAGGAAATGCATGGAACATCAAAACCATCCCATTATGTCGTATAAACTCAATTTCACAAAATTCTTAGTGTAACCCCACAAGGTCACATTTTGGTTCTAATTTTTCATTTTCACGATGTTATATTTTTTCATAATAACAGATCTTGAAAGGTAAGTGTGATACTAATGACTGTGGACAAATGGATAGAAATAGGGAAAAAGGAAAGGTATACTCCTAGGTAAGAATGGTTCCTTCAATAATCACATCAAACTCCGTGACATGAGTTAAGAAAAAATATAATGTGTTATAGGTTTTTGTATTTTGAGGATATTGTCTTAGTGGTCTCCCATAATCATATGTGTGGTATCGATGCGTGAAAAATAGTCGTTCTTCTAGTGTGTAATAACCTCCTACATAGAGGGTATAAGTATGATACTTGGTAATATAATCCTTTAGTTGGATAAATAAAAATTTTAGGTTGTGGAGCCTATTTTCATGTGTGAAAAGTGTTAAAGACTATATACTAAGAGTACATGTGCCCAATATACCGGGAAATGTGCTTTTTCTCATATGAGTGGGATTTTTGACTCATAGGTTTATGGGATGGTTTTGGCCCATGGTTTTGATACCCATGGTTTTGTAAAATTGCTTAAGCAGTTGTCTACTTATGTAGTTTTGTGCATATGGTAGGATAATGTAACATTACAAATGTGTTTTGAATTCGGGTGTGAATTTTGTAGAGTTTGTTGAGCATAGCTCCAAACATATATGGATTTTGTAATTAGAGAGCGGTGGCTTGTAATAAAATTTGAGCAAGTGATTCTTGGTGGACATAGCCTAAATTAGGTGAACCACGTTAAATACTATCTCTTTCTATTGTGTTATTTTATTTTACGCTTCTATTTCAGATCTGTAATACTTTACGCATATTAGTTTCTCTTGTTGCAATTTTGTGAGGGATTGTTCTACATATTTTATCCCTTATTTCCTAACATGAAACTAAGTGGTGAATGGATTTCACTTCAACTCAAACATTAACCTTTTTGTAGTTTATTCCAACCATGGTTATGATTTGAGTTCCATTCAAATGATTTCATAGGGTTTCCATAATTTTCAATACTTAGGGTTTGAAATGGAGCATATTTCCAAACTAACAAAGGGCATAAGTTGTAAAACATCTTTCCAAGAAATTAAAATACTGTAAAACAGGTCCAATAACAGATAAATGTTCCTAGTAGACTAATACAATTCCATACCAAGGTGTCTTCATATCACAATTTATAAAATAAAGAATCTATAGTTTCGGTCTTCCTATATTTTCCAATCATTACACTTGGATCTTTCTTATGTCATTACTTGCAGCTAATTACATCTTCTCTCTTGTGTTTTCAAACTTGGAGTAGATTGTAAACACTAAACTTAGCTAATTATATGTTATTTTGATTTTTCTAATTAATGTTGGAAATTAATTAATTAGAATAGCCCCTAGTATTCTAAACTTACACTCCTTTTTAGTTTTTAATGCATTCCATAACAATCTAATAATACCTTAATCTTTAAAAGGATGTAAATAGCCATCTCTAGCATACCCACACTAATGTATTATCAAGATGGTGTAGGCACCCTTAATCCTACTATTTGTCTACTACCATCCCCTTTAGAAATTTAGCATGATTCCAATATTTTTCCACCTCCTCAACTCACATCTCAAACTCATAGATCCATTTTTATTTTCCTTCTACATAACCAATATCATTTCATCCTCATACTCCACTAGCCTAGCCTCCAACTCTCAAGACCCTCTTCACTCTTATTTATATTCATCCACCTTTTGCACCCTCTCCCAACCAATTTTATGTTCCATCAATTCTTGACCAAATCTTAGAATAGTCTATATTTCTTGATAATCACCTCATATAATGACCCAATGTAGAGTCCGTTACCACCTCGGCATCTTGGGCTATCCATTTACATGTTTTTACAAATGTGAAATCTTTCACAGATCCCATCACCCACATCCTAATAAACCTTTATTATCTCCTTCTCTCATCTCCACCCCATCATTTCTACCTGTACTATAATCTCAAACCCTAGTGTATCATAATCCTCCTCCCCCTCTTTGATGAGATATTTTATACCTCCACCTTATCACCCTCGACCTCATTGCCTCTCGACCTCTTTTCTCCACTCATATCCTCCAACTCTACATAGGTGGCTCACACTCCTTCAACTCCTTTATATCCTCCTCATTATCCTCATGGTTTATACACCTCTACTTAGGATCCCTTTTATTTTATCTAGGTTTCATATATATATATATATATATATATATATATATATATATATATATATATATATATATATATATATATATATATCCCACCACACCTAAACATACCATGTGATCCTAAAATCATCTCCACATATGGGTTTCACCTCTGGATCTATTACATCCCTTATCTCCTCTACAACTAGTAAAGGTATCCCATCCCCACTTGGGAACATGTAGAGGAATCATTTATCTTTACTAAAATGCCACATTACATAATCATATAGAAAGATATGTATATCATGAGTTCTCCATCATTGTACTCATCTTCTCCTTCATACCCATTGCATTTTTACCGCATCCTTCCTCTATTTTTCAAACCCTCACACTTCTTACTATGGCATTCGTATTATATCCCATGGCTCCATCCTACCAAAATCTACCTAAAATGTACTATATCACCCTCATAAGGAATTTTCCTCAAGGACTCTGATCTTGCCTCTAGAGTAGATTAAAATAAAACTCTAGAAAAAATAACCCATGACTCTCATGTGGCATTGGTGCTTAGCCTTGTCACCACTATGTGCTCCGACACCCACACTTGTAGTGACACTCCCATACTGAAAGCCTATACAAAACCACCTCACATATTGGTAAATCTATGAATATATCTCCAATAGAAATTATTGTCCTCATGCATAGACTCTACCATGCTCCAACATCTCTACTAGTATCTCCCTAACCCCGTGAGAACACATACCCTCTCAATCTCATAGCACCATGGTATATGTGATGATACTTAAATATGTCATCATGAATTATATATGTCCCTACTCATATAACTCTCGATAGAGAACCCTCCACTACCAAACTCTATGCAATTTTTCATCTCCCCATATAACCTCCACATTATCTTATCTTTCCTATTAGGATCTAAATCCACCTACAACTACTCTCTCTCAATTGGGATCCAATATATATGCCACACGTCCTCAAGTGTGATTTATTCTCACTAATCACTAAGTGGATATTATTAGTGTCACTATCCCAAAGACTCCACCAATGCGGTAAGTATAACTCTATTCATTTATAATTGCTTTATCTAGGTATTATAAAATAAACATGACATTTATAACACCTCTATCTCATACTACCACATCTCCCGACATAATCGAGACATGAAAAGTGTAAACATTTTTCATAATGTGACCATCAATAACCCCTACATCTATAAATATGTATCCTTTTGATTCCTTCTTCCATCCATTATTGGATACATTCAATCATGAAAACATTAAAAAAATCACATTTTCCTAAATTGTATGGTAATTGCAATGTGATAACAAATAAGTTTCACTATGATTGCAACACAATCGTGAGCCAATCACTTTGCCTCCAAAATACATAAAAATGTGTAAAACTTAATTAAAATCACAAAAACATCACCATGTTCTTACCTCGAATCTGTAACCCTCTTCCTTGGTGTCAATTCCTTTCATTTAGGTTTCATCTATCCCCTCCACTCCTCACTCATTTAAGATCACATGTGTAATTGAGACCCTCTATATTCCCCCACCCATACTTATAATTTTTCCCCACTAGTAAATTTCATCCCTATCATAATTGACTTTTTCCTCTCTTACCCTCTAAATCACTAATCTTCATAGCCCACTTGTACTTCTCTGCCTTTAATATACCCCACTATAATAATATCTTTATATATGATCAATAAACAAGTTAAATAATATGCATATTAGAACACAACACAAGAGATTTTGGTGGGCCAAGATGCCAAAATATTCAATATATTATGAATAATACCTTTTAGGTAGGGCATCACCATACAATGTTCCTTAAGGAAGGAGGAACTCCATAATCTCCCAAGATGGGAATCCACTTGAGGGTGACACCTCCAATATAAATTTACCAAGTAGAAGACTTAACACATGCATCAATGACATAACTCATAATGATACTCATTTCCTTTATATAGATATACATTACTCCTAATGTATGTGACCCCATATATTATAAACATAAAACTAAGTAATAAGAAGGTGCTCCCCATGTTAGAATCTCCATCAACCCATATACATTATAATACGATATCCCAAGGTGCATATCACACTCTCTACCTCTTGGCCATACCTCTCTACTAGCCAGGTCATACCACATTTGTACCCCACCCTTTGCCTCTAATTCATGTCCCTATACCAATCATTTTCTTCTCCTTTGCATTCCTACCATCCACCCCCAAGTCATGTCCCTCCACCAACTAGTCGTTATGCCTCTACGCCCCACCATCCTCCTCAAGGTCACATCCTTCCACCAACTAGTCACTCTACCTCTGTGTCCCTACCCTATTCCTTCATGTCATGCCCCTCCACTAGTTATTCGACCCACATACGTACCCCCCATTCATCCTTTAGGTTTCTCTCCTCCATAAGCTAGTCATTCCACATTCGTTCCCATACCCTCCTCTTGCGGGTCATACCCCTCCACTAGTTAGTCATTTTTCCTCTACACCTATACCTTTGATTCATGCCCTCCATTACATAGTCACTTCACCTCCACTCCTCCTCTCTCCATGTTTGATTTTTTCCCCTACATTTTCTAGTCACTTTTCCACCCCACTCTCCACATTTTACGCTATGTCGTTGTATTGGATACTTGCTTCACCTATATGCCCCTACTCGCCAAATCGAGTCACTCCGATTAATACCACACCACTCAAAAATCACACCAACTTATCTCATCTTGATCCAATCACCCATCTCCAAAGCTACATCACTTTTATTCCCTAATCTCATATTGTGCCCATAGAAATCATCATTCTTCCACATGACACCATTCTATACTCAACCATAACACACACAAAGTTATGCACCATCTATATCCAATCATTATAGAAACTTGAATTAATAGATCACACCCCTATCTACACCTCTTAAATTCTTCTCTCTTTTTTATCCCTATCACCCCATAAATTACACCCATCACAACACTTTTCTCTAATTCCTACTCAACATAACCTTCCACCCAAGAACAATTGTGCCACAATCACAAATTTTGGTTAGATCACTCATACTTCCCCTCATAACTTCACCACCGGTTAAATCATATCTCCAATTTCCTAATACCCCATAAATCCTCTACCTCCATCGAACTATATAGTTATCTAGCTCTAAGAAGTTTCACCTAGCTATTTTAATATTTCACTAAAGATATTTTGTTCAATCACTTTCGTTAACAAAGTTATCCATTTTCACCTTATTTATTTTGATATTTTGTTCAATAAAATTTTGTAAATATGTCTAGATACATAAACTATCTACTATATAATACAACACTTTAACCTCTACACCGAAAGCACATTTCTCACCCAATGTCCACTATTCATCCCCATCACACAAGGTAACTCTAAATAATACTACCAATGTCACCCACACCATATCTCTATAGAAACATAAACCAACAACTCAATTGCATACTAAAAAAAGAAAATCATAATTACAAAAATAAATTAGGTCACTTAAACAACTCATTCCACCATCTACACTCAACTCCCTGCCCTATAAATTGCACCTCTTTGAAAAAATTATTATGCCACTAGTAAGTCACCTAGGTGACCCACCTCGACCTCCCACACTATTATTTAGAATAATCACCACAAAAACATAAATCAAACTTATGGTTGTTCACTAAAGTGTCCCAACTCTCCAACATCCATTTCTTTACATAAAATAAAATACAAATAATAGAACCAACTTAATTCTAAATGAAAAAACCATCAAATCACCTTGGAAACCACCTTTACATCATTTTTCCTATACCTAAGTTTCTTCCTTCTTTTCTATACATGGTCACCATGACCCAGAGGATCAACTGTAATGATATATGTGGGTCACTTTGATGACGATATCTAGGTCACCCTAATCGGCATCCCACCTCCTTGTACCCGACAACTCTCTACTTCATCCTAACACCCAAAAAAATATACAAATACTCTTTATTTCCACTTATCAATAGGGGAACATCATCTAAAATTCATGTGCTCTTTATTCCCCTTGTACTCTTCACCCCTCCATACACTCTCTAGTCCCCTCATGATTTCTACCACATTCATCTTACTTTGTTCCCCTTGCATTCTCATGCCCTTATGATTTTTCCCCAATTCTCTTGGTTTCTTCACTCCTACCATGCACTCTTTGGCCCCCTTGTGTTATTTACCTCCGTCACATGCTCCCCGGTCTCCTTACACTCTGTACTCCCTCTATAAGATCTCTAGTCCCAAAATCCTTTTAATACTTTTTCCACACCCACATTCACACCATCAAATTTCTATCTATATATCTTTCCCATTGTCACTTCTTTTTCATATTCCTTCTAGGGAAGGATGGTCCTACATATTGTCTATTCACTCAATAAAATTTACTTTCATTATCAATTACCATCTTTTTATCTATGTCTTTTAGAGGAAGGATAGGGAAAAATATTTTCACTTGAGGGAAGATCATGTATAAAATCATTCTCTCATCAATATCACAACAACCACTCAATCAATAAGTCATTTAGTCTCATTGATAAAATAGTCTATTAACTTGGAAAATTATCCTACTAACCCCTTCACATAGTCCATTAAATTGGTGCATCAACCAACATTTCCAAGCCCTTTCTTATCCAATTAGCCAAAAATCCCAACCTACACAACATCCTTGTCAAAGGGTCTAACAAACCCCATAACATATTCACTTTTTATGCCACATCCTGCCTATTGCATTATTCAGCCCAAAAGAAGGGAAATGTAGACATCAAAAAATACACATTGTGAATAAGGACATATCAATAAATATCTTAGAATCATCTAAAATAGAAATAACTATAAATTCCGACAAAACCTATAACAATAACAAAATACATTAAAAATAAATAAAATTTTATAAAACAATAAAATATAAATAAAAATAAATAAATTATAAAAAAACTTTAAAATATTAAACAAATATAACAAATAACTAAACCCGTAAAGCATGAAAACACCCACCTCCATCAAGAAAATATATAAAATAAGAAGATTTTTTCCATTATTATTCCTCTAATACTTTTGATCATATTTCCATGACTAGTTTCTTATAGGGTTTTCAAGTACAAAGTAAATTTCTCAAGAAGCATCTACAAGTCCGCAACATTTTTAAAATTAAAAACTCTTTGTACAAGTCAAAACCACCTTGGCGATAAGACAATGATTCCAGTGTACTTTTACTATCGTAAAATCAATATTGCAAGACTCATTTAGTATTCAAAGGCCTCAAATCAAGTATATTATTCATTTCATGATTTACCCTTCTATATATTGTCAATTATTTTTATCATGTCAATTTTTTTATCAACCTCGAAAAGGATGAACATCTAACTGTTATCCACGTTTTTCACCACTATAAAATGGACAACGTAACAGGGCATAATGTTGGACTTGGTAGTTGATGGGGAAGAAATGCTTTGTTATCTTCCTCGCAAGTTGGTGAGTCACTGAAAAGGTCCGAGTAATTTGGTTATAGGAGACAAGAAGATGTTACTAGGCGATGTGTGAAAAACATTACCGGCTGACAACAGAAATGTTGTTACCGTCCGACAATAGGAATAGTTGTTACCGGTCGGTAATAGAATGTCTTTACTGGCCAGTAACACGTACGATTATTACTAGCCGGTAACAAAATTATGTTTCTGACCAGCAATAACGGGACCATAGTTTCCCGACAGCACTACAATGTGTGTACGGTCGTTACCAAACGGGAACAAGGTGGTGTTACCATCCGGTAATATAAACCAACTTGACAACAACATCTGAGCCAACCTATTTCTGACTACAAACGTGAAAAACATTACAAGCCGACAACATAAATGTTGTTAGAGGCCGAGTAGAGGAATCCCAAAGATGGACCTCGTATTATTAAATTTGGCCAAAGTGGAATTAGCAAAGAAAAATAATAGTCTTCTATTAATTCACTGCTCATACATATTAATCAATCAAATACATAAAAATATATATGATATGTATATCCTATAATTGGGGATGAATCAATCCCTACAATAACTCAACCAGCCTATGCACTATTATATTATGATACATAAAAATATAATATAAACTAACTAATACAATCTTACATTCTTACCATATTAACCACAAAAAATGGTAAATAGTATTTAATGTAAACACTAATTTCCTAACATTCCCCCTTTAGTGTTTACATGGGAAGAAGCACATCTAAAAAACTAGAAACGTGACCGTATCTCTCTGCATACTTTTAGGTCTGCATATTGTTGGCTTGGATCTTTCTATCTGAATCTTGTTGCAAATGATCAATCCACTTCACCACAGTGAACCCCATACCGGATGATCACACTTCCACCAATTCTCCTACATACGTGAACTCAATAGTTCCCAATTTCAATTCTAGTGAACACTAGATTTCACTAGTCAATTGATGTTAGAAGTATGATAGTCGAAGAATCTTTGTATTCATAGGATCACTCCGAGCTCGGTTTCCCTCCTATGTAACTATTCTCGGTTCCAAAATACACATCATCCTAGTTTTAATCATACAAGGAGATGGAAAACACACCACTTTACTACTTGAATAAAACAACATAAATAATATAAAATAGTTCCACCAAAGTCGAATGCATCTCCGTCATTTTTGAGTGACGAGAGGTGATGATCTCCCTCCTTCCTCAAACCTCCAATTATCTTCTACTAGCTTATATAAATATTACTTTGAGACTCATTTGATAATGCCCCCTCAAGTTCAACTTAGATGTCGGATTATCTTGAAAATGCATCTAGTTGACATGTAGGCAATATATATATACACACAATGACAAACAATTGACTAGATGAGACTTAACTATACATTTACAATGTATGGTGATAACCCCATGACAACATAACATTAAATAGACTTCCACGACCTTACTATTAAAACTTATAAACACCTAGTCCTGAGAAGACTCGTTTTATACAAAGTAGGTACATTCTGGATAATATTTTGGTTGTCTGGGAAGGTATTGAGTGGGAAAGAACCTCTAAACAGCCAGCCATGTTTGTCAAAATTGACTTTGAAAAATCTTATGACATGATTGAATGGCATTTCATTCTGGCTATGCTTGAAGCGCTGGGCTTCGGTTCGGTTTTCATTGCCTCTATCAAAATGATTTTTACAGATGTCACTACCTCTCTATCTATTAATGGTCATACTTCTTAGTAGTTGGGGCTTTTCCACTCTATTAGGCAAGGTTTTCCTTTAACACCGCTCTTTATGTGCTAGTTAAAGGTTTTGATTTCTCATTGCCCATGCTCGGGATCAAGGGCTTGTGAGAGGAATTCAAATCACTTCCCGAATCCCCTTGACTTGTCAATGGGCATTTTGACGATGAATCCTTCCTCATGCTCTTGGAAGAAGAAGAAAATATCAACAATGCCATGTAATTTTGGGACATGTATTGTTTAGCTTCAAGTTCCAGTATCCAATGGAGAAAGACCCAGTGCTTCAGGAAATCCTTTCTCCCCAAGCCTAGTTAGCTGAATCATTATGACTGAAATACATCCAACATGGAGAAATTTTTAAATTTCTAGGTATCCCCTTTGCTTTTGATGCTGCTCCCAGTCAACTTTGGCAGTATGTTATTAACAAGGTCTCCCACAAGTTGGAGTACTGGATTACTAAACCCGTTTGCTGCAATTTTTTTAGATTTGCTCCAAGATATTGGTTACCATGCATTCTTATTATTCTCTATTTTGGGTGATGGCTAAAGCCTCTTACAATAAATTGGATAAAATTCTCAAAGATTTCCTTTGGGCTAGCTCGAAGCTTGGCAAAGGATTTCACGAGAGTTTCTGGGAATATTGTTACCTCCTAGGGATTTTGGAAGTATTGGTCGACTAATATTGGCCACTGTGGATTGTCTTGGTAGCCAAGTGGATCATTTGGCCATGCACCGCAACAAAGATTGGAAAGTTTTGATTCACAACCATATTTGTCAAGGCTCCCCTCAAGGGTGAAAAACTTGGCAAGGGTTGGATTTTCACAGTCTGCTCATTCTCAAAGCCCCGGTTATGATTGTGGGCACCTTTATCGTTAAAAGCATTTGGAAAGCTTAGGAATTGCTCAAACTCTTTTTAATCTAGGAAGGGGATGGTTTCTGAAATGGGCTATCCATTAATGATCACATCATCTAGTGGTCTCCTCTCATCAATTTTCATGATGTGTTGTTTGCCCAAGTTCCCTGGGTTCATGCTCTTAAGTTATATCATCGAGGGTTGTGCACTCTCAAAGACATATTTTACAAGTAGCCCAGACTACTTCTCACTTGGCCTCAAGCTAAACCCAAGTTTCAACTTTCTTCGACTGACAGAGAGTCTTATCGGGATGTTCTTGATTCCATTCCTGCTAAGATGCTTCACAAAGTTGGTGTTGTCTCTCTCAAGCCTTGGTGGAAGGATTGGAAATGGTTTCTAGATATCCCTTTCTTAAATTACTCCTTAGGAAAAGGTTATGCTCTGCTCACCCCAGTGCCGCCAATGGTGGCCTTGCTTAACTCCGGATGGTCCATCAAACTTAGATGGTCCACAGGGAAGCTAGATTTCATATAATTTGGAAAGCCATCCTTCAGCCCAAGCTAGCCTGTTTTACTTGGTGCCTAATTTTTCAAGGCTCCCTCTTGGGCGCAGATTATCTCATCACGGGATTACACCTCAGCTTTTCCCTTTGTGTGGGAATATTGAGATGCTCATACATCCGTTATGGTACTGCCCAAAAGCTCAAGCTATTTGGGCCTAGATCCATGATTTCTTTTGGCCATTTAGAATAGATCCATTTCTTTGGAAACATGCTTTGTTGGGGGATTCTATTTCCATTCCCCATGCTTTTGCACAAGTGTGGCATAATTTTAGAGTGGAGATCCTTTTTTAATATGGAAAGAACACAATTCTATTATTTTTACTAATTCCACAATTTCTTGCATTCTTTCACATTATGATAAGGCCATGCTTATCTCGAATGTGTTCTTACAGATCCAAGACTAGGCCCACAAGGTGGAGCTAGAAGTGTGGCACCTTCAGACCCTTCTGGATCATTGGGCCAATGCTCCTTGCACTATGGCATGGGAACCCCCTACCTCCCCTTCTGGGAGTGTTCATTCGAGAGGACGGCGTGACCTAGGCCGGTTGGTTGACTGTGCTCATCATCATCATTCTCCCAAGTGGAAACTCGAGCATCGGTGGAACACTATCAACCACGGTGATTAGGGGTCCCTGCATCATTGCGCGTAGCATAGTGGTTGGGGCTCCCACCATCACTCCCGCCTATACGTGTAGTGGGATGGGTGGGATTACAGGCAAAGTCCCTGGTTGGCTCTTACCATTTCTCCTAATCAACTAGATGAAAAGATGAAGAAGTTAATTCAGGTTGGCTGCCCCTTCCAGATGGCAACAATCTTCCCTGGTAGTAACACGGAGGATAAAGGACCTCCATCGCCCCCTACCTCTATGTTTGTTGCAGTGTCCTAGTTTGTTTCTTTACTTTTATGGCATTGTTGTTATGGTTTTTGTTACCCCTTGGGCCTAATACTTTAGTCTCCTAATTGTTGGCTAGTTTGATCGTGGGGTGTGCCCTTTACCACCCATATTTTTGTGGATAGACCGTAAATATTTTATTAAGTAATATAGACTATTTCATAAAAACTTAAAAACAAAACCCAAAAGACTAAATGACCATGATAATTATATTTTAACAATAATATAAATATCATATGACACTTTTTGATTTAACACCCAATTGAAGACTCTAATTCACTTTGACAACATGATTACACACATCTATTAGTGACTCGATGTAATTGATCCACTTCCAGTATAGCCACAAAAAAAATAATGAAGACAAAAGACTTCCTTTAATTAAGTTAATCCAAATATGGTACATTATGGTGAGTTACTCGAACCAAATGAAATGCCTTTAAAATACTCCAAAACATGTTATGATGTAGAATTTATACACTACTTACCGGGTGGATTCTTAGGTCATGGGGGCATATCTCGAGATAACAATTCATAAATTTAGGAGTTTTTATGTTGTTGGGTAGATGCATAGAGCAGAATTCTTCAAATATTCAAACAATATCTATGAATGATGATATGCATAATAAGGAATATGTTAATCATATCTTGTTGAAATCCAAAAGTTACGTATAGATTCCTTCTTTGATCTAGTTGAATAAGTTGTGGGCAAGTGGTCTTGGATCGAGAAGAACCACTCGCAAAAAATGGATTGAATATTCCCGGAAGGATAATTCAAAATGTAAAACAATAATCTTCCCAATGCGGTTGAGAAAATTGACTACAATTTAGACTTAACAACGATGAGCATGTAGATTCCTCATGGGGAGGAGAGATCCAATATCGATTCAAACCGGTCGAGAATCCACTTTGTAAGTGCAATCCTCAATGTAATGTTGGAGTCATTCAAGGTGATCATTTCCATATTCAAATTCAAGGTGTTCCAATTTCTAATTAAGATAAGCATTTAGCATGCAACAAAATTTTAGTCAAATGCGCCTATCCTCCTATCTAGAACGTAAAATAAGCAAAAAATGGACCCCAAATCTCCTTTAAACATACCTTCTCGATACCAAATATTAAATTTGGCTAGAGTCGAATTAGCAGAGAAAATAACAATCTTCTATTAGTTCACTACTCACACATCTTAATCAATCAAATATATACAAATATATAGGGATGTATATCCTATAATTGGGGATGAACCAATCCCTACAATAACTCAACAACCAACCTAAGCAATATTATATTGTTATACATAACAATATAATATAAACTAACTAATACAATCTTCTTCGTATTACCATATTAACCAAAACAAATGGTAAATAGTACATAATGTAAATACTAATCTCCTAAGACGTATTAAGTGAGGTAGTTGGGTGAAAAGATATCTCAACAACTAGTTTTTATGAAGTATGGTGCCCATGTATTATTCTACCAGAAAAGTACCCTTGGGAAGTGGATTTGTATGCCTTCCCATACCTATTTAATGAAGTAGGTTGGTTGGTGAGGAAATTCCAAGGTTCTTTGCTCTATATATTGTAAAATTCACCTCATTTTGAGAGGAGACATCCCTGGAATGTAAAGGAACTCTACTAAATGTTTTCTAGTACTTTCATGAGCTACATGCCTTGAATTTGAGCTATTTGTAAAAGAATATTTCCTTGTGCCTATACTGTAATGGATTGTGCATCATTTTAAGTAATAAAATTGGTGTTTTGTGGTTTTTCTTTCCCTAGCTTGAGTTATATTTCCTTCTTTGCCTCTTCATTACATTTACAGGTATATTTTGCATATTGTGTTCTTTTACAGGATTCAAATTTGTTGTGCTCCATGAAATTGGAGGTTTGAATGTGTTCTTTGAACTGTGGCACTTTTGTCCGTCCTCTTCTACCTCGCTTCCATTTTCACTCACTTGGAATCTCTCCACTCCCTTTTTCTTGGTGTTATTGCCTCCCTTAGTTTAGGAATTTCATTTTTATGCATATTTCTCTTCCCTAGTCCCTTAGAATTATAGGTAAGTATAAAAATAGTTACATTTCTCATCTAGGAGTAGTTTTAGCATTAGGAATAGGTAGAGGAACCAACCTTCTCTCGAGCTCTATCTCAATTGCAAGGGTCCCACACTTTGAGACAATCCCACGTTAGTCAAGATTAGGGTTTTGTAATGTGAAAATCCTAGGGTACTACTTTTCCAACATAACAATAACTAAGGCAGATCACCTAACAACCTAAAAATACTCATTCATTTTCTAGTTCATTTTTTCAAATTTAAAGAGATATCGTTTTCCTATTCAAAGAACTTAGTAATTTGACATGTAACAGCTTAACAATGGTTCATTAAGCCCATACTTTTATGTATCCATTATATTAAATTTTATCTTACTTTCTAATCCTATAATACTTGCATGTGATTCTAATCATTGTATACACATATAAGTTCGTAAAATCCCGGTATAACAAGTGCATATTATGGATAGAAGAGATTCCTCTTATTTAATTGTTGAGATGGAGTGACATACATTTGAGATTTTTGGGAAGGTTGTGTAGAACTTCATTGAACTATCCTAAGAATCTACGAGACTGAATTTGAGAGGATGAAATATCCTTTCTAGGGTAGAATCACGTAGACATAATTTTGTTTTATGCATGGATTTTTCATGGGAATAGTTTAGTTCATTCTCACCTATAACATTGTGATCATATATGTGTGTAGATTCACTTATTGTGTTCATAATTTTTTCATCACACTTATGCAATAGATTAGGGCTTTTTATTCTTGAAAATATTACTCTCCTCTTTGAAGACTTAAAAGAGGTTAGTTTAGTTTGGTTGGTTTTCCCCACAATTCATATATTTCAATACAACAAAGAGATATAAAACCTTTGTAGTTATCATACTAATGAATTTGTGTAGTGTGTGTATAATGTTTTTTTGGCAATAAATACCCCAATCACACCTCTAACACTCAAAAAATGACCTTTGGTGTATGATGTAGATTTGTAAAATGGCATAGGAAACCATAAAAATGAATGCACACCCAATGTATTTGATGTACTTGAGATATTGATTTAGAATTTGGTTGTTTTGTTGTGGTCTCCTAAGTGGTCCTTACGGATGTCATATAAGTGGAGCTTTGAGCAGGTAATGTAAGTGTGTTATTATAAGTGATTTTTGCAAAAGGTTTTCTCAATTAATTAACACTATGTTAAGTGGGCTAACTAATAAATTTGAAAATGTGAACTTTGAGAATTTGGAGGAAGAGTTCATCAGCTAAGTTGTAAATTAAATATTGTTAGTTGGAGATGGTGGCTAGATAATTGAAGATGTAGTTTATATTCGAATGTATTTTTTTGTCAATGATGAGTAATAAGTGTGACCTAGTGGCCCAGAATTATAAGTGAGAAAAATGTGTGTATAGACATGGGATGTGATAAATGATAAGGATAAGTTTTCAAATTTCAATGGTCTATATTTAAGTATCTAAGGTTATGTGTTTTGTGTTCAATTTTCAATATATTTATTTTCTTTCCTCTATCAGTCTATATATCTTATTTAGCAATTCCTTTTTCTTATATGTTGTTTCATGTTTCTTTTAATTTCTATTGTTCTCTCTCCTTTTGATTTTATCTTTCTTTTTTGTTTTTTCCTACTTTAGTAGAATGTCTTGTTGCTTTTTATATATCTTTTATATGGGTCCTTGAAATCCTTTTTGGGTCTCTTTGGGGTATTGGTATTTCTTTTCCAAATTTTCCTACCCTTCATATATTGACATGTGTGCTTAAGAGGGTCCTAATTTAAAATCAATAGTCCTACAAATCAATACACATGTTAGTGATTTTAGACCCATTAATAATTTAATACATAATTAATCTTGTAACCATATAAATCTATTAAAGGAAACAATGTGTTATTTCAACAACATCCCCAAGCCAAAAGCATATTTCAAGATTTTAGTAAAGTGCATTTAGTATATTCTTATCCCATTCATTGAAAGAGGAACGCTTACATTATACTATATTGATTGGTAAAATGCATTATATTTTGTGTATTGTTTGTCAAATTGTTCAAAACAATAATGGCATGTAAGTAATGAGGGATAACACAAGCCTCTATAATCTCTCGTACTCCAAATTTTATATTTTCGCAAGGTGTTGGGATCAACTTAGGGTTTCATGTTCAACAATTTTTGGATGATTCATATTGAATTATGAAAAGGTAATCAAGGTTTTTCGATCCATAAAGAAAGAAACAATTTTATAAAATAATTTTTCACTATTCAATAATTTATATATTCTAGTATGGTTTGAGTTGTGTCACTTAAGGAGTAATATGGTCATGGTCAAGGTTCTTTGTTTTGGCTAGTTTTTTTATGTTTGGTTTTCCTTTCTCTCTAGACTTGTTCAATAGTATTTATCTTCCAAATTATAAAAACATGTGTCTAAATTATCTCAAGGATTTCGATTATTTCAATAATCGTATGTGTCTTCTAATGTTCTAGTCTATGTAATTATTTTGATTTATTGAGTTATATCTTTTTAGGTCAGGTAATTATATTGTGTTATAGTTATTTTTATTGCATTTCTAATGTAAAACTACTTTATAAATTCTATATTATGGTGAACCCACATTGTAGTAAACATCAAACATGGGGTTTACTTTTGTAAACACGCACTTTGAACATTGAATCTAGGGTTTCCCTTTTTTGAACCCATGTATGGAACAATGAACCTATTATTACCTTTTTGTGACCTTAAGTTGAATTGAATACTAAGAATTGGGTTTTCCCTTTTTATTCAACTTGCATTACATTAAAGATCAATCATAGAATTTCCCTTCCTAGTGAACCAATATTGTATTGAGAACCTAACCTAGAGATTCCTTTTATGGTGAACTCATATTGTTTTGAAAACCAAACAAATGGTTTCAATTTTTGGGAACCCTCATTGTATTAAATACCCAATCTAAGGTTTTCCTTTGTGGTGATCATACATTTCTTGTAGCCTTCAAGGTATTTTATCTTTCCTCCTTGTTGATATATTTGATTTTTCTCGAGGCTTGTTTCATTTGTTACAAATATTTTAGCCCTAGCAAGTGTGTGATATTGTTATCCCATTTTTGTGATTTCACTAAAATGAAGATAACCATAGATTTTTTTGAAAAATCTCCTAAAATGCCCTTTTAGAGAGATAGTCAGGTTTTCAGAACCTAGAAACATCAAAGCATGGTTCGTAAAAAGCATGCTATATGTTGCATGTTTTCTAAAACCCGAAACCCGACTCAACTCCTTTGTATTGGGTTTTCGGTCTTCACAACATCGAAATGCCTTAGCCAAAACATGCTTCATGTCACATGATTTCCAACTCAAACCCAATTCACTCCTTTGTATCGGGTTTTGGAACCATCGAGCATCTCAACATATCATGCTTCATGTCACATGCTTCCCAAAACCTGAAACCCGAATTGGTATTAAATCCTTTGTGTAGGGTTTTGGACACCCAAAGCATGATGACATGGCATTAATGCCGAGTTGTCTGGTAGTTGGCACATGCATCAACTGATGTGTAATAAATGTGGAAATTTTTATAAATACTCAGATTTACACGTCATTTTTACCAGTTGTACTTTTTACCTCGTGGATTTTCCTACATGCTCTCTCGACCTTGAAACCTGATTTGATCTCGTGCTCGATTGCGTGGCTCATTTTTTTATTATTTTTCAAACTAGTTGAAGGTATTTCCTCTGTTATTTGTTTGTGAGGTCTATTGGATGTGTTGTTGTGATGATATTTCTAACATTCTCCTTTCTTTCTACTAGGGTTAGGGTTTTCATTGTTTTATTGTTTGGGTTTTTCTTCCAATTGAGTTTTTGGTTTAGGATTCACCCTTTGTGTGTTTTCCTTTTCTTTATTCCTTGGAATATGCCTTCTTAATGTTATAAGAAAAAGAGGAGAATATAACTGAATTCCACTGTTTGAAATGAAGGAGAATTTGAATGTCCTAACATCACAAAAACCCGATCCTCTATTATCAGGTTTTACAAGGTGCTATACAATTTCAAAATTTTGTAGTTTGTCAGGTATTTCAAGTGTGTCGGACATTCTCTAGTTTTCAACAAGAGTTTCCACATTTGGTCAGGTCTTGCGGCGTGTTGGACATTCAAAGTCTTTTGACACCTCCTAGTGTTATAGGTTTGGCAAGTCTTCTGACACCTCCTAGTGTTGCGGGTTTTGCAGGGTGCTCTACAAGCTCTGACTTCCATAGTATTTTAGGTTTTCCTCGGTGCCAGACATTCAACATCTCCTGACATCTCTAATTTCCCGCAGTGTTAGGTTTTTCCAACTTGCTCGACATCTCATATCTTCCGACACATTTAGCTAATTGTTAGGACTTCCCAAGTGTCTGACACCTACTAATCTCTAATACTCTCTATAGTGCTTCGGGCCTGTGGGATTGCTAAGTAGGCCTTCAAACCCGAAGTGTCCAAACCAGAGGTGATCAGTATAATCCTTCTTCAAAATTCCTCATGTCAGATCCTAGACCATCACAGGATAAATCAGATAAGTCCGGGAAAATGAAGTACAAATTCAAGAAGGTGGAGTCCCCTTCCTACATTGATTGTAATTATGACATCCGGGATACAGAACTCAAAAATGTAGACATGGAAGACTTTTGGAATAGGGTCAAGAGTTCTTCCCAAACCTCCTGGATGAAGTCAATAGCTAGCAGTGGTCTCCCTCTTGCAAGCAAGATTCCCCATGTCTGCTCAGTGCCCCGAGTTCATCTTGGCATGTGCTTCAAATTATGACTCTACCTCTCATTCAGTGAGAAATCAGGTGGGAGAAGTCATAGTCAAGTTAGATAGAGGTTACTTCGATGACCTTCTCAAGCTACCTAACTTTGAGGAATATGTGGACTTGAATCTTCAATCAGCTCAGAAGGCCTAGGATAATGACCAGGAAGATGTATTAAGCATGTGAATAAGAAGTTCTGATCAAGCCAAGCCGGTTGTATCTCTAGGTTTCCAAGATTTGTTCTTAGAAGTGATTTCATCCAAGAGATCAACGACATCATTACTTTGTTGAGTGGGTTTTGGATTTCAGAGTCAAACATTTTTCAAGGATGGATGTACCAATTCATGGTCATCATTAAGAAGAATCAACAAGGAATTGATTGGGGTAGTCTTATCAGTGATGAGGTAGACTCCCAAATGAAAACAGTCTTGACTATGGGCAAGTTCTATATGTCCTCATATGTCATCTATGCAGCAGAATTTGGTATGAGAAATTATCCAGGCTTGGATACGAAAGGGGAACAAGGCATCTAAACATGTCTACTAGATATTTTCCTCAACTAACAATAAAGGGGTCCGAGGACCAATTCAGGAGATTGAATGATGCTTTCTTCTACGAGAACATCTGTAGGATGAACCCCAAACTAAGGAAAACAAGAGTCTCTGATGAGGCATGGACTGAAGTTTCAAAATGGGGTTGTGTCTTCTTACAATTTAAGAAGTTCACATATCTTTGAGTGGTCATGTACCCAGGTGACCCTTTTTCCACTACCCAGGTACCCAGGAGACAAGTTGATTCTAATGGAGTTGTGTAGGCAAACTGTTTGGATTTCCACAAGTTCCAACAAAGTAAACACAAGGCCGCCATATCCTTTCCAATTTCTATTGGAAGATACACCTACTCAATAGTGGTAAAGGCCAAGAATGTAGTGCATGAGCTTCAAGAGAAGCTAAGAAGAAGCACTCACGATTGATCTTCAGTGATAAAGTTTCCATTAGAAGAAAGGATCATAGTAGGCCGACACTTGAAGAAATTTAGACGCTTGAGCTCATTGACATCCCGAGCATATAATGGGTGAATGAAGATCAATCACGTCTTCCCACTTCATCGGATGGCCTCTATGCGGATTCAACTTCTCGGGTGTCCTTAAAACATATGGAACCCTGTACCTACATGTGCCAAGCATAGAGGACATCTGGATTGATCTTCGTGATGAAGTCACCATGAGAAGAAATGATCATAGCAGGTTGACACTTGAAGAAATTCAGATGCTTGAGCTCGCTTGAACATCCCCTTCAGAGGGCACTACTACATAATGAAAGCATTCTAGATCCTTCATACGATGGACCTCCTCCTTCTGAATGAAGATCGATATGTCTTCTAGCTATTTATTGGTCCATCGGTGAAAAAATGCCTCTATTGCGAATAGATCAGCTCTTATTCTCACATGTACCAAGGCTGGCTTGCTTCTTGGGGAATGAGTTACAAGGAGAAAAGTTTCTCAAAGTTGGTTTCTTTATAAGTGGGGCCCTCAAAAGGAAAATGACAAAAGCCCTTCCAAAAAGACCTATAAAGGTAAAATTTGTCAAGAAGGGAAGAGAACAAGTGACTACTTCCTCTGCTACTCAAACTAAAATGGTGAATATACCAAATTCACCAACCCCACCTGAAATAGGAGAAATTTCTTTGGAGGTAGAGGGTAGCCAACCTTTGATTTCACCATTTGTTGATTGCTCATCATCAAGTGAGTTTGTCTCTTGCTTCCCAGGCCTTAGCTTCGATATTGCGCCCCCCCTTCACACCACCACTTCCACCTCCTCTTTCTCCATCCACATCAACATTCATGGCCAACATCTTCTCTGGTCTCTCACCTCTCTCTCTGGAACAAAAGTGACTGTAGATATGCCTCCTCCTTCGCACATATTTTCACCAAACCCATCACCACACTTGTGACTATCCCTGCTCCACCAGTAAGTCTTCCCCCACCTACAAGTGTGACCCCAACTTCTGCAATAGTGGTAACTCCCTCTGGCACTCCTCAATGGTTGAATGATCAAACACCGAGAAAGAGGAAGGTGGTAGTTCCCCTACCAGCCTTTGATTTCAGTTCACTTAAAGTTCCCTCTGCTAAATCTACCAAGAAACCCAAAACAATTTCTAGGGTTTCAGTGGATGCTTTGGGGAATAAATTTGTAGAAATCACAACTCCCACAACTGACAAGACCAAAGAGGATGTAACAGCCTCTGACTATCAGATAACCAGAGTTGATCTCAGGAAAGTGATGGTAGAGGGAGCCCAACAAGATACATGGATGATATGAACATGTGCTATGTCAAAAGTTAAAGGAAATAAAAGAAAGAAGGGATGAGCTTAAAGGGAAAGTGGAGTAGATGACTAAAGTGTTGCTCAAACTTTCAAAGCCCTCTGAATCAACACCGTCATCCTCCACTCCTATGCCTATACAGTTTGATTTCTCATCAGTGCCCATGATTGAAAAGATCAATGAAAAGGGAGAAATGGTTGATGAATGGGTGCGAGTTTGCTCCTCCAAGAGAAAGGAAGTCATTGAGGCTTCATCTAAGTTTCATAAGACCTTAAGGAATACTCAAAAGGAGGGAGAAAAAATGGATGAAGATTTTTTAGAGGAGATTGGAAACCTCGAGCTAACCTTGGAAGCTCTTAATGCACTAAAACAGGTCCCATCCCATATCCTAGTCGAAGAAGGGGTTATCCCTCACATGGATAGGCATTTCCAGCTAACCAAGGCTATAAGATTCAGAGTGAAGATTCTCAACGAGGCCTACAAAAATTAAGGGAATCCAGAGATCAATTGGTGGATGTTGTCAGTGATATTGAAGAAGAACTCTCCAAAATTTTTCCCAAGGTATTAGGTGTAGGTTTGAGTCTTTTATCTGCTGATGAGTTCCACCAGCAATTTCAAAAGTCTATCCAGTAGGAATCAACTACCGCCTTCAGTCTAGAAATTATTGATAAACTTGTAAAGACTGAGCACATCTTAGAGTCACTAAGGAAACTTAGTAAGAGACTGAAGAAACTTCCAGGTGAAGCAAATGATATTCACGAGACCTATGAAGTTTTGAATGACCATTCCAGTGCACCTAAAGAAGCTGAAATGCAAGATGTGATCAAGAAATTTCAAGAGTTCCAAAATAAACAAGCATTGCTGGAGGAAGACAAAGATGGTGGAATGGAGAAAGCTTAATGCTACATGTCTTTTTCATTCAGGAATTGACATGTCTTTTTCATTTTCATTTCACCATGAAGGAAGCAAATTTTGACTTGGTCTCCTGCGTGAGAGTCAAACAAAATAGGACTTTGATAAAATGACTATTTCATAGGGTTTTATCCTATTTTCTCTCTCTCTTTTATTATAAATATAGAGCACATATGTTTTCAAAGGAGAGATTTTTTATTAAGAAAGCTATTGTGAAAAGAAGAGAAACTTTGTGTTTTCTTTTATCCATTTGAAGAATAGAAACGAATGATATTTTTGTAGACTTTGTGTTGTGAGATTCATTTCCCTTAAGTACTTGTTCTTATGTTCAATGGTCTTAAGTTGTTCTTCATTAGCATTCTTGGTTATTTAATTGTTTCCAAGCATTACATATATTTATCTAAAACTCGTGTGAATACTTCATGATCTGTGTTTTCTCGAAGAAACATACATTCTTCTCCTTCCTTTCAAAATTTTGTTTCTTCTATATCTTCCCATCCACTCTATTATGTAAATAGTAATGTCTTCACCTCATGTTGATATGAGCTTCGGGATTATATCCCAACCCCCAATGGTTAGAGTAGTGTGTATATTGTAAATATTCTTTCCGTTGTGTTTTAGATTAGTAATAAACAGGCAGCCTCACCTATCTTTGAGGAGGGATTTTATCTCATGTAATGTGGTTGAACCTCATATTTTGTCTTGAAAAATATCCAACCAACAGTTTTTGGTGACTCTACTGGGGAATACGGACTGATAAGACTGAGCTTATCCTATTGGTGTCTGCGACTCCGTATTTTCCTTATTTTCAAAAGATCCTTTTTCTGGTTCAAGCTGGCTAGAAAGATCTTCACTCGGTCGAGTGAGCTAGGGGTGAAACCGATCCATTCTTTGATTTTCTTCAAAAATAAATTTCATTCTTTCCCCTCACAACATTATATCAAGTCGAGCCAGAAGTTCTTCACCTGTTTGAAGAACTCGATTTCTCAAGAGCAAGAAGTATCGGTGACTTGTCATGCGTTATTCTTGTCCAACACTCAGATCCCTATACGCACTCCATTCAAAAGAATGGTAGCACAACCTGTGCCCTGGGGTGTAACTATTGGTCCTCTTTCCTTAACTCCGCCATTGCATGAGTTACCACATGGATCACATAAGAACATTCCCAAGTTCAATGGCGATGGGAAGCAACATCCAGATGAACACATTGCTTCCTTATTTATAGCATGCGGTGTCCTTGGAGTGGCTCACGAAGATGTTTCTATTCGGCTCTTCATTGAAACATTGCATGGTGTAGCAACTGAGTGGTTTTACCACCTTCCAAATGCATGCATTACAAACTAGGCTACCATGAGGACCATATTCGAAGCACGGTTCAAACCGGATGAGGATTCTCATGCTTTGTTAGCACAACTTACCCACATGAAGAAAGAATCCCATGAACCCATGTGGGACTTCATGGCCAAGTTCAACAAGTTGATCCGGAAAATTCCAGAACTAGTTGTTCCTACTCTAGAAAATCAGAAATGCTTCTTCATCAACTCAACCCCCGGATGTGAGCTTCCTATTGAGAAGATCAGCCATCCCTGATTTGGCTACCACTCAGTCTATGGCCATTGAAATAGAAGATGATCTCATTCTGGTAGGAAGGATCAGAGAGATTCATCTAAGCCTAAAAATCAAGGTTCTTCTCAAGGTAATACTAACCCTATGATTCAAAAGATGGCTAATGATTTGATTTCTTTGAAAAAGAAAATGTCTCAACAAGTGAGCAATGTTCCGTATCGGGATATCCCTAGACATGAAATTTCAATAATACTAATGGCACACCCACAAGAGATAGACCACGGTTGACTGCTTGCTCAACCAAGGCTAGCCATCGAAGCTCCTCCTATTAACATGCAAGTAGTAGAGATAGTGGAAGAAGATGAAGAACCAGAAGAGCAAGAGTATCACGAAGCTCTCGAAGCTTCGGGATATGTTGATGAGTCTTATGATGATTCAGCTGGCGACTCCAGCATTGGGTATTTGGAATACGAGGAAGATGGATGTGAACTTGATGGTCAGTCATTTGCGGTCTTCACTCGATCCCAATCTCAGAATCCAAGAAAACCGGTTGAAAGCTCCAGGGAGAAGAGCAAGGAAGCCCCCACAGTCATAGCTAAGAGAGGTTCTCCTATCTCAACACAAACTGAAAAAGAAATGACCAAAAAGGTAACAACTTCCCCTCATTCTCCTTCTCCCAAGGCCAGTACCTCAGCTCAAGCCCATGTGACCAGACCTGAACCTACCATTACTCCCTCATACACTACTTTTGACATCATTGACCATGCAAAAAGAACCAAGATCCAAATGTCAGAAGTAGAATACCTTCAATCAAATCCTGAGCAGTTTGAAAAACTAGCCAAATTCATTAGAAGCAAGATTGTTGTTCCTTCATCTTCAAAAGGCCTTTTTCAAGCCCTACTCAGCCTTCACCTCAAAAAAATATGACCTCTACTTCTTCTTCTTTAGGAAAGATTGAACCATTTTATTTGTCCTTGCTCATAAACGGGTTCAAACTTAGCAATTACATCATTGACTCAGAGCCTCCGATAATGTTATGCCCGCAAAAGTAGCCCATGCCCTTGGGCTTACTTTGACTAAATCATATGGATGGTGTTACTCCATGGAAACCAAGCAAGTTCCCTTGATTGGTCAAATCAAAGATGCACAATTTGCATTCGTCACCTTCCCGAGAAGAGAGTGAAAATGACCATTCTAGTTGTTGATATTCCTGCAGCTTACGGTATCCTCTTGGGTAGAGGTTTTTGTAAAGACGTTAGAGGTGAGATTAATATGGATTGGACCAAGGCCAAGATTCCAGTCAATGGAGTTTCTCACGTTCTCCATCTTGAACCTCAGGAAAAGTATTTGGTCACTAAATCAGACGATCCCAAGGCTCAAATCCTGTTCGAAGATGCTAGTTTGGGAAATTACTTCATGACATCAGAGGTACCAGCTATTGATGTCAAGCAAGAGGATGCCAATGTGATTTGGACTCTCGAGTTTGATGGTAGCTATTCAACTATTAGATCAGTGCTTGGCATAGTTCTTATATCTCCAGATTCTGAGATCTTTCCCTCTTGCTTTCAAGTTGTAATTTGATAACACTAATAATACAACTGAATATGAAGCTTTGTTATTAGGATTAGAAATGGCAAGACAAAAGGGGATCCGGAACCTCAAAGCTCAAGGAGATGCGGAGCTGATTGTTAATCAGGTGAAAGGAATCTATCAGGTAAAAATGATCACCTGAGACATTACAGGAACAAATTTTGGGACAGTATAGAATGCTTTGATGCTTTCTCTATCAAGGTAGTTTTGAGAGATTATAATGACAAGGCTGATTCTTTAGCCATGTCGCATCTCTCCTCCTCCCTCATCCATAGTTCAAACAAGACACATACACCATTGAGATTGTGTATCATCCCAGTGTCCTAGATAATGCATCTCATTGGCAAGTATTCAACGATGATCAACAGTGTTGTCCTTTTTAGAGAAAGCTGACAATTTTAGTGAACTATACTTTGAAGGCTCAGAATCAGCATTCCGTGAATCTGTTTTGAATCCATATCAAGAAGTCGATGGTGAGTTCATACAGCTAAAAGGCAACAAGATTCCCAAAGGACTAGTTTCTCTGGAGGGTTTGTTTGATAAACATGACCGCTTCATTCAAAACAAAAGACAAACAGAAGGATCCTCTTCCTCGAAGTAGATCAAGTCAATCTAGGTTCGTCTGATCAACCTCGGATGGTGAATATCAAGAAATGTTGTTCCCCTGAGGAGAAAGAAAAATTCACTTCACTCCTAAAAAGATACATGGATGTCTTAGCCTGGTCCTATGTAGATTTAAAATCCTTCAAGCCCAAAGATGTACAACACAGTATTCCTTTGAAGCCTGATGTAAAACCCTACAGGTAGAAATAGAGACATTACAATCCAAAAATCTAAGGAACCATTCTTGCTGAAATCTAGAAAATGTTAGATGCAAGGATTATATTTCCGATTCACCATTCCACCTGGGTCACTAATATCATTCCTGTCAGGAAGAAGAATGGCAAAATCTAGATTTGTGTTGATTTCAGGAACTTAAATCAGTCTTCATTAAAAGACAACTACCCCTTGCCAATCATGGATTAGGTGTTGCAGACTGTCACTGGATCTCGAGATGCTATCCATGCTCGATGGATTTTTAGGATATAATCAAGTTGAGGTGGCTGCTTGAGGATCAACATAAAATGGCCTTCACAACCCCATGGGGAACCTTTGCTTACAGGAGAATGCCTTTCGGTTTGATTAATGCGAGCCACATTTTAGAGAGCTATGGACTTAGCATTCAGAGATCTGATGGGTAAAGTCATAGTCATATATTTGGATGACTTAACGGTCTTCTCTAAGAAATGGAGTGATCATTATGATCATCTGGAGCAGGTACTCTTAAGGTGTAGGCGTCATGGGATTTCATTGAATCCCAAGAAGTCTATGTTCGGGGTAACGAGAGGGAAAATTTTTGGGTCACATCATGACTAGAGAAGGAACTAAAATTGACCCAGAGTGAGTAAAGGCTATCCAAGGCCTTACCTTACCCACAAGCAAAACTAGAGTCCATTCCTTTTTTGGAAAAGTCAATTTCCTAAGGAGGTTCATACCTAATTTTGCAGACAAAACCAAGGATATCCTTGGGATGATGAAAGGTAAAACTCCATTTTGATGGAGTACTGAAGGGAAGCTTGCATTTGATGAAGTCAAAAGGGAAATTTCTCATGCTCCCATTCTGGTATGTCCAGATTTCAAGAAATATTTCATTATGTACAACTATGCTTCAGCACATACAGTATCAGCCATCCTGATGCAGGAGAATGAAGAAGGCATTGAAGCTCCCATCACTTTCATGAGTTGTCCATTAAAGGAACATGAATTGAAGATGTCACAAATTGAAAAACATGCTTATGCGGTGGTGTGAGTGGTAAAACATTTCAGATACTATGTGTTGAGTTCTCATACTCTCGTTCTCATTCCTGACACTGCAGTTAAATCCATCTTGACTCAGCAAGAACTGGGTAGTCAACGGGGTAACTGGATAGCCAAAGTTCAAGAATATGACTTGGATATCAGGCCTACCAAGTTGGTACGAGGAAGGGGCTTGTGCCAATTGATTGCAGAAAATAATGCTGAGGCAGAATGCGAAGGAAGTGAGGATATCTCCCAGATTGCCTATGGTGCTTTTTGTAAGCACAACAGATGAATGGTACACAGATATTGCTTTCTTTTTGACTTATGGTGAGTGCCCCCCACATTTAAGCCAAAAAGAGAAGAGGAAAGTTAAGTTAAGATCCGCGAGATACATTCTATGGGATGGAGGAATATATAAGAAAGGCATTGACGGTTTTTCTGTGCTGTGTCGATAAATCTCAGCAAGTAAGGCTGCTGGAATCCTTCCACAATCTAGCCTGTGGAGGACATTTCTCTTCCTCCATGACAACTTATAAGATCATGTGGGCTAGGTACTATTGGCCTACTCTCTTTCGAGACTCAGCAGAATGGGTGTCCAAGTGTGAAGCCTGTCAACATTTCGTCGGTCATCCTAAGCTGGCGGCCCTTCCCCTGAAGCCTGTGGTGATTGAAGAGCCTTTTCACCAGTGGGGAATTGATTTCATTGGAACATTGAATCCTACCTCTAGTGTTGGACACAATTACGTGCTTACTACTATAGACTATTTCACCAAGTGGGTAGAAGTTGCGCCAATCAAGCAGGCAACCTCGGAAGCTGTGTGTAAATTCCTAAAGGAAAACATAATTGTCAGATTCAGTGTGCCTCACAAGATTGTGGCTGATAACGCCTCCAATTTCTCATCACATGAGCTAACATAATTTTTTATGGGTTCAAATCACGCTTGCTCATTCATCTGACTACTACCCCCAAGGCAATGGTCAGGTGGAATCCAGTAACAAGAACTTGGTTACCATAATTAGAAAGTTGGTGGATGAGAACCAGAGGACATGGCACAAAGCATTGTATGATGTGTTATGGGAGATCAGATTACTCTTAAGTGAGCTATCAAAATGTCTCCATTCCAGGTGTTGTATGGGATTGATGCTTTGAGATCCCTATCTCAGTAGAGTTTCAGCCCTTACAGTTGGCCAAAGTAGTAGAAGATGAGACCTTTCAAAATTCTATTGAGAAAAGGGTAATGTACTTAGCCAGACTAGAAGAGGAATGAAGCAAGGTGGTTGATCACATTGCAGATCATCAGAAAAAGTAAAGAAGATCTTTGATAAAAAATCAAAGCAACGTCACTTTCAAATTGGAGATCTGGTGCTTCTTTGGGATAAGAGAAGGGAACAGAAAGGCATGCATGGAAAGTTTGACTCTTTGTGGAAAGGACCTTTCAAGATTCATCAGCTAAATGGTGAAAATAGCTTCTACCTATCATATTCGATGGAGAGTTGCTCCCTTTACCTTTCAGTGGTCAACATCTGAAGTTGTTCCATCAGTAATGCAAGATGCTCTCTTGCATTGTATATATTTTGCTTTCTATCGTGTGTTTAGCTTTTCATTTCTTTCTCTTGTTTGTTGTTTTGGGTTTCTTCTTTTTAGACTCCATAGCCCAATGGATAAAGCCAGAGATTCTAAGTTCCCTTCCTTTGATGTCACAAAGAAAGTCCCCAACTGGAGCCAGCTGTTATCCCATTTTTGTGATTTCACTAAAATGAAGATAACCATAGATTTTTTTGAAAAATCTCCTAAAATGCCCTTTTAGAGATAGTCGGAGGTTTTGGAACCTAGAAACATCGAGCATGGTTCAAAAAGCATGCTATATGTTGCATGTTTTCCAAAACCCAAAACCCAACTCAACTCCTTTGTATCGGGTTTTCGGGTCTTCACAACATCAGAACATGCCTTAGCCAAAACATGCTTCATGTCACATGATTTCTGACTCCCAAAACCTGATTCACTCCTTTGTATCAAGTTTTGGAACCATCGAGCATCTCAACATATCATGCTTCATGTCACATGCTTCCCAAAACCCAAACCCGAATTGGTATTAAATCCTTTGTGTTGGGTTTCCGGACACCCAAAGCATGATGACATGGCATTAATGCCGAGTTGTCTAGTAGTTGGCACATGCGTCAACTGATGTGTAATAAATGTGAAATTTTTATAAATACTTGATTTACACGTCATTTTTACTAGTTGTACTTTTTACCTCATGGATTTTCATGCATGCTCTCCCGACCTTGAAACCCGATTTGATCTCATGCTCGATTGCGTGGCTCGTTTTTTATTATTTTTCAAACTAGTTGAAGGTATTTCCTCTGTTCTTTGTTTGTGAGGTCTGTTGGATGTGTTGTTGTGATGATATTTCTAACATTCTCCTTTCTTTCCTGCTAGGGTTAGGGTTTTTGGTTGTTTTATTCTTTGGGTTTTTGTTCCAATTGAGTTTGTGGTTTAGGATTCACCCTTTGTGTGTTTTCCTTTTCTTTATTCCTTGGAATATGCCTTCTTAATGTTATAAGAAAAAGAGGAGAATATAACAAAATTCCACTATTGAAATGGAGGAGAATTTGAATGTCCTAACATCACAAAAACCCGATCCTCTATTTTCGGGTTTTGTAGGGTGCTATACAATTTCAAAGTTCCACAGTTTGTCAGGTATTTCAGTGTGTCAGACATCCTCTAGTTTCCAACAAGAGTTTCCACAGTTGATCGGGTCTTGTGGCGTGTCAGACATTCAAAGTCTTCCGACACCTCCTAGTGTTGCTAGGTTTGGCAAGTCTTCCACACCTCCCAGTGTTGTGGGTTTTGCAGGGTGCTCTCTAGCTCGACTTCCAGTATTTTGGGTTTTCCTATGTTAGACATTCAACATCTCCCGACATCTCTATTTCCCACAGTGTGTCAGGTTTTTCTGACTACTCGACATCTCATATCTTTCGACATGTTCAGCTGATTGTCGGGACTTCCCAAGTGTCCAACACCTACTAATCTCTGATACTCTCTCATAGTGCTTCGGGCCTGTGGGATTGCTAAGCAGGCCTTCAAACCTGAAGTGTCCAAACCAGAGGTGATCAGTATAATCCTTCTTCAAAATTCCTCATGTCGGATCCTGACCATCACAGATAAATCAGATAAGTCTAGGAAAATGAAGTACAAATTCAGGAAGGTGGAGTCCCCTTCCTACATTGATTGTAATTATGACATCCGGATACAGAACTCAGAAATGTAGACATGGAAGACTTTTGGAATAGGGTCAAGAGTTCTTCCCAAACCTCCTGATGAAGTCAATAGCTAGCAGTGGTCTCCCTCTTGCAAGATTCCCCATGTCTTCTCAGTGCCCCGAGTTCATCTTGGCATGTGCTTCAAATTATGACTCTTGCCTCTCGTTCAGTGAGAAATCAGGCGGGAGAAGTCATAGTCAAGTTAGACGGAGGTTACTTCGATGACCTTCTCAAGCTACCTAACTTTGAGGAATATGTGGACTTGAATCTTCAATCAGCTCAGAAGGCCTAGGATAATGACCAGAAGACTATATTAAGCATGTGAATAAGAAGTTCCTGATCAAGGCCAAGCCGGCTATCTCTAGGTTTCCAAGAGTTGTTCCTAGAAGTGATTTCATCCAAGAGATCAACGACATCATTACTTTGTTGAGCTGGGTTTTTGGATTGCCTGAGTCAAACATTTTTCAAGGATGGATGTACCAATTCATGGTCATCATTAAGAAGAATCAAAGGAATTGATTGGGGTAGTCTTATCAGTGATGAGGTAGACTCCCAAATGAAAATAGTCTTGACTACGGGCAAGTTCTATATGTCCTCATATGTCATCTATGCAGCAACTGGTATGAGAAATTATCCAGGCTTGGATACGAAGGGGAACAAGGCAGCCGAACATGTCTACTAGCATTTTCCTCAACTAACAATAAAGGGGTCCGAGGACCAATTCAGGAGATTGAATGATGCTTTCTTCTACAAGAACATCTGCAGGATGAACCCCAACTAAGGAAAACAAGAGTCTCTAATGAGGCATGGACTGAAGTTTCAAAATGGGGCTATGTCTTCTTACAATTTAAGAAGTTCACATATCTTCGAGTGGTCATGTACCCAGGTGACCCTTTCCGACTGCCCAGGTACCTAGGAGACAAGTTGATTCTAATGGAGTTGTGCAGGAACTGTTGGATTTCCACAAGTTCCAACAAAGTAAACACAAGGCCACCATATCCTTTCCAATTTCTATTGGAAGATACACCTGCTCAACTAGTGGTAAAGGCCAAGAATGTAGTGCATGAGCTTCAAGAGAAGCTAAAGAAGCACATGAAGCATAGAGATGGGTTTGACTTCCGGGGTGTCCTTAAAACATATGGAACCCTGTACCTACATGTGCCAAGCATAGAGGACATCTGGATTGATCTTCGTGATGAAGTCACCATCAGAAGAAAGGATCATATAGCAGTGACACTTGAAGAAATTCAGACGCTTGAGCTCGCTAACATCCCAGAGGGCACTACTGATAATGAAAGCATTCTGGATCCTTCATACGATGGACTGAATGAAGATCGATACGTCTTCCCAGCTATTGATTGGTCCATCGGTGAAAAGGCCTCTATTGCAGATAGATCAGCTCTAATTCTCACATGCACCAAGGCATGGCTCGCTTCTTGGGGAATGAGTTACAAGGAGAAAAGTTTCTCAAAGTTGGTTGCTTTAGAAGTGGGGCCCTCCAAAAAGGAAAAGGACAAAAGCCCTTCCAAAAGACCTATAAAGGTCAAATTTGTCAAGAAGGGAGGAGAACAAGTGACTACTTCCTCTACTACTCAAACTGAAATGGTGAATATACCAGATTCACCAACCCCACCTAAATAGGAGAAATTTCTTTGGAGGTAGAGGGTAGCCAACCTTTGATTTCACCATTTGTTGATTGCTCATCTGAAGTGAGTTTGTCTCTTGCTTCCCAGGCCTTAGCTTCAGTATTTGCGCCCCCTCCTTCACAACCACTTCCACCTCCTCTTTCTCCATCCACATCAATAGTCATGGCCAACATCTTCTCTGGTCTCTCACCTCTCTCTGCTGGAACAAAAGTGACTATAGATATGCCTCCTCCTTCTACACATCTTTTCACCAAACCCATCACCACACTTGTGACTATCCCTACTCCACCAGTAAGTCTTCCCCCACCTACAAGTGTGACCCCAACTTCTATAATAGTGGTAACTCCCTCTGCACTCCTCAATGGTTGAATGATCAAACATCGAGAAAGAGGAAGGTGGTAGTTCCCCTACCGGCCTTTGATTTCAGTTCACTTAAAGTTCCCTCTGCTAAATCTGCCAAGAAACCCAAAACAGTTTCTAGGGTTTCAGTGGATGCTTCGGGGAATAAATTTATAGAAATCACAACTCCCACAGCTAACAAGACTAGAGAGGATGTAACAGCCTCTAACTATCAGATAACCAGAGTCGATCTCGGAAAGTGATGGCAGAGGGAGCCCAACAAGATGCACGGGATGCTATGAACGTGCTATGTCAAAAGTTAAAGGAAACAAAAGAAAGCAGGGATGAGCTTAAAGGGAAAGTGGAGCAGATGACTGAAGTGTTGCTCAAACTTTCAAAGCCCTCCGAATCAACACCGTCATCCTCCACTCCTATGCCTATACAGTTTGATTTCTCATCAGTGCCCATGATTGAAAAGATCAATGAAAAGGGGAGAACGGTTGATGAATGGGTGTAGAGGTTGCTCCTCCAAGGAAAGGAAGTCATTGAGGCTTCATCTAAGTTTCATAAGACCTTAAGGAATACTCAAAAGGAGGGAGAAAAAATGGATGAATATTTTTCGAGAGGAGATTGGAAACCTCGAGCTAACCTTGGAAGCTCTTAATGCACTGAAACAGGTCCCATCCCATATCCTGTTCAAGAAGGGGTTATCCCTCACGTGGATAGGCATTTCTAGCTAACCAAGGCTATAAGATTTAGAGTGAAGATTCTCAACGAGGCCTACAAAAAATTAAGGGAATCCAGAGATCAATTGGTGGATGTTGTCAGTGATATTGAAGAAGAACTCTCCAGGATTTTTCCCAAGGTATTGGGTGCAGGCTCGAGTCTTTTATCTGCTAATGAGTTCCACCAGCAATTTCAAAAGTCTATCCAACAGGAATCAACTACCACCTTCAGTCTGGAAATTATTGATAAACTTGTAAAGACTGAGCACGTCCTAGAGTCACTAAGGAAACTTAGTAAGAGACTGAAGAAACTTCCAGGTGAAGAAAATGATATTCACGAGACCTGTGAAGTTTTGAATGACCATTCCAGTGTGCCTGAAGAAGCTGAAATGCAAGATGTGATCAAGAAATTTCAAGAGTTCCAAAATAAACAAGCACTGCTGGAGGAAGACAAAGATGGTGGAATGGAGCAAGCTTAATGCTACATGTCTTTTTCATTCAGGAATTGACATGTCTTTTTCATTTTCATTTTACCATGAAGGAAGCAAATTTTGACTTGGTCTCCTGCGTGAGAGTCAAGCAAAATAGGACTTTGATAAAATGACTATTTCATAGGGTTTTATCCTATTTTCTCTCTACTCTTTTTATTATAAATATAGAGCACATATGTTTTCAAAGGGAGATTTTTTGATTAAGAAAGCTATTGTGAAAAGAAGAGAAACTTTGTGTTTTCTTTTATCCATTTGAAGAATAGAAATGAATGATATTTTTGTAGACTTTGTGTTGTGAGATTCATTTCCCTTAAGCACTTGTTCTTATGTTCAATGGTCTTAAGTTGTTCTTCATTAGCATTCTTGGTTATTTAATTGTTTCCAAGCATTACATATATTTATCTAAAACTTGTGTGAATACTTCGTGATCTGTGTTTTCTTGAAGAAACATATGTTCTTCTCCTTCCTTTCAAAATTTTGTTTCTTCTATATCTTTCCAATCCACTCTATTCTGTAAACAGTAATGTCTTCACCTCATGTTGATATGAGCTTCGGGATTGTATCCCAACCCCCAATGGTTAGAGTAGTGTGTATATTGTAAATAGAGGAATTGAAAAGGCCTCCATCATTCGGTATCATTAAATTTTAGGATCAAATGTAAAAACTACTACCATACCAATATTAAAGAGACTAAGTGCGGGGTTTTAATTACTCAACTTCACTATTATAATATTTACATCAATAGGCATTCTTTTACTATTAGCCCATTCTTGTTATATTTCAAATCACTTGTGGAGCTATGTTTTTCCATGGGATGACCATTACACATATGAGAACCAAATATTCACACAATAAGAAAGGATGATCACTTTAAGGTTCTCATTTGGATTGGTGATAGTGTGGGGAAAGGGGACATGAATGAGTACCACTTGTTGTAAATGTTTTTGGTGTATAGAAACTATTCATAGTTCCTTAAAATAATCTATTTTTGGATTTTAAGTTGTCTTTTTCATGTATACGTTTTCTAGTACCGTTAAAACCTTTGTTTTATTTGGGATTATAGTCGAGATGACATTTTCAAGGACCCTATTTTTAATACTAAGTAGGATGGGTTTTTTTGGGTGGATTTCCATGGCTATAATAACTTATTTGATGTCAAATTTTCATTCTCTAATGTGTTGGATTATTTACTCATATTCATGTCATCCATGCCAAGAAATTTTTGTTTGTCTCTTCTTGTTCAATGTTAGGTATCATAAATTTTTTTTTTATGATATTGACTATATGTGTTCATTTGTAGTGTTAAGAATTACAATGCACATTAATTTCCTCCCAAAGGTCACTTTCACAAGTGTGTATGGCACCTTGTAAATGTTAGGTAGAGAAAGCATTCATGTAATCCATTATCATAGGAACAATGGTGATTTTGTGGGGTTCTTGTGTTGGTCTTATGAAAAGGAAAGCTTCTAAGTTTTTCTTCTACCTTTTTGGTTTAGTTGGATTTGGTAAGCATAAATTCTTCTATGAAAATTAGTGTCATTTGAATTTAGTTTGGTTTTTCAAAATATATAGATTGCATGTCTTTGATTATAAGGCATACTCATATATGAGAGTGTTGTTTTCCTTTATGAAAAAAATTTAGAGTTGGGGCAATTTAGAATTGATTGTATAGATTGTGTTGGTAAGCTTAAACCCGTGCACCAAGTATATGGATTTATCTCTTAGATGTGGGTAGTCTCAAATTCACACCTCAACTAGTTATTTTACATGTTTTGGTTGTATATTTATGGTCAATTCTAGCATGATGAGCTAGAAAGAGGCATGTTGTGCTCTTATGTTGGTTTTGGTTATATTTAGATGATGTTAACTTCTAGGAATGTTAAGTGATCCCAATTGAATGTATCATTTCATCTGGTTAACATAATGTTTTACATGAAATGGGGCATTAAATTTTGTTCACTTTCATGATTTAAGGTATTTTTCCCTCTTGATATTTAGATCCTTTCTAAAAAAATGTGCACTTTAATCATAATCATATTTGATAATCCGTTGTAGGGTTATTTGCCCCATTCAACTATATGCGACAAGACTCACAAAATATGCCTCTCTAACTCGGATTCCTCGATGTTAATCCTTAATAATCTTATTTCTTAAAAACAAGTAAACCAAGAAACTTGCAAACTATGAATTACATAATCATTCTAGAAACATGGGTAGCATTGTATGGATATTAACATTATAAAACATGCTTGTGTGGGAAATAATGTATCGAGTTTTAATGATTTCATCAACATTCCTTGCACAATGAATATACGTGTGTGTGTGTGTGTGTGTGTGTGTGTGTGTGTGTGTGTGTATTTTTTATTCTAACCGCTTCTAGTTATTTGTATGATTTCATATGTAATTTACCAAAGAATGTTCTAATTATAATGTATAATGTGTTATTATAGTGTTGGACTTTCATCAACATTCCTTGCACAATGAATATACTTATTTATTATCATCCTTAGATGTTCACCATCTTAGGCAAGATCTTCCATTTCATGATTTCCCTCTAAGCACTTCTTTTAATGCCTATTTTTTTGGCCTCTAAATATGTGATTGCTTTATGGTTGCTCTTCATATAACATTCCATGGATTAACATTACATAGGAAATTTCATATTATCTTAATAATGGAACTTTCAAGTGGTAAAATTAGTATTTACAATAGTAAATAGAACATGAATATTTGAGATTAATAAGACAAGGAATAAAATTAAGTATAATGTCTAGCTAGATCTATTTATAATTCCATCTTTAGAAGAGGAATTTTAGATATAGTTTTTTTAAACAAATCATATCAATGAATTGAAAAAATAGAGTTAGAGGCTTGACTTGATCCATGTCCAACTTCTCCTAATCACCATTAAAATTAGAAAGCAAATATAGAATGAATTTAAGATAAATTTGAATTTTTAATTGATTTGTTTCTCCCATTTCTAAATAAAAATTTACTCATATCATATCGATTATCAAAATTTGTATATATTTATCTTCATCAAGATAAAATAGAACTTGTTCAACACAAAATGGGCAACTTGGCATCTTTCAAATACGTCCCTATGATTAAGAATAGGTTTTTTATCTAAGATATTAATAGTAGTTTATTTGTAATTAAATTCGAATCCTCAATCCGATTTGGTTTTTATAAAAATTTCACATATATACAAGCATATAAAATTGTGTGTTCTACTAAAATATTAATCGTAGAGACAAAAATTATCTAGGTATTTTATCTAAGATTACATCCCGTAATTTTCAACTCATCAAAATGGACTTAGCCATTTTTGTTTAGGAAAGCCGCACAAGACTAAGTTATCCTTTCACAGAGTGAAGTCATGTAGCGTTTTACAGGTCTCCTAACAAGGGAAATAGGGGAGCACATAGAAAAATACTTGGGTGGAATTTTAGTAGAGTTATTGTTTTAAAATTTTTGTTAGACCTTTACGGAACTAAGGAAGTAAGTATTATACAGTGCACCAAATCAATTTCTCACGAGATCAAGGACAAGCTCGAGGATCATGCGGGGCTTCATGCCCATGAAAATTTAGAAAATCGGCCTATGACAAGATCCATGTATCGATTGAAAGAATGAAAATCTTAGTACTTCGCACCAATATGGAGAAGTAGAGTGTCCCGCGAGATTCCCGAATCAAGTGTTCTATAGATTCTCACAAAATCATGGAATAAAGAAACATAGTTTCACATAAAGTTCCATGCAAGAAGAAAGAAGACCTTCCGACATAGTGGTAAAGTATGGAGTTAAATTCTATTTTTTTAAATCCACAATGGAATCCGTAAAACATGCAGAGAGAAACATAATAAGGAACAACCTCGAGACAAGGTTGGACACCATAGAACATACAAAAATAATGTCAAAACTTAGAAAATCCATGCAATGAAGGAGTAGAGTGTGGATGAATTAATGTATTACAGGGGTTAGAAATGATTTCATGTATCATCTTGAGGGTGTGTAGGCCATGGTAAATCATGAAACATCAAAAATTTGTGGATTGAACACATAGAGACGTGCCTAGTTTCTAAAGAAATGCGCAACCACTCTACCAACCAAAATTTAATGGAGTATGGCAACCATCAACCTCTACCTATAAATTTGATGGCATATTGAAGTGAAAATGGAGTTCTATAAGAATATATCTATGGGGATTGGTCCTTGGTGGTTGAATATCTAATGTTGGTGCTTCTCTATCATTATCTCTTCTTCTTATCATTTTTCTATAAGTATGGAACTCATATATCGTAAAAAACATCTCTCTTTATCAGTAATGGAACCATGCCAAAATGGTGGCCAACTTTCTCACGAGATCCAAACCTTCGATTTAAACTCTACAATGTATTTTCACCTCCTCCCATGAATTCGATGGTCTATGGATACTTCAAGTAATAAAATTTCATCTTGTGCCTCTATTTTTCCCCCTACTTTCGCTTTTTGTTCATTCTTCTTTGTTTCCCTCTTTGGCATGTTGTGCATTCAATAATTATAGGTTTCTACATCTATGTGTGTTATTAATGTGTGGAAGGGGTTAGCTTGTGCAGCTTTTGGTCTGTGGAAAATTTCTTCCCTCTCCTCTTCTTTATTTTCTTCACTTTCTCCCCTCATGAAGAGTTATCACACCTTTTTTTTGGTGTTATCATCACCTATAGACACCCTAAAAATACATACCTATTTCTATGTTATTCTTGGATTATTCATATCCTATCTAAATCCCTTTGAGTTAACTAAGTTAATTCTATCCCTTTAGAATTAAGTAAACTACATCTATTATAATATTTTTAAGTAATAAAACCATTTTTATTATACTTTTGGAATTAATTAATTTAATTTCTACACCCTTTAGCTAATTTAATTAAATAGTTAATTACTCTCTCACACCTCATAGATAATTAATTTTTTTATTTAAAATAGATATAAATATGTTTTCCTACTCGGCCTCCACTTCACCGCCATAGTCACCCCACTCAACTCCACTTCTAGAATCCTACAAAGGTGGGGGCAACAAAAGTGCATGTACAACCATCTCATTGAATAAAAATAGAAATTAATTTCCCTCAATGGATAATGAATTCAATCAAACCTCTTCAAATGATATTTTAATAATATGCATTCATGACTTCATTTACAACCTACAACCACTCCATAGCCTCTATAAAAATAGGTCATATCCTTTCGAATGATCCCCTGAAACTTTGTAACAAATATCTTCCAATTTTCAATTTTATATCCGGACATTAAAAATCCTTCCTTGTGTCTAAATTTACTTGTACCATTGTCATTTCTTCATTTAGAGAATAGATTAGAATAGCCACAATCTAACCATTCAAATATTCTATAAGAATAATACTTGTTGGGTTTCGTAATTGAACTTGGGTTGAAACCACGGTGGGACAACAAGTCTCTCCTCTTTAATGGGAGAGGTTCCCTTATTGAAAGTTGGAAAACAAATGTACAAATCTACAACTATCAACATTTGATCCCGGTATCCTGGAGTGTTTTCATACTCAAATAAAGATATGGGAGAAGGAAGAAAACAACAATGTTTTTGGGAAATATAGATAGCAGAGTATCTCCCTACCGACATTGAACCAAGAAAATATATTAAAGGATCAATTACTTCACCACCGATGCAAATCTGCAGACACAAAGTTCTAAAGATTACATAGACCAGAACAAAAAGTTTCTATTGAATGCAAAACAAATGATCCATTGAATCAGGCAGAGACAGAGAGAGATAATGGAGGAAAAAGAAAGAAAGAACTTCTGTATTGAATTACTTCCAAATTTACAACGTTCCTAGAAAACCAGAATCCCTTTTATGGCCAAAACCATGTTCTTATAACAATCTATGTACATCCATACTTTTTCCCCAAGAAAAGAATATCCAAAAGGAATAATGTTTGTTGCAGATCCACTTTTGGAAAGTGACATGAAACAAACACACTCATGAAAACTAGGAGGTTCAAAAGGAAAATATTTCATCGCTTTGAGCATGATTACTTTAGCAGGGGGCATCTCATGATTTTCTTCTTCATGTGGTCCTACCATTTCTACCTTTTAACCACTTTCATATGCACTCAAGTGCTTACTAGGTAATTTTTCTCCCTTTTATCACGTATGCACAATAAACTCCATTTTCTGATGATCAAACTTTACATCCCTTTAAAATTATCGATTTGGCTCCATAATAAACCAAAAATGCATCTCATGGAGAAACGACAAGGATACAGAGAAAAAGAATGAAGAATGATCCATTTTTGCAATTTACAGAGATCTCGGTCGTTAATGGCGTTAAAAATAGATTAGTGCATTTGGCTATATTTCCCTTTTACCTTCATATTTGGACCCTACACGTGGCAAGATCCAAGCAACGACACTACTGGGAGAAATCTACATTTCCTGACATTTGGGAGAAAAAGTGCAATTTCTCATTTTGCTCTGCCCTCTTCTGGCCACAAAGGCCGGACACATGGTGCCATCTGAGTGGCTAAGGAAATGCGGTTCAAATCTGCCATTTAAACTCTTTTTAACAAAAATCTCAAATTCTCAAAAACCTCCACTAACCCACTTTGACTTTTCAATGTGAACACGTGGCACACCACGATTGGAAAAAGGGGTCGTGGCTCAATTTGCAACATTTTAACCCTTTGGTGAAAAAGGCTCAAATTCTCAATTTCCTCCGTAGGCCCGTTGTTCCGATTTCATTCTTCAACATGTGGCATCATGTGACTGGTTGTAGGAAAGCGCTTCAGTTTTATACTTTATCCACTTTTGAAAAAGGGGAAAAATTCCAACCTTTCCCCCAAAAGTCCATGCCTCCGCCATTGACTTTTCAACGTAGGCCACATGTCCCTTTCTAATTTGCTGTGGGCCTCAACTTAGAAATTTTCCCTTCGCATGAGCAGGGCCGCAGCCATTTTAGAAATTTTCATCCTTTTTTGTATTGCCTTAGAGAATAAAATGGATCCATCACCCGAAATTTGGCCAAAATTACTCCAACCAATCAAGGACCAATGGGACGTGGAGCAAATCTGACATTTTTTCCAAAATCACCAAAAGTGATAAGTTCAAAAAGAAACCCATTCGACCACATCCAATGAGAAGCAAACGCGTAGCTTCACCTTTTCGAGCAAGAATTTGATGGGGAAAATAATGTAGGAAGTTGTAGGAAACGGGAAAATGCCATTTTTGCTCCCGATGAAGAATTTCTTTCTACAAAAAGGTTAAAAATGAAAGATGCAAGGTCCCATGCATTCCAAATGCATAAAAGGAGAACTAAAATCATTTCCCATTAATTGAAAATAGATAAAATGTTTTAATGATAGCAGACTAAGGAAATTTTGATTAAAAACGTTGTGGGAAATGAAAACGAGCATCTGAGGAGTTTAAAACATGAATTTCTTCTATGGTAGGGCTCCAATTTTCACGAAATTAGATTTGAAAGGGTGGGGAAAATTGAGAGGACAATAATACATCAACAATCTTATCATTGAGGTTTTCAAGAAAGACTATAAGAGAGGTGTTTTTTTGTTATTTTCTTACTTTTACTTTTGTTTGTAGTTTTTCACTACTTACATAAATCCACACTCTATTATTTTTTTAGTTTTATATTTTTCATTATCTCTTAGTGTAGATGTTAATCAGATTGACCCTTGTGTAAATTTTGCATTATCTAGTTAACATTTGTGTTGTGGGAATTTTTTGTTGTTTTGTTGTATTTGTGCATGTTTTAGGTGTTTTGCCTCCAAAATTGACTAGCTACAGGGAAAATTTAGCAATCTTTTTATTTGGTAGATTTTGAGCCCTACCATGAGATCCTTCCCCAACTCGCCTCTAAATCCATAAGCTAGACCCTACAACTTGGCTCATTGAGTCAACCACATACCAAAGACTGAGTTGGATTGTGCATTCAAATGGTGAGAACATTTTTGCAAATTTTAGTGACTTGCATTGAGGCAACCTCTAACTTTCGAGCCAAATGATCACCTTCGAGCTTGCACCGGATCTACCTTGCATCCAAACCTTGTTTTATCAACAAGCCCATTCCACCCCACTAAAACTTGTGCGGAGCTTTCCAACACCCTATCGGTCCGAGCCAAAATAACCCGCCACACCCTTCAACCTCTCGAACCCCGCAACTTAGAATGCAAAGAAAAGACTAATTCCAACACATCCTCTGTGAGATACCTTGTTGATCGAGTTACATCCTACGAAACCTATTCAAATATTTCTAATACACTTGCTTATTTCTCCTCAGTCGAGCTTTGTATAGTGGACAAGCCATATTCAACACACTTGGCCCACTCTCTCGACCTTGTCATCAAGCTTGATCCCGAGTTCTCTACACGAGACTCGATCCATTCTCATCTCAAACCCTTCAACCCATCTCATAGAGCCGAAATGATCCTAACTCACCCCGATCCGGTAGAGTTCTCCTCACTATGACCAAGCTCGATCCTTGCAAATCATCCCCGACTCGTATCACAAATTGAAACCCAAGCTCATTCAAATCTACAATTCATCTTATAAAAATGAGCCTAGACTTCCTCCCACCTATAACTCAACTCTCTCGAGATGATCCTGAGCCATTACCCCTCTCCTTTACTCATCATTAGGATTTTAGGGTTTTCCTTCCTTCCTTTGCCCCTCGTAGAAGGTGCTAAATTTGATTCAAATTTAAAATTAGGTTAATTTTATTTAATTTCTTCAATTCCATTTTTATTTATCTTTTAATTAATTAAGGTTTACCTAGAAATTAGGTCCTAGTTTAAATTTTTGTTGATCAAATTAGACTAAATAAGAAAACTGGGAAACTCTAAAGGGTTATTGGACGTTTCTTTACCATTAACTTGTTTTTGTAGGATATTGTGGATTTTATTTCATTTCGAGAGGTTGAGTTTATGAATCTAATCTTTATAATCTCACACATATGCTCTTTTTCACACTTCTATAAGTGAGCTTGAAAATAAAAATGTGAGTTTTTTTATGTTTTCTCTTGTATGTTTACCTCGGGAGAAATTATAACTCATTACTTGTAAGACCATCTCTATGAAGGTTATTTTTAAAATCAAAACTACTAACTTCAAGTTTCCTTTATTCGTGATAATCAATGAAACCCTTTTATCACTATCTTTTATTGAACGTTATAAAAACTCTCTTTGATTAAATTTTTCAAAGATGGGTTTATTCCTCCTCCGACTGTCTGATAGGAAGTGCATGGCCAGGGCTAGAAACTCATTATGAGGCGTACCGCAGGAACCACAAAGTAGTTGACACCTTGAGTGAACTAGCCAACAAAATAGGATCCCCACCTACTTGACTAGTAAACCTTTATGAGGATTAGATCCAAAAGCATCCATAGTGGCATCCCGATTTGATCCTTGAGTGAAGTAAATTATGTCTTATCATGTCAAGAGTGGTAAAATAAATATAGAAACTAGTAATAGTATATTTCATTCACTCAAGTATCCTTTTGTGTTTGGGGAGAGAACCATTTTTATAGGAATCCCCACCTTGACCAAGCCATCTTAAGCTTAGAGTCCTTCCTTAAAATAACATTACTTTTTTCCTACTTTATGTGTTACTAAGTTTGTATTTCACACTCTTATTGCACACTATCTATCAATTTTTCTTTTTCATTGTAATCAAAATCTAAGTCTTGACTTCGGGACATCCATATTCACGCTTAAGCACATTCATTTTTATTTAAGTATCTTCCACCTTAGCATTCACTTTTGTAAGGGTTAAATAGTCATACTTTAAATCTCTTCTATCTTAGAACTCACTTTGATAAGGGTCGAGAAATATGATCTTCATTTCCAAACACTTCCATCTTAGCATTCACTTTGCTAATATTTGATTAATCCATCTCTCATCTCTACCCTATACTATCTTAACATTCATTTTTCCAAGAGTAGTGTACATCAATCATTTTTCTACATTCTATTGTCTTAACATCGACTCTATTAAGGGATGAATAATTGATCTTTTTTTTTAACCTCTTCCATATTAGCATTCACTTTGCTAAGGGTCGAGAAATCAATCAAAAGTATCTTCCATCTTAACATTCACTTTGTTAAGGGTTGAGAAAAAAATCCCAAGTCTCTTCCATCTTAACATTCACTTTGTTAAGGGTTGAGAAATCAATCATACGTCTCTTCCATCTTGCATTCACTTTGTTAAGGGTTGAGTAAATCTATATTTATCTCCAAAATATTCCATCTTAATATTCTCTTTCTTTGAAGGTCACGTAATTAGATTTTTTTCCCAATATCTTCCATCTTAGCATTAAATTTGTTAAGGGTTGAGTACCTGAATATCATCGCTAAACTCTTCCATCTTAACATTTAGTCATTAAGGGTTGAGTAATCAATCATAATTTCCCTAAACTCCCGTATCTTAGAATTCACTTTTCTAAGGATACATTAGTCAATAAACTTAATATCTTAGCCTTGTATTTTAGCATTCACTTTACCAAAATATAAGAACATCAAAACAATATTCATGGTTCCCTCCTCTTTTAGAAAAATGGTGGGAATAAGGCATCAATATGACCTTTTCAAAATAAAGGACCAAAATCCTTCTCGCATTAGTTTTAATGAAGAGGATGAAGACCACCTGTGAGGATCAACAAAATACTGTTTCCTTATAAGAACCAACACATTTTTAAGGAATCTTATAAAAAAATTAAAGATAAATTCCTACTTCATCTCCTTGAAATGGGAACTAAGTTACCTTTTGATTTTTATGACAAGTACTTGAAAAAATGTGAAGCCAACCTAAAATAAATAAGGATATTCCTCTTGAACCCAATAAGAACAATGAGGTTGAATCAAGAAAGATAAAAATTATAACAGAGGAAATTCCAAAACTTTATACTTTGATCCAAATCAATCTTTGATAGATCAAATTAGTGCATTGACAAAACAACTAGCTTTTGCATCTTATAAAGTCACTAATAACACGAACAATGGTTAAACAAAGACAAAAATTGATAATGAATCAAAAACAAAGACTGAACTAGAAAAGGATACACCCAATCCACATATTGAAAATATTCCCAAGATTCCTCAAATTAACCCATCATTCACCCAAGAATGGAAAACAATGAAAGATACAATCTCGGGAATGCAAAAAAACATTTCAACTTCAAAGATATATTCCCTTATCCATTCGATAAGGTAATATTTTGATTATATTTTCTTAGAACCTTTGAAGTTTTGAATTTAGATAAATATAAGGGAAATCATGATCCTCAAGACATGTAAAGGAATTCTTTATGGATTGTCAAGATGTATCCTATAATGATATATTTCTCTTACAAATATTTCCTAAAATCTTGGGTGGACAAGCTTTGGATTGGTTCTTACATCTCCTAAAAGGTTTTATCACCACTTTTACAGACTCTTGGAGAAATTTGTTAAGAATTTATCCTTTAATATTGATTTAGAAATTACCATGATGGATTTGTGTAATGCAAAACAATGAACCAATGAAAGATTCACACAATTCTTATAATGGTGGAGAGGAATTGCAAGTCAATTACCATGTTCCAATCCATAAATTCAGTTAGTTATTATCTTCCTACAAAATCTTAGTAATAAATTTTCCTTTCACATGTAGATGCACTACCTCAATGGTTTTGAGGAGGTTATATACAAAGAAACTCAAACAGAAACATACCTTATTGTAAAAGGCTTAATCAAGCCTCATTCTAAGGATAACAATCACACCAACAACAAAAATAACAAATCTCGTCAAGATAAATCCAAATATGTAAATCAAAATCAAAATGTAGTTAATGATGGCATATCTTATGATCACAATGTACACACTGTGTAAAATAACCAAGGTAGAGAATCAAAATGTAAACAAGCCATTGTGGTGCCTACTAAAGAAGCTCCCCCTCCTTGTGATAATAAGAGAAGAAACTTTACACCATTAGGGCAGCTTTTTTCTAGTGTTTTGTAATAATTTATAAGTGATAACATGGTAACTTTGCATATAGAAAATTCTTGGGTCAAAGGGGAACCAAAACCATCTTGTACAAGGAAAATGAGTATTGTGATTTTCATCGCATTGAGGGCCATCCTATAGATCAATGCATGGGGCTCTGCCACCACGGTCAAGACCTCATTTATATTGAGATATCGTGGTCAAAATATCTTCATCTAATAATACACCTAATGATAATTTAAAGGTGTTCTCATACCATTTTTATAAGCATGACATGAGTGGGCAAACTATCGAAAAGGTCACCATCAAACAATGTTGAATTTAATTTGATCATAGTATATTTTTAAGAAATGCGCAATTCCATTACTACTATTAAGTTCAAGCTATTATAGATGTAGTCGCCACAAGATAAAATAAGATTTGAATTCTTGCATTCAAACAACGATCAACCTCCTCTCGCACCTCAAGTGTCTACTAATTCTATAGTTCCTAGAATCCTAAACCAACCGGTACTAAAGCTTCTACATCTGATTTTTATGACCTTTTAAGACAATTGAAGATGGTGCCAAGACATATCTCTCTTATGGTGTTAATCAAGTCATCGCCTCTCTACGTAACATATTTACTCATGCTTGCATGTAAGAAGAACTGTTTTTAAGGATATTAAATATCATCGGGCCTAAGCATTACTTGCCAATATTTTGCTAAGCGAACCTATATTGTCATTTGTTCCTCAAAACTCACTAAGCCCCGATCTTAAAAATAATAGCTCTATATATATTTAAGCATATAACATGCACCATAAGGTTAAAATATTACTTGTTAATAATGGTGCTACTCTAAACAATTTTTCTATAAAGATGCTAATATGTCTTGGTCATACAAAAGAGATTCTGGAGCCAATGTTATAAATATCCATGGTTATGACAGCATTGATTGAAAATATATTGGAACTATCACCCTCTCCATATAAGTGGATCCATGGATGTTTGAAACCCTTCTTCATGGCATTGATGTATATACTTTATATAACATAATTCTAGGTCAGCCTTGGATACACACAATGAAATTTGTGCGCTCCACTTTTCATCAATATATCAAGTTCCCAAATGATGGTAAATATTTTACCTTACACGTAGATGTAAATCACTTTGAATATTGCAAGCTTCTCGAAGTAAATTACACTCATGAAATTTATTGTCCTTCTCGTGGCCATATCTTTTGAACCTCATGTCATACATTACATTACTCGATAAGTGTATTGATCCCGACACACCTTTTCAATCCCAACCCTCTACATCTGTTTCACAACCATCTAAATCCAACTGACCCTTGAATTCAAATTTTATCGAAAAGGTCTTAGTGAGTATACTCTAGAGAACATAATTCATGTTGAAAAGCTTTCATTATCTCCACATAGCTATGGGTGACCCAATGCACTCCATCCGAAAGAAGCTCCTATCTCGCCTTCTTGTAAATACCTTATGGAAATGGTATGGATATTTTAAGGTTCAAAACATGCATGGCTCTAATGTCTCTTTGTTATAAAATGATTAGATGCTTTATTGCAGTGTAGGAATTAATGTATTTCGGGGTTCGAAATGATTTCGCGTATCATCTTGAGGGTGTGTAGGCCATGGTAAATCATGAAACATCAACATTTTGTGGATTGAACATAGGAGACATGCCTAGTTTCAAAAGAAATGTGCAACCATTCCACCAACCAAAATGTAATGGAGTATGGGAACCGTCAACCTCTACCTACAAATTTGATGGCATATTGAAATGAAAATGGAGTTCTATAAGAATTTATCTATGGGGATTGGTCCTCGTGGTTGAATATCTAATGTTGGCACTTCTCTGTCATTCTGTCTTCTTCTTATCATTTATCTATAAGTATGGAACTAATATATTGTAAAAATATCTCTTTTTATTGTAATGGAACCATGCCAAAATGGTGGCCAACTTTCTCATGAGATCCAAACCTTTGATTTAAACTCTACAATGTAGTTTTTCCTCCTCCCATGAATTTTATGGTCTATGGATACTTCAAGTAATAAAATTTCATCTTGTGCCTCTATTTTTCTCCCTACTTTCGCTTTTTTGTTCTTTCCTCTTTGTTTCCCTCTTTGGCATGTTGTGCATTCTCGTAATGATAGGTTTCTACATCTATGTGTGTTATTAATGTGTGGAAGGGGTTAGCTTGTGCACTTTTGTCCGTGGAAAATCTCTTCCCTCTCCTCTTCTTTGTTTTCTTCACTTTCTCCGCCTCATGAATAGTTATCACACATTTATTTGGTGTTATCATCACCGTACACACCCTTAAAATACATACCTATTTGTATGTTATTCTTGGATTATTCATATCCTATTTAAATCCCTTTGGAGTTACCTAAGTTAATTCCATCCCTTTAGAATTAAGTAAACTAATTCTATTATAACCTTTAAAATTAATAAAATTATTTTTATTATACTTCGAATTAATTAAATTAATTCCTACACCCTTTAGCTAATTTAATTAAATAGTTAATTACTCTCTCACACCTCATAGCTAATTAAATTTGTTATTTAAAATAGAAATAAATCTATTTTCCTACTCGCCTCCACTTCACTATCCTAGTCACCCCACTCAACTCCACTTCTAGAATCCTATAAAGGTGGGGGAAACAAAATTGCATGTACAACCACCTCATTGAATAAAAATAGAAATTAATTTCCCCTCAATGGATAATGAATTCATTCAAACTTCCTCTAATGCTATTTTAAGAATATGCATTCATGGCTTCATTTACAACCTACAACCACTCCATAGCCTCTATAAAAATAGGTCATATCCTTTGCAATGATCCTGGAAACTTTCAGTAACAAATATCTTCCAATTTTCAATTTTATATCTGCATATTAAAAATCCTTCCTTGTGTCTAAATTTACTTGTACCATTGTAATTTCTTCATTTAGAGAATAGATTAGAATAGCCACAATCTAACCATTCAAATATTCTATAAGTATAATACTTGTTGGGTTTTGGAATTGAACTTGGGTTGAAACCACAGTCAGGGGACAACAAGTCCCTCCTCTTTAATGGGAGAGGTTCCCTTATTGAAAGTTGGAAAACAAATGTACAAATCTACAACTATCAATGTTTGGATCCTGTATCCTGGAGTGTTTTCATACTCAAAATATTATCAATAAGAAGGAATGGAAGAATAAAGAGATGGGAGAAGGAAGAAAACAACAATGCTTTTGGGAAATATAGATAGCATAGTATCTCCCTACTCACATTGAACCAAGAAAATATAGAAAAGGATCAATTACTTCACCAATGATGCAAATATGTAGACACAAATTTCTAAAGATTACATGCACTGACAGAACACAAAGTTTCTATTGAATGCAAAACAAATTATCCATTGAATCAAGAAGAGACAGAGAGAGATAATGGAGGAAAAAGAAAAAGAAAGAACTTCTGTATTGAATTACTTCCAAATTTACAACATTCCCAGAAAACTAGAATCCCTTTTCCATGGCCAAAACCATGTTCTTATAACAATCCATGTACATCCATACTTTTTCCCCAAGAAAATAATATCCAAAAGGAATAATGTTTGTTGCATATCCATTTTTGAAAGTGACATGAAACAAACACACTCATGAAAACCGGAGGTTCAAAAAGGTGAATATTTCATCAGTTCGAGCATGATTACTTTAGCAGGGGGCATCTCATGATTTTATTCTTCATGTGGTCCTGTCATTTCTACCTTTTAACCACTTTCATAGCACTCAAGTGCTTACTAGTAAGTTTTCTCCCTTTTTATCGCGTATGCCCGATAAACTCCATTTTCTGATGATCAAACTTTACATCCCTTTAAACTTATCGATTTGGCTCCACAATAAACCAAAAATTCATCTCATGGAGAAATGACAAGGATACAGAGAAAAAATAATGAAGAATGATCCATTTTTGTGTTTTACAGAGCTCTGGTTTGTTAATGGTGTTAAAAACTAGATGAGTGCATTTGGCTATCTTTCCCCTTTTACCTTCAAATTTGGACCCTACACATGGCAAGATCCAAGAAACGATGGCCCTAGGGGAGAAATCTACATTTCCTAACATTTGGGAGAAAAAGTGTGATTTCTCATTTTGCTCCGCCCCTCTGTAGCTCCGCCAAAGGCCGGACATGTGGCGCCATCTGAGTGGCTGAGGAAATGTGGTTCAAATCTACCATTTAAAATCTTTTTAACAAAAACTCAAATTCTATAAAACCTCGGCCAACCCACTTTAAATTTTCAATGTGAACACATGGCACACCACAATTGGAAAAAGGGGTCGTAACTCAATTTGCAACATTTTAACCCTTTGGTGAAAAAGGCTCAAATTCTCAATTTCCTCCGCAAGTCCGGCTTGTTCCGATTTCATTCTTCAACACGTGGCATCATGTGACTGGGTGTGGGAATGCACTTTAGTTTTATACTTTATCCACTTTTGAAAAAGGGGGAAAAATTCTAACCTTTCCCCGAAAGTCCATGCCTCCACCATTGACTTTTCAACGTAGGCCATGTGTCCCTTTCTAATTTGTTAGCAGCCTCAACTTAGAAATTTTCCCTTTCGCATGGGCGGGGCCACGGCCATTTTATAACTTTTCACCCTTTTTCGTAATGCCTTAGAGAATAAAATGGATCTATCACCCCAAACTTCCGCCAAAACTACTCCAGCCAATTAGGGACCGGCGGGGATGCGGGGCAAATATGACATTTTTTCCAAAATCACCAAAAGTGATAAGTTCAAAAAGAAACCCGTCCGGCCGCATCCAATGAGAAGAAAACACATAGCTTCACCTTTTCAAGCAAGAATTTGATGGGGAAAAGAACGTAGGAAGTTGCAGGAAACGAGAAAACACCATTTTTACTCCCGATGAAGAATTTCTTTCTCTGCAAAAGGTTAAAAACAAAAAATGCAAGGTCCCATGCATTTTAAATGCATAAAAGGAGAAATAAAATCATTTCCCATTAATTGAAAATAGGTAAAACGTTTCATTGGTAGTAGACTAAGGAGATTTTGATTAAAAATGTCATGGGAAATGAAAAAGCATCTGAGGAGTTTAAAACACGAATTTCATCTATGGCGAGGATCCAATTTTCACAAAATTAGATTCAAAAGGGTGGGGAAATTGAAACGACAACAATACTTTAGCAATCTTATCATTGAGGTTCTCAAGAAAGACTATAAGAGAGGTTTTTTTTTGTTATTTTCTTACTTTCGATTTTGTTTGTAATTTTTCACAACTTACATAAATCCACACTCTATTATTTTTTTAGTTTTATATTTTTCATTATCTCTTAGTGTAGATGTTAATCAGATATTGACTCCTTGTGTAAATTTTGCATTATCTAGTTAACATTTGTGTTGTGGGAATTTTTTGTTGTTTTGTTGTATTTGTGCATGTTTTAGGTGTTTTGCCTCCAAAATTGACTAGCTACAGGAAAATTTAGCAATCTTTTTATTTGGTAGATTTTGAGCCCTACCATGAGATCCTTCCCCAACTCACCTCTAAATCCATAAGCTAGACCCTATAACTTGGCTCACCGAATCAACCACATACCAAAGACTGAGTTGGATTGTGCATTTCAAATGGTCGAGAACATTTTTTGCAAATTTTAGTGACTTGCATTGAGGCAACCTCTCACTTTCGAGCCAAATGATCACCATCAATCCCACACTGGATCTACCTTACATCGAAACCTTTTCAGCTCAATAAGCCCATTCCACCGTGACTAAACTTGTGCGGAGCTTCCCAACACCCTATCAATGAGCCAAGATAACTTTCCGCCACACCTTTCAACCTCAACCCCGCAACTTAGAATGTAGAGACAAGACTAATTCCAACTCATCCTCCATGAGATACCTTGTTGATCAAGTTGCATCCCGCCAAGACTGCTCCAATATTTCTAGAACACTTCCTTATTTCTCCTTAGTCAAGCTTTGTATAGTGGACAAGCCATATTCAGCACCCTTGGCCCACTCTCCTCGACCTTGTCGTCCAAGCTTGATCCTCGAGTTCTCTACACGAGACTCGGACCCATTCTCATCTCAAACCCCGTAACCCATCTCATAGAGTCGAGATGATCTTTACTCACCCCAACTGTAGATCTCTCCTCACTATGACCAAGCTCTTATCCCTACAAATGATCCCCGACTCGCATCACATATCCAAACCCAAGCTCCCTCAAACCTACAATTAAGCTTACAAAGATGAGCCTAGACTTCCTCCCACATGTAACTCAACTCTCCGAGATGATCTTGAGCCATAACCCCTCTCCTTTTCTCATCATTAGGATTTTAGGGTTTTCCTTCCTTCCTTTGCGCCTCTTTAAAGGTCCTAAATTTGATTCAAATTTAAAATATGGTTAATTTTATTTAATTTCTTCTACTCCACTTTTTATTTATTTTTTAATTAATTAAGGTTTATTTAGTAATTAGGTCCTAGTTTAAATTTTTATTGATCAAATTAGACTAAATAAGAAAACTGGGAAACTCTTAAGGGTTATTGATGTTTCTTTACCATTAACTTGTTTTTGTAGGATATTGTGGAAGTATTAATATTTTCTAGGGGGATTTTATTTCATTTCGAGAGGTTGAGTTTATGAATCTAATCTTTATAATCTCACGCATTTTCTTTTTTGCACTTCTATAAATGAGCTTGAAAATAAAAAATGTGAGTTTTTTTTTATGTTTTCTCTTGTGTTTTTACCTTAGGAAGAATCCTAACTCATTACTTGCAAGACCATCTCTATGAAGGTTATTTTTTTAAATCAAAACTACTAACTTCAGTGTTTCCTTTGTTTGTGATAATCAATTAAACCCTTTTATCACTATCTTTTATTGAACGTTATAAAAACTCTCTTTGATTAAATTTTTTTTAGAGATAGGTTTATTCCTCCTCCGATGGTAACAATAGGAAGTTCATGGCCAGGGGCTGAAACTAATTATGAGGAGTACCACGTAAACTCCAAAGTAGTCGACACCTTGAGTGAATCGGCCAACAAAAAGGATCCCCACCTACTTGACTAGTATACCTTTATGAGGATTAGAGCCAAAACCATCCATAGTGGCATCCCGATTTGATCCTTAAGCGAAGTAAAATATGTCTTATCATGTCAAGAGTGGTAAAATAAATATGGAATCCAAGTAATAGTATATCGCATTCACTCAAGTATCCTTTTTATTTAGGGAGAGAACCATTTTAATAGGAATCCCCACTTGACCAAGCCAACTTAAGCTTAGAGGCCTTCCTTAAACAACATTACTTTTACCTACTTTATGTGTTATTAAGTTTGTGTTTCACACTCTTATTACACACTATCTATCAATTTATCTTTCGCATTGTAATCAAAATCTAAGTCTTGAGTTCAGGACACCCATATCCTCACTTAAGCACATTCATTTTCATTTAAGTCTCTTCCACCTTAGCATTCACTTTTCTAAGGGTTAAATAGTCATACTTTAAATCTCTTCTATCTTAGTACTCACTTTGATAAGGGTTGAGTAATATGATCTTCATTTCCAAACTCTTCCATCTTAGCATTCACTTTGCTAAGAGTCGAGTAATCTATCTCTCATCTCTACACTCTACTATCTTAACATTCACTTTGCTAAGAGTAGATTACATCAATCATTTTTCTACATTCGATTATCTTAACATTCACTTTGTTAAGGGATGAATAATTGATATTTTTGTTAACCTCTTCCATCTTATCATTCACTTTTCTAAGGTTCGAGAAATCAATCACAAGTCTCTTCCATGTTATCATTTAATTTGTTAAGGGTTGAACAAACAATCTCATGTCTCTTCCATCTTAACATTCACTTTGTTAAGGTTTGAGAAATCAATCATACGTCTCTTCCATCTTAGCATTCACTTTGCTAAGGGTTGAGTAAATCTATATTTATCGCCAAAATATTTCATCTTAATATTGTCTTTCTTGAGGGTCATGTAATTAGAATTTTTTCCAATATTTTCCATCTTAGCATTAAATTTGTTAAGGGTTGAGTTCCTGAATTTCATTGTTAAACTCTTCCATCTTAACATTCAGTTGTTAAGGGTTGAGTAATCAATCATATTTTCCCTAAACTCTTTTATATTAGCATTCACTTTTCTAAGGGTGCATTAGTCGATAAACTTAATTTCCTAGCCTTGTATTTTAGTATTCACTTTACCAAAATATAAGAACATCGAAAAAATATTCATGGTTCCCTCCTCTTTCTAAAAAAATGGTGGGAATAAGGCATAAATATGACCTTTTCAAAATAAAGGACCAAAATCCTTTTGCATTATTTATAATGAAGAGGATGAAGATCAACTAGAGGATCAAAAATAGTGTTTCTTTATAAGAACCACCACATTTTAAAGGAATCTTATAAAAAAATTACAGACAAATTCCTTCTTTGCCTCCTTGAAATGGGAGCTAAGTTACCTTTTGATTTTTATGACAAGTACTTGAAAAAATTGTGAAGCCAACCTAAAATAAATAAGGATATTCCTCTTGAACCCAATAATAACAATGAGGTTGAATAAAGAAAGATTAAAAATTTTAACAGAGCAAAATCCAAAACTTTCTCCTTCATTCCAAATCAATCTTTGATAGATCAAATTAGTGCATTGACTAATCATCTAGCTTTTGTGTCTTATAAAGGCACTAATAACACGAACAATGGTTAAACAAAGACAAAAAGTGATAATGAATCAAACACAAAGAATAAACTATAGAGGGAGACACCCAATCAACATATTGATGATATTCCCAAGATTCCTCAAATCAACCCATCATTCACCCAAGAATGGAAAACAATGAAAGACAATCTCGGAATGCAAAAAAAAAAATCAACTTCAAGATATATTCCTTATCCATTCGATAGGAAATATTTTGATTACCTTTTCTTAGAACCTTTGAAGTTTCAAATTTTGATAAATATAAGGAAAATCATGACCCTCAAGAACATGCAAAGGAATTCTCTATGGATTGTAGAGATGTATCCTATAATGATATATTTCTCTTACGGATATTTCCCAAAATCTTTTGTGGACAAGCTTTCGATTGGTTCCTACATCTCCCAAAAGGTTTGATCACCACTTTTATGGACCTCTTGGAGAAATTTGTTAAGAATTTATCCTTTAATCTTGATTTAGAAATTACCATGATGGATTTGTGTAATGCAAAACAATGAACCAATGAAAGATTTACACAATTCTTACAATGGTGGAGAGGAATTGCAAGTCGCTTTACCATGTTCCAATCTAGAAATTCAGTTAGTTATTATCTTCCTACAAAATCTTAGCAATAAATTTTCCTTTCACATGCAGATGCACTACCTCAATAATTTTGAGGAGGTTATATAGAAAGGAACTCAAATATAAAAATCCCTTATTGCAAAAGGCTTAATCAAGCCTCATTCTAAGGATAACAATCACACCAATAACAAAAATAAAAACTCTCATCAAGATAAATCCAAATATGTAAATCAAAATCAAAATGTTGTTAATGATGGCATATCTGATGACCATAATGTACACAATGTGTAGAATAACCAAGCTAGAGAATCAAAATGTAAACAACCCATTGTGGTGCCTACTAAAAAGCTCCCCCTCCTCGTGATAATAAGAGAAGAAAATTTACACCATTAAGGAAGAGTTTTTTCAATTTCTTATGATAACTAATACTTGAAAACATGGTAACTTTGCATATAGAAAATTCTTGGGTCAAAGGGGAACCAAAACCATCTTGGTACAAGGAAAATGAGTATTGTGATTTTCATCGCATTGATGGCCATCCTATAGATCAATGCATGGGGCTCTGCCACCACAAATCCAAGACCTCATTTATATTGGAGATATCGTGGTCAAAATATCTTCATCTAATAATACACCTAATGATAATTTAAAGGTGTTCTCATACCCTTTATATAAGCATGACATGAGTGGAAAAGCTACTGAAAAGGGTCACTATCAAACAATGTTGAATTTAATTCAATCATATTATATTTTTAGAAATGCCCAATTCCATTGTTACTCTTAAGTTCCAAGCTCTTATAGATGTAGTCAACACAAGATAAAATAAGATTTGAATTCTTGCAGTCAAGAAACCATCAACCTCCTCTACACCTCAAGTGTCTACCAATCCTATAGTTCCTAGCAATCCTAAACCACTTCTTTTATGCCTATTTTTTTGCCTCTAAATATGTGATTGCTTAATCGTTGGCTCTTCATATAACATTCCATGGATTAACATTACATGGGAAATTTCATATTATAGTTTTCTTAAACAAATTATAATAATGAATTAAAAAATAGAGTTATAGGCTTGAGTTGATCCATGTCCAACTTCTCCTAATCACCATTAAAATTAGAAAGCAAATATAGAATGAATTTAAGATAAATTTGAATTTTTAATTGATTTGTTTCTCCCATTTCTAAATAAAAATTTACTCATATCATATCGATTATCAAAATTTGTGTATATTTATCTTAATTAGTACAAAATAGAACTTGTTAAACACAAAATGGGCATCTTGGCATCTTTCAAATAGGTCCCTATGATTAAGAATACGGTTTTTTCTCCCGCAAATAAAAATCGTGTATAAGTGCATTTCATTTGAAATGTTAATTTTTTGAGGAAATATTTTTTTAATAGTAGTTTATTTGTAATTAAATTCGAATCTCGTAGATTTGGTTTTTATTAAATTTCACATATATACAAGCATATAAAATTGTGTGTTCTACTAAAATATTAATCGTAGAGACAAAAATTATCTAGGTATTTTATCTAAGATTACATCTCGTGTAATTTTCAACTCATCAAAATGGACTTAGCCATTTTTGTTTAGGAAAGCCGCACAAGACTAAGTTATCCTTTCACGAGTGAAGTCATGTAGCGTTTTACGTGGTCTCCTAACAAGGAAATAGGGAGCACATAGAAAAATACTTGGGTGGAATTTTAGTAAAAACCAAATCGACAGGATTCGAATTTAATTACAAATAAACTACTATTAATATCTTAGATAAAAACCCTATTCTTAATCATAGGGACGTATTTGAAAGATGCCAAGTTGCCATTTTGTGTTGAACAAGTTCTATTTTGTCATTGATGAAGATAAATATATTCAAATTTTGATAATCTGATATGATATGAGTAAATTTTTATTTAGAAATGGGAGAAACAAATCAATTAAAAATTCAAATTTATCTTAAATTCATTCTATATTTGCTTTCTAATTTTAATGGTGATTAGGAGAAGTTGGACATGGATCAAGTCAAGCCTCTAACTCTATTTTTCAATTCATTGATATGATTTGTTTAAAAAAACTATATCTAAAATTCCTCTTCTAAAGATGGAATTATAAATAGATCTAGCTAGACATTATACTTAATTTTATTCCTTGTCTTATTAATCTCAAATATTCATGTTCTATTTACTATTGTAAATACTAATTTTACCACCGAAAGTTCCATTATTAAGATAATATGAAATTTCCTATGTAATGTTAATCCATGGAATGTTATATGAAGAGCCAACCATAAAGCAATCACATATTTAGAGGCCAAAAAATAGGCATTAAAAGAAGTGCTTAGAGGAAATCATGAAATGGAAGATCTTGCCTAAGATGGTGAACATCTAAGGATGATAATAAATAAGTATATTCATTGTGCAAGGAATGTTGATGAAAGTCCAACACTATAATAACACATTATACATTATAATTAGAACATTCTTGGTAAATTACATATGAAATCATACAAATAACTAGAAGCGGTTAGAATAAAAATAACACACACACACACACACACACACACACACACACACACACACACACACACACACACACACACACACACACGTATATTCATTGTGCAAGGAATGTTGATGAAATCATTAAAACTTCGATACATTATTTCCCACACACAAGTATGTTTTATAATGTTAATATCCCGCCACAATGCTACCCATGTTTCTAGAATGATTATGTAATTCATAGTTTGCAAGTTTACCGGTTTACTTGTTTGCTAAGAAATAAGATTATTAAGGATTAACATCGAGGAATCCAGTTAGAGAGGCATATTTTGGCGAGTGTGTCTTTGTCAGTATATAGTTGAATGGGGCAAATAACCCTACAACGGATTATCAAATATGATTATGATTAAAGTGCACATTTTTTTTAGAAAGGATCTAAATATCAAGAGGGAAAATACCTTAAATCATGAAAGTGAACAAAATTTAATGCCCCATTTCGATGTGGGTAGTCTCAAATTCACACCTCAACTAGTTATTTTACATGTTTTGGTTGTATATTTATGGTCAATTCTAGCATGATGAGCTAGAAAGAGGCATGTTGTGCTCTTATGTCGGTTTTGGTTATATTTAGATGATGTTAACTTCTAGGAATGTTAAGTGATCCCAATTGAATGTATCATTTCATCTGGTTAACATAATGTTTTACATGAAATGGGGCATTAAATTTTGTTCACTTTCATGATTTAAGGTATTTTTCCCTCTTGATATTTAGATCCTTTCTAAAAAAATGTGCACTTTAATCATAATCATATTTGATAATCCGTTGTAGGGTTATTTGCCCCATTCAACTATATGCGACAAAGACTCCGCCAAAATATGCCTCTCTAACCGGATTCCTCGATGTTAATCCTTAATAATCTTATTTCTTAGCAAACAAGTAAACCAAGAAACTTGCAAACTATGAATTACATAATCATTCTAGAAACATGGGTAGCATTGTATGGCGGGATATTAACATTATAAAACATCTCATGTGTGAAATAATGTATCGAGTTTTAATGATTTCATCAACATTCCTTGCACAATGAATATACGTGTGTGTGTGTGTGTGTGTGTGTGTGTGTGTGTGTGTGTGTGTGTGTGTGTATATTTTTATTCTAACCGCTTCTAGTTATTTGTATGATTTCATATGTAATTTACCAGCAATGTTCTAATTATAATGTATAATGTGTTATTATAGTGTTGGACTTTCATCAACATTCCTTGCAATGAATATACTTATTTATTATCATCCTTAGATGTTCACCATCTTAGGCAAGATCTTCCATTCCATGATTTCCTCTAAGCACTTCTTTTAATGCCTATTTTTTTGGCCTCTAAATATGTGATTGCTTTATGGTTGGCTCTTCATATAACATTCCATGGATTAACATTACATAGGAAATTTCATATTATCTTAATAATGGAACTTTCAAAGGGTAAAATTAGTATTTACAATAGTAAATAGAACATGAATATTTGAGATTAATAAGACAAGGAATAAAATTAAGTATAATGTCTAGCTAGATCTATTTATAATTCCATCTTTAGAAGAGGAATTTTAGATATAGTTTTTTTAAACAAATCATATCAATGAATTGAAAAATAGAGTTAGAGGCTTGACTTGATCCATGTCCAACTTCTCCTAATCACCATTAAAATTAGAAAGCAAATATAGAATGAATTTAAGATAAATTTGAATTTTTAATTGATTTGTTTCTCCCATTTCTAAATAAAAATTTACTCATATCATATCGATTATCAAAATTTGTATATATTTATCTTCATCAAGTCATAAAATAGAACTTGTTCAACACAAAATGGGCAACTTGGCATCTTTCAAATACGTCCCTATGATTAAGAATAGGGTTTTTATCTAAGATATTAATAGTAGTTTATTTGTAATTAAATTCGAATCCTGTCGATTTGGTTTTTATAAAAATTTCACATATATACAAGCATATAAAATTGTGTGTTCTACTAAAATATTAATCGTAGAGACAAAAATTATCTAGGTATTTTATCTAAGATTACATCCCGTGTAATTTTCAACTCATCAAAATGGACTTAGCCATTTTTGTTTAGGAAAGCCGCACAAGACTAAGTTATCCTTTCACAGAGTGAAGTCATGTAGCGTTTTACGGGGTCTCCTAACAAGGGAAATAGGGGAGCACATAGAAAAATACTTGGGTGGAATTTTAGTAGAGTTAGTGTTTTAAAATTTTGTTAGACCTTTACTAACTAAGGAAGTAAGTATTATACAGCACCAAATCAATTTCTCACGTATCAAGGACAAGCTCGAGGATTTGCGGGGCTTCATGCCCATGAAAAATTTAGAAAATCGGCCTATGACAAGATCCATGTATCGATTGAAAGAATGAAAATCTTAGTACTTCGCACCAATATGGAGAAGCGAGTGTCCCGCGAGATTCCCGAATTGAAGTGTTCTATAGATTCTCACAAAATTGCGGAATAAAGGAACATAGTTTCACATAAAGTTCCATGCAAGAAGAAAGAAGACCTTCCCGACATAGTGGTAAAGTATGGAGTTAAATTCTATTTTTTTTTAAATCCACAATGGAATCAGTAAAACATGCAGAGAAACATAATAAGGAACAACCTCGAGACAAGGTTGGACACCATAGAACATACAAAAATAATGTCAAAACTTAGAAAATCCATGCAATGAAGGAGTAGAGTGTGGATGAATTAATGTATTTCAGGGGTTAGAAATGATTTCCGTATCATCTTGAGGGTGTGTAGGCCATGGTAAATCATGAAACATCAAAAATTTGTGGATTGAACACGAGACGTGCCTAGTTTCTAAAGAAATGCGCAACCACTCTACCAACCAAAATTTAATGGAGTATGGCAACCATCAACCTCTACCTATAAATTTGATGGCATATTGAAGTGAAAATGGAGTTCTATAAGAATATATCTATGGGGATTGGTCCTTGGTGGTTGAATATCTAATGTTGGTGCTTCTCTGTCATTCTCTCTTCTTCTTATCATTTTTCTATAAGTATGGAACTCATATATCGTAAAAAATATCTCTCTTTTATTGTAATGGAACCATGCCAAAATGGTGGCCAACTTTCTCACGAGATCCAAACCTTCGATTTAAACTCTACAATGTATTTTCACCTCCTCCCATGAATTCGATGGTCTATGGATACTTCAAGTAATAAAATTTCATCTTGTGCCTCTATTTTTCCCCCTACTTTCGCTTTTTTGTTCATTCTTCTTTGTTTCCCTCTTTGGCATGTTGTGCATTCAATAATTATAGGTTTCTACATCTATGTGTGTTAGTAATGTGTGGAAGGGGTTAGCTTGTGCAGTTTTGGTCCAGGAAAATTTCTTCCCTCTCCTCTTCTTTATTTTCTTCACTTTCTCCCCTCATGAAGAGTTATCACACCTTTTTTGGTGTTATCATCACCTATAGACACCCTAAAAATACATACCTATTTCTATGTTATTCTTGGATTATTCATATCCTATCTAAATCCCTTTGAGTTAACTAAGTTAATTCTATCCCTTTAGAATTAAGTAAACTACATCTATTATAATATTTTTAAGTAATAAAACTATTTTTATTATACTTCTGGAATTAATTAATTTAATTTCTACACCCTTTAGCTAATTTAATTAAATAGTTAATTACTCTCTCACACCTCATAGATAATTAATTTTTTTATTTAAAATAGATATAAATATGTTTTCCTACTCGGCCTCACTTCACCGTCATAATAGTCACCCCACTCAACTCCACTTCTAGAATCCTACAAAGGTGGGGGCAACAAAAGTGCATGTACACAACCATCTCATTGAATAAAAAGTAGAAATTAATTTCCCTCAATGGATAATGAATTCATTCAAACATCTTCTAATGCTATTTTAATAATATGCATTCATGACTTCATTAACAACCTTCAACCACTCCATAGCCTCTATAAAAATAGGCCATATCCTTTGCAATGATCCTGGAAACTTTGTAACAAATATCTTCCAATTTTCAATTTTATATCTGCATATTAAAAATCCTTCCTTGTGTCTAAATTTACTTGTATCATTGTCATTTCTTCATTTAGAGAATAGTTTATAATAGCCACAATCTAACCATTCAAATATTCTACAAGTATAATACTTGTTGGGTTTCGAATTGAACTTGGGTTGAAACACCACAGCTAGGGACAACAAGTCCCTCCTCTTTAATGGGAGAGGTTCCCTTATTGAAAGTTGGAAAAACAAATGTACAAATCTACAACTATCAATGTTTGGATCCTGGTATCCTGGAGTGTTTTCATACTCAAATAAAGAGATGGGAGAAGGAAGAAAACAACAATGCTTTTGGGAAATATAGATAGCAGAGTATCTCCCTACTCACATTGAACCAAGAAAATATAGAAAAGGATCAATTACTTCACCACCGATGCAAATCTGCAGACACAAAGTTCTAAAGATTACATAGACCAGAACACAAAGTTTCTATTGAATGCAAAACAAATGATCCATTGAATTAGGCAGAGAGAGAGAGATAATAGAGGAAAAAGAAAGAAAGAACTTATGTATTGAATTACTTCCAAATTTACAACGTTCCCAGAAAACCAAAATCCCTTTTTATGGCCAAAACCATGTTCTTATAACAATCTATGTACATCCATACTTTTTCCCCAAGAAAATAATATCCAAAGGAATAATGTTTGTTACAGATCCACTTTTGGAAAGTGACATGAAACAAACACACTCATGAAAACTAGAGGTTCAAAAAGGAAAATATTTCATCAGTTTGAGCATGATTACTTTAGCAAGGGGCATCTCATGATTTTCTTCTTCATGTGGTCCTACCATTTCTACCTTTTAACCACTTTCATAGCACTCAAGTGCTTACTGGTAATTTTTCTCCCTTTTTATCGCGTATGCCCAATAAACTCCATTTTCTGATGATCAAACTTTACATCCCTTTAAACTTATCGATTTGGCTCCATAATAAACCAAAAATGCATCTCATGGAGAAACAACAAGGATACAGAGAAAAAAAATGAAGAATGATCCATTTTTGCATTTTACAGAGCTCTGGTTCGTTAATGGCGTTAAAAACCAGATGAGTGCATTTGGCTATCTTTCCCCTTTTACCTTCAAATTTGGACCCTACACGTGGCAAGATCCAAACAACGACACTGGGGGAGAAATCTACATTTCCTGACATTTGGGAGAAAAAGTGCAATTTCTCATTTTGCTCTCCCTCTCTACAACTCCGCCAAAGGCCGGACACGTGGTGCCATCTGAGTGGCTAAGGAAATGCGGTTCAAATCTTCCATTTAAACTCTTTTTAACAAAAATCTCAAATTCTCAAAAACCTCCACTAGCCCGCTTTGGCTTTTCAATGTGAAAACGTGGCACACCACGATTGGAAAAAGGGGTCGCGGCTCAATTTGTAACATTTTAACGCTTTGGTGAAAAAGGCTCAAGTTCTCGCCTCTCGTAGGCTCGTTGTTCCTATTTCATTCTTCAACACGTGGCATCATGTGACTAGTCATAGAAAGCACTTCAGTTTTATACTTTATCCACTTTTGAAAAGGGGAAAAATTCCAACCTTTCACCCAAAATTCCATGCCTCCGCCATTGCCTTTTCAATGTAGGCCACATGTCCCTTCTAATTTGTTGTGGGCCTCAACTTAGAAATTTGCCCTTTGCGTACGAGCGGGATGCGAGCCATTTTAGAAATTTTCATCCTTTTTGTATTGCCTTAGAGAATAAAATGGATCCATCGCCCGAACTTTGGCCAAAATTGCTACACCAATCGGGACCAAATGGGACACAGAGCAAATCTGACTTTTTTCCAAAATCACCAAAAGTGATAAGCTCAAAAAGAAACCCATCCGACCACATTCAATGAGAAGCAAACGTTTATATTCACCTTTTCAAGAAAGAATTTGATGAGGAAAATAATGTAGGAATTTTTAGAAACGGAAAATGCAATTTTTACTCCCGATGAAGAATTTATATCTCTACAAAAATGTTAAAAATGAAAGATGTAAGGTCCCATGCATTCCAAATACATAAAAGGAGAAATAAAATCATTTCCCACTAATTTAAAATAGATAAAATGTTTTAACGACATCGACTAAGGAAATTTTGATTAAAAACGTTGTGGAAAATGAAAAGGAGCATCTGAGGAGTTTAAAACATGAATTTCTTCTATGGTAGGGCTCCAATTTTCATGAAATTAGATTCGAAAGGGTGGGGAAAATTAAGAGGACAATAATAATTCAGCAATCTTATCATTGAGGTTTTCAAGAAAGACTATAAGAGAGGTGTTTTTTTGTTATTTTCTTACTTTTACTTTTGTTTGTAGTTTTTCACTAATTACATAAATCCACACTCTATTATTTTTTGAATTTTATATTTTTCATTATCTCTTAGTGTAGATTTTAATTTGTATTGACCCTTGTGTAAATTTTACATTATCTAGTTAACATTTGTGTTGTGTGAAATTTTTCTTGTTTTGTTGTATTTGTGCATGTTTTAGGTGTTTTGCCTCCAAATTTGACTAGCTACAGGAAAATTCAGCAATTATTTTATTTAATATATTTTGAGCCCTACCATGAGCTCCTTCCCCAACTCACATCTAAATCGACAAGCTACACCCTACAACTCAGCTCACCGAGTCAACCACATACTAGTGACTAAGTTGGGTTGTGCATTCAAATGGCCGAGAATGTTTTTTACAAATTTTGGTGAGTTACATTGAGGAAACCTCTCACTTTCGAGCCAAATGATCACCTTTGAGCTTGACTGGATCTACCTCAGCATCCAAACCTTGTTTTATCACCAAGCCCATTCCACCCCATTAAACTTGTGCGGAGCTTTCCAACACCCTATCACGAGCCAAAATAACCTACCACACCCTTCAACCTCGAACCCCGCAACTTAGAATGCAAAGACAAGACTAATTCCAACACATCCTCCGTGAGATACCTTGTTGATCGAGCCGCATCCTACCAAGCATATTCATATATTTCTAAAAGACTTCCTTATTTCTCCTTAGTCGAGCTTTGTATAGTGGACAAGCCATATTCAACACCCTTGGCCCACTCTCCTTGACCTTGTCATCAAGCTTGATCCCGAGTTCTCTACATGAGACTCGATCCATTCTCATCTCAAACCCCAGTAACCCATCTCATAGATCCGAAATGATCCTAACTCGCCCGATCCGGTAGAGCTCTCCTCACTATGACCGAGCTCCGATCCTTGCAAATCATCCCCGATTCGGATCACAAATCGAAACCCAAGCTCCTTCAAATCTACAATTCAGCTTATAAAAATGAGCCTAGACTTCCTCCCACCTATAACTCAACTCTATGAGATGATCCCGAGCCATTACCCTCTCCTTTGCTCATCATTAGGATTTTAGGGTTTTCCTTCCTTCCTTTGCCCCTCTCGTAATTGCTAAATTTGATTCAAATTTAAAATTAGGTTAATTTTATTTAATTTCTTCAATTCCAGATTTTTATTTATTTTTTAATTAATTAAGGTTTACCTAGAAATCAGCCCTAGTTTGAATTTTTGCTTGATCAAATTACACTAATTAAGAAAATTGGGAAACTCTTAAGGGTTATTGGATGTTTCTTTACCATTAACTTGTTTTTGTAGGATATTGTGGATTTTATTTCATTTCGAGAGGTTGAGTTTATGAATCTAATCTTGATAAGCTCACGCATATGCTCTTTTCTCACACTTCTATAAGTGATCTTGAAAATAAAAAATGTGATTTTTTTAATGTTTTCTCTTCGTGTTTACCTCGGGAAAAATTCTAACTCATTACTTATAAGACCATCTCTATGAAGGTTATTTTTAAAATCAAAACTACTAACTTCAAGTTTCCTTTGTTCGTGATAATCAATGAAACCTTTTTATCACTATCTTTTATTGAACGTTATAAAAACTCTCTTTGATTAAATTTTTCAAAGATGGGTTTATTCCTCCTCCGACCGTACCGATAGGAAGTGCATGGCCAAGGGCTAGAAACTCATTATGAGGCGTACACAGAACCCCAAAGTAGTTGACACCTTGAGTGAACTAGCCAACAAAATAGGATCCCCACCTACTTGACTAGTATACCTTTGTGAGGATTAGATCCAAAACTATCCATAGTGGCATCCCGATTTGATCCTTGAGTGAAGTAAATTATGTCTTATCATGTCAAGAGTTTTAAAATAAATATAGAAACTAAGTAATAAGATATTTCATTCACTCAAGTATCCTTTGTGTTTGGGGAGAGAACCATTTTTATAGGAATCCCCACCTTGACCAAGCCAACTTAAGCTTAGAGGCCTTCCTTAAAATAACATTACTTTTTTACTAATTTATGTGTTACTAAGTGTGTATTTCACACTCTTATCGCACACTATCTATCAATTTTTCTTTTGCATTGTAATCAAAATCTAAGTCTTGAGTTCGAGACACCCATATTCGCACTTAAGCAAATTCATTTTAATTTAAGTATCTTCCACCTTAGCATTCACTTTTGTAAGGGTTAAATAATCATACTTTAAATCTCTTCTATCTTAGTGCTCACTTTGATAAGGGTAGAGAAATATGATCTTCATTTCCAAACACTTCCATCTTAGCATTCACTTTGCTAAGAGTTGATTAATCCATCTCTCATCTCTACACTATACTATCTTAACATTCACTTTTCCAAGAGTAGTGTACATCAATCATTTTTCTACATTCTATTCTCTTAACATTGACTCTATTAAGGGATGAATAATTGATCTTTTTTTTTAACCTCTTCCATCTTAGCATTCACTTTTCTAAGGTTCGAGAAATCAATCACAAGTCTCTTCCATCTTAGCATTCACTTTGTTAAGGGTTGAGAAAACAATCCCAAGTCTCTTCCATCTTCACATTCAATTTGTTCAGATTTGAGAAATCAATCATACGTCTCTTCCATCTTAGCATTCACTTTGTTAAGGGTTGAGTAAATCTATATTTATCTCCAAAATATTCCATCTTAATATTCTCTTTGTCAAGGTCACGTAATTAGATTTTTTTCCCAATATCTTCCATCTTAGCATTAAATTTGTTGAGGGTTGAGTACCTAATTTCATCGTTAAACTCTTCCATCTTAACATTAGTCATTAAGGGTTGAGGAATCAATCATAATTTCCTAAACTTCGTATCTTAGCATTCACTTTTCTAAGGATACATTAGTTGATAAACTTAATCTCTTAGGCTTGTATTTTAGCATTCACTTTACCAAAATATAAGAACATCAAAACAATATTCATGGTTCCCTCCTCTTTCAGAAAAAATGGTGGGAATAAGGCATCAATATGACCCTTTCAAAATAAAGGATCAAAATCCTTTTCACATTAGTTTTAATGAAGAGGATGAAGACCAACTAGAGGATCAACAAAATAATGTTTCCTTATAAGAACAAACACAATTTGAAGGGATCTTATGAAAAATTAAAGACCAATTCCTTCTTCATCTCCTTGAAATGGGAGCTAAGTTACCTTCAGATTTTGATGACGAGTATTTGAAAAAATTTGAAGCCAACCTAAAATAAATAAGGATACTCCTCTTGAACCCAATAAGAACAATGAGGTTGAATCAAGAAAGATAAAAATGATAACAGAGGAAATTCCAAAACTTTCTCCTTTGATCCAAATCAATCTTTGATAGATCAAATTAGTGCATTGACCAAGCAACTAGCTTTTGCATCTTATAAAGTCACTAATAACACGAACAATGGTTAAACAAAGACAAAAATTGATAATGAATAAAAAACAAAGACTGAACTAGAAAAGGAGACACCCAATCCACATATTGAAAATATTTCCAAGATTCCTCAAATTAACCCATCATTCCCCAAGAATAGAAAACAATGAAAGATACAATCTCGGGAATGCAAAAAAACATTTCAACTTCAAAGATATATTCCCTTAACCATTCGATAAGGTAATATTTTGATTATGTTTTCTTAGAACCTTTGAAGTTTTGAATTTAGATAAATATAAGGGAAATCATGATCCTCAAGACATGTAAAGGAATTGTTTATGGATTGTCAAGATGTATCCTATAATGATATATTTCTCTTACAAATATTTGCTAAAATCTTGTGTGGACAAGCTTTGCATTGGTTCTTCCATCTCCTAAAAGGTTTGATCGCCACTTTTCCAGACCTCTTGGAGAAATTTGTTAAGAATTTATCCTTTAATATTGATTTAGAAATTACCATGATGGATTTGTTTAATGCAAAACAATGAACCAATGAAAGATTCACACAATTCTTACAATGGTGGAGAGGAATTGCAAGTCAATTACCATGTTCCAATCCATAAATTCAGCTTAGTTATTATCTTCCTACAAAATCTTAGTAATAAATTTTCCTTTCACATGTAGATGCACTATGTCAATGGTTTTGAGGAGGTTATATACAAAGAAACTCAAACAAAACATACCTTATTGCAAAAGGCTTAATCAAGCCTCATTCTAAGGATAACAATCACACCAACAACAAAAATAACAAATCTCATCAAGATAAATCCAAATATGTAAATCAAAATCACAATGTTGTTAATGATGGCATAGCTTATGACCACAATGTACACACTGTGTAGAATAACCAAGGTAGAGAATGAAAATGTAAACAAGCCATTGTGGTGCCTACTAAAGAAGCTCCCCCTCCTTGTGATAGTAAGAGAAGAAACTTTACACCATTAGGGAAGATTTTTCTAGTGTTTTGTAATAATTTATAAGTGATAACATGGTCACTTTCCATATAGAAAATTCTTGGGTCAAAGGGGAACCAAAACCATCTTGGTACAAGGAAAATTAGTATTGTGATTTTCATTGCATCGACGACCATCCTATAGATCAATGCATGGGGCTCGCCACTACAAACAAGACCTCATTTATATTGGAGATATCACGGTCAAAATATCTTCATCTAATAAGACACCTAATGATAATTTAAAGGTGTTCTCAAACCCTTTTATAAGCATGACATGAGTGGGAAAACTACTTGAAAAGGTCACTCATCAAACAATGTTGAATATAATTCAATCATATTATATTTTTAAGAAATGCTCAATTCCATTACTACTATTAAGTTCCAAGCTCTTATAGATGTAGTCGCCACAAGATAAAATAAGATTTGAATTCTTGCGGTCAAACAACCATCAACCTCCTCTACACCTCAAGTGTCTACTAATTCTATAGTTCCTAGAAATCCTAAACCAACCGGGTACTAGAGCTTCTACATTTGATTTTTATGACCTTTTAAGACAATTGAAGATGGCGCCAAAGACATATCTCTCTTATGGTTTTAATCAAGTCATCGCCCTCTCTACGTAACATATTTACTCATGCTTTGCAAGAAGAACTGTTTTTAAGGATATTAAATATCATCAGGGCCCAAGCATTACTTGCCAATATTTTGCTAAGCGAACCTATATTGTCATTTGTTCCTCAAAACTTACTAAGCCCCGATCTTAAAAATAATAGCTCTATATATATATTAAAGCATATAACATGCACCATAAGGTTAAAATATTCCTTGTTAATAATGGTGCTGCTCTAAACAATTTTTATATAAAGATGCTAAGATGTCTTGGTCATACAAAAGAGACTCTGGGAGCCAATGTTATAAATATCCATGGTTATGACAGCATTGAATGAAAATCTCACTGAACTATCACCGTCTCTCCATATAAGTGGATCCATGGATGTTTGAAACCTTTCTTCATGCCATTGATGTATATACTTTATATCACATAATTCTAGGTCAGCGTTGGATACATGCAATGAAATTTGTGTGCTCCACATTTCATCAATATGTCAAGTTCCCAAATGATGGTAAATATTTTACCTTACTCATAGATGTAAAACACTTTGAATATTGGAAGCTTCTGGAAGTAAATTACACTCATGAAATTTATTGTCCTTCGTGGACATATCTCACAACCTCATGTCATACTTGTTACGATAATCAGATATTGATCCCGACACACCTTTTCAATCCCAACCATCTACATCTGTTTTACAAACCATCTAAATCCAACTGACCCCTTGAATTCAAATTTTATCGAAAAGGTCTTAGTGAGTATACTCTAGAGAACATAATTCATGTTGAAAATATTTCATTATCTCCACATAGCTATGGGTGACCCAATGTACTCCACCCGAAAGAAGCTCATGTCTACCTTCTTGTAAATACCTTATGGAAATGGTATGGATATTTTAAGGTTCAAACACATGCATGGCTCTAATGTCTCTTTGTTATAAACTGATTAGATGCTTTATTGCAATGTATCTTTAAACTACAACAAAGCCCAAAAGATGATTAGAATTACTAATTGGAAGGGAAAAGGACCTCATCCATGAGAAAAATCTTATCTTTAACTTCTATTATATGAATAAAATATATACTTTCATGTTTTATGTAATGAAACCTTTCAAAAGAGGCTAGTAATATTTAACATAACGACAAGTGAATAGGACTTTGGCTCTTAAGTTGAGATCGGTTCCACATATAGTCTCTTTGAAGACCTAATTGATACAAATCTGTTCCTTAAAACCCTATCCATTCTTACCCTTTATGTTGTTTATGCATCCCTTATCCATTAGGACCAATAAAATCATATCTCTATGGACCTATTTCGAATGATGATGCCATCAAGGATTTCCTTGAGGCTTACGACCCTATTCCCTCATCGGATCACAATAAGGGTTTTGATATAGATGTGGATGCTTTAACATACTTTGGAGAGTAATTTGAGTACTCTAGTCCATCAAAAATTAATAAAATTAAAAATTAAGAAGAAGAAACACAACATCTTGTAGTGAAAACCTCGCCAGGGCATTATTTAAGAAACAAAAACATAAGAAAGAGAATAACTAGAAAAAGAAAAGGATGTGTCTCCTATAAAAATATTCTAAGCTATTAGAGAGATGAGATTCAATGCTATATCAACCAAATGACCTCAATAAACCTACAACATCATTCTAATACAATGATATATACAAAATGTTAGTAGAAGAGACTGCTACAATCAACATTGGAACAAACTCTAGTCCTAAATTGTTATAGCTTGGTGCAAGCTTATAAAAATAAGAGATTGTGACATTTATAACACTTGTCATAGAATTTCAGGGTGTATTTACATGGTCCTATAAGGATATTCTAGGATTAGATCCATCCCTTTTTTGTACAACATTGTGGTTTGCCCAAACGTGAACCGTGTAAAACAAAAATTGGGAAAAATGCATCCTAAGGTTACATTTCTATCAAGAAGAAACTCAATAATTTGCTTGAATCTAGTTTTATCATATCTATATATTACTCTAAGTTGATATCTAACATGGTTCTTGTTGCAAAAAATACACCCTAGGCATCCATATTTTCACTAACTTTCAGGATATCAACAAAGCCTATCCTAAGGATGAATTTCCTCTACCCAACATCAACATGATTTTCAAATCTACAACAGAGCATGAGATGTTATCCTTAAATGATGGTTGTTCAAGATATAATAATATTTAGATAGCTAGGAGGATCAACACAAGTCATCTTACCACCCTAGGCTACATTTTGTTACAAGGTCATGCCTTTTAGCCTTAAGAATACAGTGTAATATACCAATGTGCAATGATTATTTTATTTCATTATCTACTTCATGACATTATTGATGATTATGTTGATGACATCCTTACTAATTCCAAGACCAAGTATGCCATCCAACCGTTTTTGTGGCATATTTTTGAACGACTAAGAGAATATAAGGTTCACCTTAATCTATAAAAGTGTTTCTTTGGTGTTGCTTCAAGGAAGCTCCTAGGATTTAAAGTCTCATGGATATGAATTGAGGTTGATGTTAATAATTTAAAATAAATTATGGATATTCCCCCTATAGAACTTTTTTCATGTACAAGGTCTTCAAGGAAAATTTCATTCTATATCAAACTTTATATCTCAACTTGTAGACAAGTGCCATCATTTTAACCAACTTATCAAGAAGGATGTCCAGTTCAAATGGACACAAGAATGTCAATATTATTTCACTAAATATAAATAATATTTATCAACCCCACTAGTATTAATGCAACCTATTCCAGATAAGCCCATTCTTTTGTATACATCATGTGATGTGACTTTTTCCAAACTAATAAGTTCATATAAAAAAACATGATTTTCCATATAAAACAACCAATAGATATTTATTGCACATGAATTTTAATTCCTTTAACAAAAATCAAAATATACATATTAAAATTTCTTTTTTAAATATGAAAAATGTAAATTCATCACGAAACAATAGTTGTAAAATTATTTACTTATCTATATATAGGGATAGGAAGGACTTTATGTTCCTCAATGAATTCATGCATGGTAACCCGCAGATCTAGCACCTCAAGCTATGGCCACATTATATGGAGGAATTAAATCAATTAAAATATCTTCTTGCCTCGGCCAGAACCATATTGAGTTATACTTTATGTACCCTAGTTAGGACAGCCTTCAAGAATGCCCCTCTCTAATGCCCACCACTTGCCTTCACTTAGATCACATAAAAATTATTGATCCGCTCCCAAAAAATATCCCCCTCTCTCTATTTCTCTCCACAAAAACACTATCATGACCATTTCTAGTACAAGGTAGCCCAGTGATGAAATCCATACTCATAGATTCCCATTTCCATTTAGGAATTTTAAGAGGTTGCAACTTACCCGGTTTACTACATTGCTCTGATTTTACTTTTTGACAAGTTAAACATTGTTGCACATAAGTTATAATATCTTGTTTCATTTTAGGCCAAAAGTAATTCTTTTTTATAGACAAATAAGTTTTCTGAAATCCAGGATGACCAACAATAGGGATATCATGAGAATCTCTAAGGATTTGATTTTTAAGTCCAGGAAGGTCTGGTATACACATTCTATTCTTATAATAAAATAATCCATTAGACCTAATTAGATAAGAAGTAAGTCTATCATTTAAATGTACATTACTAGTTTCATTTTTCAAGCCTTCATAAAGTTCTTGAAATATACATCAGTAGATAACTTAATTTTAATAGATTGTTCAAAATTACTTCTTTCTAAAGCTAAAGCATTAACAAAAATTCTTTTCCTGCTTAATGCATCCGCTACTAAATTGTCTTTTCCAGGAACATATTGAATTTCAAATCATACTCACTAAGCAATTCAACCCATCGATGTTGTCTCATATTCAATAAAGGTTGAGTAAAGATATGTTGTAAACTTCTATGATCAGTTTTTATAGTAAATTTGTTCCCTAACAAATAGTGTCTCCAAATTTTCAAAGCATGTACAATCCCTAACAATTCTAAATCATGTATAGGATAATTTTTTTGGTAGGAAGTAATTTCCTAGATTCATAGCTTACAACTTTATTGTCTTGCATTAATACACCACCAATACCGAACCACATGCATCAATAACTACAAAAAATGGTTTAGAAAAAAGTGGAATACATAAAATGTAAGACGATACTAATGATTCCTTTAATCTATTAAAAGCTTGATCACATTCTCTAGTCCATTGATAAGGTTTATCCTTTTTTGTTAAATCAGTTAATGGAGAAGCTATCTTAGAATAATTCTTAATGAATCTACGATAAAAACTAGACAAACCAAGAAAACTTCTTATTTCATGCACATCTTTTGGTATTACCCACTCTTGGACAACTTTTACTTTATATGGGTCTGGTGCAATTCCCTTTTGAGAAATTATATGTCCTAGATAAGAAACTTCAGTTTTAAAGAATTCACATTTGCTCACCTTCCCATAAAGTTGATATTTTCATAAAGTTTCTAAAACTAACCTAACATGGTGTTCATGTTCTTTTTCAATTTTTGAGTATATCGAATATCATCTAGAAATATAATCATAAACACATCTAAGAAATGTATAAACACATCGTGCATCAAATTCATAAAAGTTGCAGGAGCATTAGTTAACCCAAAAGGAATAACTACAAATTCATAATGTCCATATCTAGTTCTAAAAGTAGTTTTTAGAATATTTGATTCTTTAATTCTAATTTGATGATACCCAATACAAAAATCAATTTTAGAAAAGTATGTAGCACCACTTAATTGATCTAATAGATCATCAATTCTAGGTAAGGGATATTTATTCTTGATGGTCAATTTATTTAGTTGTCTATAATCAATACACAATCTCATAGTTCCATATTTCTTCTTAACAAATAATACTAGTGCACCCCATGGAGAAACACTTGGTCTAATTTTTCCTTGTTTAAGCAATTCATATAATTGTACTTTAAGGAATCGATTGTCGATAAGGGGCTTTGGATACGAGTTCATCCCTGGGAATTAGATCTATGGCATGCTCTACAATTCTTCTCGGGAAAACATCCATAAATTCTTGAACTATAGGTTGGATATTGATGTCTAACTTAGTTCCATCATCACCCTAAGTCACCATTACACAAAAAGATTTACAATTTTTCCTAAGACTCCTTTTTAATTGCATAGCAGAAATGGTTTTAAGTTTAATGGGCCTTTTTGTCCCTTGTAAAGTTTTAAAAGAATTATTTTTATCTTTTATAACAACTTGTTTATTTTCACAACTAATCAAAACATTGTTTTTCTCTAACCAAGTCATTCCTAGGATTTCATCATATTGTCCTAGTTTCAGTAAATGAAAATGATCACAAGAATCAAGATCGTCTAATTGAATTTTTAGGTCTTCTATCATGGCTCCAGTATGTCTAATTATCCTTCCATCTAGCCATCTCAACTGCGATAGGATCTATTTCTTTGAAAGACAAATTTAATTTAGAAACAATATTAGGAGAAATAAAACTATGACTACTACCTGAATCAACTAAGAATACCACATTTTGACCTTTAATTCTACCTTGTAATTCTATCAAAGAAATTGATGATGTATTGTACCTATATCAACTGCAGCATGAATTTTCATAGTTGAAGTTTTATCCTTCTTTTGATCAATACCATTCTGCTGATTTTTATTACTATAATGTTTTTGATTTTTAATATCATTTTTATTCCACCCTTTTGATGTTTGTGGACACCCCTTTGCATAATGGTTTTCTCCACAATTCCAACATTTAATCTCATTAGGACTTTTCTTAGCAAACTCTTTGTTTCCATTTTTTTGTTGATTTCCAAAACTAGCATGCCTACATTGTGCAGTCTCAGAAAATTTTATTTTTCTATTATTCCCATATAATGAATTATTATTCTTTCTCTTAAAATCCTCATTTCATTTTCTCTTAATCTCATTTTGCTTTTCAAATTGTTCTGCTATTTGACAGGCCTCATCTACTATAGTTGGTTTACCGCACCAAACACTAGCCTTATAATCCTCTCTAAGTCCATTGATGAATCTAACAACTCTATCTCTTCCTGAAATGAAAGGTACAAACCTATTTAATCTTTCAAAATTTGTCGATACTCATTTACTTTTTGTGCACGTTGTTTCAAATCAAAGAACTCATTTTGTCTTTCCTGTAGGAAATAATCTGAAAGGTATTTATTTTGAAACAAAGTTTTAAATTGATCCCATTTAATTTTGTGAGGTCTTAGTTTTTTTTTTATTTTATAGTGTATTCTCACCGGTTTAAAGCAGCATTTTTCAGTTGATAGGATGATATTTGAGTCCTATTTTTACCATCAAGATTTTGTAAATCAAAATAACGTTCTAAACTAGATAACCACCTCTCCTAGTTCTTCTCCCGGATCCTACATCACCCGAATATTCTCAAGCTTTGATTTTTTTTTGCAAAGTGCTTAATTTCCTTATTATTTCTACCTCCTTATCGAATTAGAGGACTCTAATCGGAACTAGAAGAATGTTCATCAACGAATTTGAATTATCAATGGGTTGGAAATTCCTCTTTTTACTTATTTTTTATCAGACTTATCATTATCCTTAGTATTTTTCTTCATGGAATTAGCAAATTGCTTTTTCAAAATTTCAAATTGTGAAGTAATCTCTTCTACTTCCCTAGATAGTTGTTGATTTCGTTGTTCATGTTCAAGGTAATCCAGATCATGTTCAGATTCCATCTTTAAAAGTATTTTGTGTTTACACACAAATTCGTGTAAGGGAATCTAGAAAAAAACTTCATCAACTCAAAAAAATAAAATAAAATAATAATAATAATAAGTGGAGCTTCAATGTAATGTAGTTCTTATAATTTAAATAATAAAAATGAGTATCAACCAATAAGTGAATCAACTTCTTGATGTCTCCTTGTACTATTATTAATGCTTCTCTTTCTTCTAAATATTAGTTTTACGTGGTCCCTAACTTCTAACACATTTTCCACTTTTATTTTCTCAAAATTTCTCAATCCACTGATCACAATGATGAATTATATTCCCTAATTTCTTAAATAAACAGGGACTTTAATATCTAGACAACTCTGAATAATTTTCCAACTATTGAATTGTAAATGATACTCATTTCAATATATTAAGGAAATCTTTGAGTTTTTCCTAAAAGTTGAGCACGATAAAATAAATATAAACAAATAAATAAAATAAATCAATAAATTCGCTAAATTATTTTTTTAAATAAAAATTAAATTGAACTCTATACCTTATTAATTCCATTACTTTGAATGAGGATTTTTAATCAAAAACATATATTTAAAATATATATAAACCTTAAATTCCATCAAATGTATAATAAAAATATCTTATCAATATTTACAAAAATTTATGTCACACTCGCTATACTTTATTAATATTTGAAATGGTTCCATTTTTTTATTTTTATTTTTTTGGGTGATATTTACCACAATTTCATATATCTTATGATTTCAAGACTTACCTTTTACGAATTTAATCACTTATGTTTAAGTGCTATTATTTTCCCTTCATTCTTTCTAACGAAAAATTTATTAATATTTTAATAATATTTAAATTTTCTCTTATATAAAATATAATATCAATTTAAAGTGGGGTAGTACTTATTAAATAATAAGTAATTATATTATTTAAAATTTATTGATATAATTTTCACTAAAAATTGAAAACAACTAACATGATGATATAATATTTTAAAAAGATGTTTATGTTTTTGAGTTAATATTGAGTTTAAAAGTATTATAAGATTTTGAATTCTAAGTTTCTTAGTAATGCAGCCCCCTTTATAAGAAAGGTCGAGTGGCATGGCACTTTAGGGACCTAGATTAGGTCATGGAAATACACATATAGGTGGTTATTTGCAACTGCCTTCCTCTAATATAGATTTTTAAACTATGTGGCCACATAGACTAGGTAATTTGATTTTTAATTTATAGAACTTAGTTTATATTACATTATAGTTAATTTCTGGGTTTGTATAATATATAGTTTTTAAAATAATTTGATTTAATTTATATATTTTGTGAACATCTTTTATAGTATTTATCATAGTTAAGTTATAAATTATAGGGTTTAAATAAAAGAGTTTTTCACACACAAGTGTAATTTATTTTGAATAATAAAGATGTAAAAATTATTAACACAATATCGGAGAGACATGAAACTAGTGTGAGCTAAAGTTAAAATTGAATTCCTATTTTCATAGATTTGTGTCTTGTTTGCTTTTTCAATTTAACCTTAGGTAAATTAAATTTTTTACATATTTTCATGTAGTAAAACACAAATAATTAAATATAAGCCTAATTTTATGAGAGAAGTTATTAAATTAAAATATTTCACCAACCAAATTAACCCTTTGTCATAGGGCTTATAGGATTAATTGCTCTAATACCAAAATGTGACGTGACTTTTTCCAAAATAAAAGTTCATGTAAAAGAAACATGCTTTTCCATATAAAACAACCAATAGATATTTATTACACATGAATTTTAATTCTTTTAACAAAAATCAAAATATACATATTAAACTTTCTTTTTTAAATGTGAAAAATGTAAATTCATTAGAGAAACAATAGTTGTAAAATTATTTACTTATCTGTATATAGGGATAGGAAGGACTTTATGTTCCTCAATGAATTCCTACGTGGTAACCCAGATCCGGCACCTCAAGCTATGGCCACATTATATGGAGGAATTAAATCAATTAAAATATCTTCTTGCCCGACCAGAACCATCTTGGGTTATACTTTATGTACCCCAGTTAGGACACCCTTCAAGAATGCCCCTCTCCAATGCCCACCACTTGCCTTCACTTAGACCACATAAAAATTATTGATCCACTCCCCAAAAAAATCTCTCCCTCTCTCTATTTCTCTCCCCATCATGGATTTAAATAATTCCCCTCGGTGGTTTGGTAACCAACACACCCTTTCATAACAATTCTTTTACAAATAATTACATTTACCCCTAACGGGTCTTACAATTGTAAATTTTAATCCCTCCTTTTTATAAGGAGTTAGAGAAATCATTTAAATCTTTATTCCTCCCCATTTTATAAAGGGAATTCCATGTACATAACTCCCTACTCTATTTTAAAGGGGTCTTATATATATATATATATATATATATATATATATATATATATATATATATATATATATATATATATATATATATATATATATATATATATATATATATTTCTTCTACTTTAGAAGTCAACCTTTGAAAATAACTTTAGAGTAATTATTTTCTTTTCATTTCCTTTTGGGGAATTTTGTAACGTAACACATCATCCATGGAACATCCTATCGAGCATTTATTGTTCAACACAATGATAAAGGACAAGAACAATGTCTTTGCTACCTTAATAAGACATTGATTGAACATGAACTCAAATACTATCAAGTTGAGAAAATATGTTTGTCACCGGCGTTCAATTTTCATAAGTTATGAACATTACCTACTAAATCATACAACAAAGTTTATTTCCAAGGTTGATCCTTTGAAATATATACTTTCGAGACATGTTTTAACCAATCGGATGTCTACTTGGTTTGTACTCCTAAGTGATTTTAATATAGAATTTTTCACTAAAAGGCCATAAAGGGTAAATCTATGGTAGATCAACCGGATGTAGTACCACCTTTGTTGGGATTTTAGCCATTACATTTTGATTTTTTTGGCGAACAATTCCTATATATTGATTAAGTACTTTCATGGAATCTATTTTTCAATGGATCTTGCATCGTGCATAGATCGAGGATTTGGCATTTTGCTATGCACACCGGATGGCAATGTTATACCCAAGTCATATTGTATTTTTTCCAATGCACTAACAACATCATGGAATATGAAGCTATAATAGCAGGTTTAGGATTTGCTATATATTTTTGGATCCAAGAGCTAATAGTTTTCAAATATTCCCTTCGATCATCAAGTAGGTAAATGGAGAATATTAGGTAAAGAATGATAACATTGTTCCTTATACGTAGATGGTTGAAAATCTTAAAGGTTACTTCTAGTGGATTCCATTTAAATAAGTTTCTCAAGCATAGAATAAAGTAGAAAATGCAATGGAAACTTTCACATCCCTTATTAAATTTGATACAAATAAAAAAAATTATTTTCTCATCAAACATCTTTTGTTGTCCTCGTATAGGATCTTCTACACCACTATGGTGTGTGAGATTGTTGGTCCTTGATTTAATTAAAATAGAATTAAATCTATATTTCAGATTAATTAGTGTAATAAATGATGTAAAAATTCTAAAATAAAGTAATGACACAAGAAAGAAAGTATGTAACATGTAAAACCCTAATCAATAAGAAGACATGGCAAGACTTAAATGATTTTCAAATGAATACGAAGTGACATGCGAAGGTGAAATTATTGAACAAGCTATAGATATCATTGGTATTTCACACTCAGTAAATTTTGTAACTCGGGAATAGAGCTAGACAGCGCACCTAGTGTAGGTCAAAGGTGCTGGGAGTAAGAGACTGGATTTGACCGCTAGTGGTTGTACAAATGCTTAGAAACTGATTTCCTCTGTGTCACAAGGGTTTCACCGTTAGCTCATGTATATCTCTTGATATTCACTACTTGATCATTGAGGGTACCTCTAACCTACAAAAGAATGTCTACATGCACATTTCCAAAACCACATCAAATCGATAAAAATATGTAGAATGTTGAGTTAGATTGACCCTAATGGTTAGTTGATAAGTGAATTTACTTCCGATTGCCATACTACATATTATACCCCATGAACATCTTTTGTGTGTGTAGAAATGATGCCCTAGGATTCCCTTGTGCAAGTTACACAAATGATAGCGGGCTAGATCTAGAATGTAGCAATGTATAGTATGTGTGGATGGAATAAAATAGACTTCCCCTCCTATGCATTATGCATAGAACTATGTAGCCCTTGTCCCTTGAATGGATACTAGATGGATGTTGTTGAAGTGTTTTAGTGCCTTTGGATGCAAGATTAGGTGGTAATAGAAATTCTTAGTTCTTGTTCCCTTATTTTTGAGAAGTAACTAAGTATATATATGATTCCCTTGTTTGAATTTCACAATTGACAACTAGAAGGCTGATTGAGTGAAAAAATGCCCAAAGTAGATAAAAGAGGCCCCAAAAAGTAAGTAAAGGTAAGAAAGGCTTAGGAGCACCCATTATGGACGAAGCACTGGTGATTCTATTCTAATTGGTTGCCGAGTCTCTAAGGTCAGAAAGGATAAATTAGTCTAGTTCCGTCATGACTATAGGGTGTGTAAGACCAAAGAGAAGACAAGAGACTAATAAAAGAGGCCAAAGATATGTCAACCACTAGTTTTCTTTCTTACGAATCATATATACATTAGTATGTTTTTGGACCTAGAACTTTACCCAAGTGCGTGATTTTTTGTCTACATTTTCCCCACTTTATGTTGTTTAGTGAATACTTGATAACATAAAGTAGATAAGAGATGTGTTCCCGATGATCTTGTAGAGAGTGTGCCCAATAGCATTCCAAGTGGAAAGATGAAGCATGGAGTGATTTCCAAGTGTAGTGTGGAGACTAGGAAAGGTAAGTGGGAACCTATGGGTGAATAATATCCATTATAGCGTGTTTTTGTAGCCTATGTGAGCTTCTTCCGTAAGTATGAAATTGTAAAAGAAGAGAAAATAAGTAGTCAAAGTTATGTATATGATAGATTAGATAAATAGATGTATAAGTATGTAAAGAGTGTAAAAGTGTATAAAAAGGAAAGTGTGCAAAGAGAGTAAAAGATAGAAAAGTGTGCACTGATATGTAAGAGAGTAAAAGATAGAAAAGTGTGCACCTGATATGTAAGAGAGTAAAAGATAGAAAAGTGTCTAGTTATTTGAAGTTGTTGATTTGAATGTTTAAGGTGATGTTGGGTGAACTTGTGCTAAGAGAATTTTTTTTGGGCGATCTCACACCAAGTGAAAGTTTTTTTGGGCAATCTCATGCCAAAGATCAAGAATTGGTGAGAGAGGTTTAGTTTTACTATCCTTCCATGACTCTTCCTAATAAGCACCCCTACAAACGATACATCTTGATTTGTTCTATTTCTCCTTATTAGTTCTAAATTGTTTCTATTATACCGATTGTAGGAAAGAAAATTCATTCTCGTGGATCAAGGACAATTTCTATTACTATAGAACTACTTTGTTACCTACTATATATTGTGTTATGCTGAAAAAATGATTGTGTCTACACCCTAGGAAATCGTGCCCATGGGAGGATAGGAGTGCTCGGATGTTAGTGTTGTTGCAAATCAGCAAGAACCCCTCGGATGTTGATTAGATTTCTAGTTTGATCACCCTATGCATCCAAAGTGTGATTGCACAACATTGAATCCTCTTCCCAAGTGTGGGACTTACAAAATGGAAGAAAAATCTCCAGATTAGAGGTTTGTTCCTCAACTCCTCTAATCAGCTATTTCACTTGCATAATTACAGAGGTTTAAACTCCTAAATCTACTCTAAATTCCAAGGAGACAGAGATAGAGAATGCAAAAAGAAAGAACTAATGCTAATAGGTGATGCACCAAGGAGTTTTAGACACTCTTGTGTATGAAATACATAATCCACAAGGAAACATAGCACAAAACATGCACAAATGCTCAAAATGTAATGAAATATCAAGAAAGCAATGATAGATATATGAAAGGATTGAGGGATTTTAATCATAGAACATATATCAACATCTCAGATCCAATACGACATTACAAAGAATCCGAGAGGCAAGAAAAGGTGCTATATTACATGGAAAGGTAAAATTTCTTCACAAATTCTGCCAAGGAGGAAGAAAAAGGAAGTTGCAGAGCTGAAAAAGTGTCTCTCCTTGCAAAATGAACTCATTCTGGCTTTTACAGTGCAAACCACGACCCTAGGAGAGAGAAACATGGGAAAACGTGCAAGGGGTTCAACCATTGACCAAAATGCCATCAAAACAGCATGGGCGCCTTGACAGACCCATTCCCTGACATTTTTAACCATGTTGGGAGAGAATGCGAGCCATTCTTCATTAAAAATGGTGGTTGAAACGTCATTTCTGTCCATGACCACGTGCCAGAGGCATTTCTTGATTTTCTCTTTCAAAATCCACCAAAATTCAAAATAACCCTGGAATCTTGTAGAGAATTTCACCAGATTTCCATTGATATAAAGAACGTGAAAACCGAGCTCTGGATCAAAAGATATGGCGATTTGAAGTTTTAGGGCAAAACAGGGCCAAATCGGGTCGATGGGAAAAAATTTGAATTTTTGCACCTTTTTGGTCATTTGGAAAATTTTCCAAAATTTCCCATGCTCTGCCACTCTAGGTGCCACGTGGTGGCATCTCATTGGCCGCGGGCCTTTCAGGGGAAAATTTTTCCAAAAAACTTCGTCAAGCCATAACTTCAAAAATACAAGGAGTTAGGAGGAAAACTTTACCTTTCTAGAAAGCTGAGAAAGAGCTCTATCCAATGGTGCCATTTCCAGAAGGTTTTGAGTGCCTAAAAAGCAAAATTTTGTGACTGAGGCACAAGAGAGGGAAGAATGAGAGGAGTTAGCCACAAAATGAGCAGGGGGCACATTTTGGATAACAATTTTGGCGACTCAGAGGGGTCATCTGCCTGCTGGATGAAGTTACCAGTTGCCTTTTAGCAATCCATTGGGTATGGAGTCATAAGAAATAACCTGAAACCAACCTGATATCTTGAAAACTTCCCTCTGAGCCACTTGAAACCCATTGAACTTAGAGTTGTTCTCACCAAAATGCCACTTAAAATAGTTGTGCAAGAGCAAAACCAGCAGCACCAAAACTATTTACAAAACTAAAAATCATACATGCTCCAAATGGAACATGCAGAGTGTGCACAAGCACTTCTTTTACTGAAAGCAAACCTACCTACTCTATTCTAACTAGAAGCAAAGGTAAGCTAAACAAACCCTGCAACTAGTTGTGTAAAATAGCTTCCTTTCTTCAAAATTGGCAACCATGCAACTGATTTGGCATTGAACATGGCTGATTGGATGAATGGAAAATCAACAAGAAGCTGGTCTTCCACCCAAATCATCAAGGTATCAGGTGAAGGAAAATTCAATACCTCTTTTAGTTGTTCTGCATTTGGATTGGAGAGGTATGACAGCTGATCCTTGGTTCTTTGTAGCTCATCCTCATGCTTAGGAGCAAGCATGACTGGTTGTGACTTCTCCTTTGGTTCCAATGAAGCCAAATACCTAATTGGGCAAGGTATGGTCCTTTGAGTATACCCATTGCCCTGATTTTCAACTCCAAGAATGGAGTTCTCTTGTAAACCCTTTTGAATGGATGGTGCAGAAGCAAAGGTAGAACCTTTTTTCCCTTTCTCTTCCTCCAATGAAGGACATGAAAGATTAAAATCTTCCAATCTTGGTTCTAAAGAGCTGCTATAAGATGCAGGCTGCTGCAAATGGGTGCTCTCCTTCATGACAATAGGCTCAGGTGTTTGGAACGTGGATGATGAAAGAGAGAATGGTAGGAACTCAACCGGTTCTTCTTCATCAAAACAGTCCTCCAAATCTGACAGATAAACTACCTCATTGTTTTCCTGCTGCAAATGCTCAACTTCCTCCATGGTATCCTCTTGATCTGTAACTTGATCATCATGGTTTATTTCATCCTCCAACATTGAGTTTGAGAGATCAAACTCTTCTTTAGCACTAGAACTCGAGAGAGATGAAGTAGAAAGAAGAATTGAAGGTTCTCTTATAGCCTGCTTTGCGCTCAAAGCCCTTGGATCTGAAATTTTCTCCTCCACAACTAGAATGTGCTCCTCTTCTTTTGGATTTGGAGCATCTTCTCCCTCTTCTACTATTTTAAGACAATCTTGTTCTCGATAGAAATCTTCCTCTAGCACGAAGTTTGTTAAGTCAAACTCTTCGATCTACTGCTCTAGAGGACAAGTTGGGACTGTAGGATCTTCTTCAGAGCTTTCTTCCTCCATGGCTGATTGTGCAACTTGAATTGAATCAGCATTCTCTTCAAATAGAATGCTAACATGGACACTACTTTATGAGAAAACTGATTGCTGATCTGCTTCTTCTTTTTTCTCTTCTCCTACTGCCAACAAATTCAATCCTAACCACCACTTGTTTTCTAACTCCAACCTCTTCTAAAGGCTTAACCATCAAGGGGATCTTTGTCATCCCAAATTTAAGAGCCCAACTCTTGAGACTTCGAATTTCTTCATCCTTGTTTGGATTTTCTTTTTGCTGTTGTTTTCCTTGACTAGAATTCTGATTTTTATCCTCCCAACATGGATTTGGGAATGCAAGAGGAGAAGTGGATTGTAACTCAAATGGCTCGGAAATTTTTTGTGGTGGTGGAGGAGGTAGAAACTCTTGTTTCTTTGGAGGAGAGGGTATTTCTGTTAGCTTTTGTGGAGGGGATGACTGTTTGGAAGGAAAGGGGAAGGAAGAATTGAGATGTGGTGGAAGACTAGGGAATGGAGAAATGGAATTAACTCCTGGGGCAGCATTGACTGGATTTAGAATTTGAAATTCCAAATGAGATGATGCTACTTGAGTAATGGGAAGAGAAAACCAGATGATGGTGTAGAACTTACCCATTGACAAGGTTGTTCAACACCAAGTGTATAGGCCTCTATTTCTGCTGTCCATTGTGCAAGTTGGGGCAGCATCTTCATCATGAAGTCTAGCTTCTCCTGAGGGCTGAAGTGTCTTGGAAAAGGGCCTCCCCATGGACAAGGAGTCCTGCAACCAATTCTGAAAGCTTTCATTTGTGCTTGAGCCCTGGATAGCACCATGTTTACCTCCATCTTTTGGATTTGTTCCAGCAGATCTGCATTTTCTTCTTGACTACCCTCACAACCAACATACCCTTGTGCTTGACATGCTTCATATCCAAACTGACTTTGGCAGTGCTTTGCTCATATGGGTAGACATGCTGATTTTGAATTTGATCAAAATGCTGATTTGGAGGATTTGTAAAACATGTTGGAGGTGTGATATACTGCTATTGTAAATGTGAATTCCATGATGGAAATGAAGTCATGATTGCACAACTTCATGGAATGGAAAAGAATGAAAATGATGGAAAAAGAATGGATGGAAATGAATGGAAAACAGTCTGCAACTTAGAGAATGAGTTGTTTACCGATAGAGTCACCGATGTGCTTTTGAAAGTGCCTCCAAAGGCTGAATCTTTAACAGAACACACCAACCTCAAAGATAAAGTTAAAGACCTATAGAGTCCCACCGGTGTGCCAAAATTGTTGTTGCAAATCAGCAGCACCCTTGGATGTTGATCAAATTTCTAGTTTGATCACCCTATGCATCCAGTGTGATTGCACAACATTGAATCCTCTTCCCAAGTGTGGGACTTACAAAATGGAAGAGGAATCTCTAGATTAGAGGCTGGTTCCTCAACTCCTCTAATCAGCTATTTCACTTGCACAATTGCAGAGGTTTAAACTCCTAAATCTACTCTAAATTCCAAGGAGACAAAGATAGAGAATGCAAAAAGAAAGAACTAATGCTAATAGGTGATGCACCAAAGGAGTTGTAGACACCTGATGCTACATGAAATACACAATCCACAAGGAAACACAACACAAAACATGCACAAATGCTCAAAATGTAATGAAATATCAAGAAAGCAATGATAGATATATGAAAGGATTGAGGGATTTTAATCACAGAACATATATCAACATCTCGGATCCAATACGACATTACGGTGATCCGAGAGGCAAGAAAAGGTGCTGCATTACATGGAAAGGTAAAATTTCTTCACAAATTCTCGCCAAGGAGGAAGAAAAGGAAGTTGCGAGCTGAAAAGTCTCTCCTTGCAAAATGAACTCATTCTAGCTTTTACAAAGGTGTAAACCACGACCCCAGGAGAGAGAAACGTAGGAAAACATGCAAGGGGTTCAACCATTGAACAAAATGCCATCAAAACAGCATGGGCACCCTGAAAAACCCATTCCCTGACATTTTTAACCATGCTGGGAGAGAATGCGAGCCATTCTTCATTAAAAATGGTGGTTGAAACGTCATTTCTGTCCATGACCACGTGTCAGAGGTGTTTCTTGATTTTATCTCTCCAAAATTCACCAAAATGTAAAAATAACCCTAGAATCTTGTATATAATTTCACCAACTTTCCATTGATATAAAGAACGTGAAAAACTGAGCTCTGGATCGAAAGATATGGCGATTTGAAGTTTTAGGGCAAAATAGGGCCAAATCGGGTCGGTGGGAAAAATTTGAATTTTTGCACCTTTTTGGTCATTTGAAAATTTTTCCAAAATTTCCCCATGCTCCACCACTCTAGGTGCCATGTGGTGGCATCTCATTGGCCACAGGCCTTTCAGGGGAAAATTTTTCCAAAAAACTCCGCTGAGCCATAACTTCAAAAATACATGGAGTTAGGAGGAAAACTTTACCTTTCTGGAAAGATGAGAAAGAGATCTATCCAATGGTGCCATTTCTAGAAGGTTTTGAGTTCCTTAAAAGAAAAAAATTTGTGACTGAGGCACAAGAGAGGGAAGAATGAGAGGAGTTAGCCACAAAATGAGCAGGGGGCACATTTTGGATAACAGATTAGTGTTTTTTTACATTGGTGTTTTCTCTGTGTTTTGAACCCAAGACAGATTCTCATTCAATATGTGACTATGTTCCTATGTCATTTATGTACCGTGCTAATTTTAATTGTATCTCTCGAGCTATTTTAGGGGTCATTTATTCACCCAATGTATGCTCTGTCTCGTTTGGGGTGCATGTCACAATAGTAAAATAATGCAACCCAAAGGATAGGACCTGATGTTGCTTTGAAGTGGATACCTATAGGGGGTAGGGGATGTATAAGGTAGAAACCAAGGCACATGTAGATAATAGAGGCTAGTAATAATTGTTAGTATTATAAGTAGATATTATGCAAAAGAAGACAATGTAACAATCAAGTGTGTAGACAAGATAGACCATGAAAATCAAGTTTCAAACATGGGACAACACTCATAATGTAACAGTCAATGAGATTTGAAGCTTCCAAAATCATACAATGATCACACAAGACATAGGGCGTAGCCCGTAAGCAATATCATATAGTATAAAACAAGATCAAGAAAAATGTATCACATTACCATTGTTTCTTATTGTACTAAAAAGGTAAATGTTGCACATGAAGCATCCAATCGCATGTTATAAAGATAAATAGTATGTAAAAACATGTATATATCAGTGAAAATAAAGTTCTAGTAAGAATAAGTAGTAAATGTTGAAACAATAGAACATGAAGTGTGTGAGAGTAGTCAAGGTAGATGCCCCTAGGAGCATCGGTGGGACCGTAAAAAGGTACGATTTCAAGCATCATTCTAACATGTAAAAACCTATAAGAGATTTACATTCACCTCAAAATAACAAGTGAACGTGCATGTTTATATATAGGAACATGATGACATATAAAGAATCTTTCTTGCATGGAAAACAAAGTGTAACATATAAATAGAATAAGATCGCAAGAATAAATGTAGCCAAGATAAGAAAATGTTGTGTGTGGGTGTGATGGTGCGGTATGAAAAATGTAAATATGATAGAGCAGCATGCCCCATATTGATGTGTATGAGATGAGGTTCATTTATAAATGCTCCCTCAATAATCAAGAATGAACCATAGAACAAGATTGTGTCATCAGGAAATGAGTGTGTTGTGTGAGAGTAGATGCTATAAAATATGTATCATGAAGCACAAAATGTGAACTTTAGTGGATGTGAGGTTCATTTTATAAATAGACCCTTCGTAGTCAAGTATGAACCATGGAACTAGAGTGTGTCATCGGTTAAAAATAGAAATTATGTGAGTCAATGATGTATTGATGCTTATAAATATATTCATGAAGTGTGGAGCGAGAGAGAGTAGTAGATGTTATGAAAGATGTATCATGAAGTATTGATCTCAAAGTGTAGTGAGAGTAGAGGATGTGAGGTTCATGGATGAAGTGTGCCCTTAAAAATATAGTGTGAACCATATCACAAGAGTGCATCATCAGGTAGTGATGATACAAAATGTGTACCAAAGATGTAAGAGTTCTTAGAAAGGTAAACATGAAGCACAAAACGTGAAGTGTAGTAAAGAAGCTAAGAGTAGACAATAGAGAGAGTAGATAGTGACGGAGTGAGGGGGAAATGTGATGCCCCCAAGTGTGTATATCATGATCTATTAATAAATAGATGTGATCGAGTGTGAGAAATAATATCCATGGTATGTATAGTGCACGAAAGGATTCATACAGTATATAGAAATTAGTATGTGTATCATGAGTAGAAGGATCCATAAGTAAGCATGAGTAGAAAAATGTGTATGGAGTAGTATAGGAGCATAAATAGATGTGGCAAGGTGTGATCATGCTATAGATAAGACAAATTACCGCTAAAAATATTAATTTGAATTACAAATCCAGAGCTTTTGATGAGTAGTATGGATATATAATTGTGGATTAGAATGTGTGACCGTGTTTCATGGATTCTACCACATTGTTTTAAATTTTCTATGTTCCACAGACCCTTATACTTTCCCCACTATTTTATGAGTGTAAATCCTCCATGTCACCGGTTAGGGTATAACTTCTCAATCCATGGTTATTTCCTTCATTCAATTGGTTTGATAAAACCCACGGGACATTATAATTTAGTTAGTTTGTGGAGTGCCGAACTATTGCTTTGTGGATTTTGAACTTAGTTGATTCTTTGATTCCTCCATAGAAAAAAACTCTATAGTACATGTTATCACCAAAAAATGCCACCCTCTAATTTTTCATAAATGCATAGATGAGTAATCGGTGGTTTTGGGAAACTTGGAATTGTCTCCAAGTTGTCGGACTTGCTACTTGAGACAAACCTCTAGACAAATTTGGTTCCTCTACCTAATCTTAATGTTAAACTACTCTTGCTTTTGGAAATTCAAATAACTAATCCTAATCTACCACTCTAAGGGACCAGGGAAGAGGGAGATGTATGAAAAGGGAAATCTTAAGATAACATAGGTGGTAGAACTAAGAAGAGGGGGAAAGACACTCTTAGATGAGTGAAAATGGGAGGAAAATGAAGGAGGAGAGGGCAGACATGAGTGTCATGGTCCAAAGACAACATTTGAACCCTCATTTCTATGGAGAAAAATAGAAATGAAACTTGCAAGATGCGAATAAATATGCACAAAAACCAAAAATGCAATAAAGAGGTAATATAATGCAATAAACACAAGTTAGGGAAGAGAATAGCCAAAAAAATGAATTTTATTACTTCAAAGAGATGCACAATCCATTACAATGAAGGAAGAAGGCATGAATCATCCTGTAGAGAACCAAATATGAGGCCTATAGTTTGAAATACATATACATAACTTTAAGGATGATGCACCAGCATTCCAAGAGGGTCTAACCTTTACAAATTGGAATCATTTTACAATATATAGAATATGGGGGAGAGAGAGGAGGGAAAACAGAGCGAACCTCGAATTTCAACCTTTAACCACAAATAACATGCATTGAACATGTGAAAATAGGAACGAGTACCATGTCAAAGCCATTCCCCCTTAATACATTTCTTGTAATGGAAGGAATGGGCACCATACATCATCAAATATGGTATTTGAGTTACCTAGGATTGCATCCTTTAATGTTGGATTTTATTTCCTCCTTTTCACCAACCTAAATAATACTAATCTACCATGAAGGAGGAGAGGTCGGACATGAGTGCCACGGTCCAAAAACAACATCCAAACCCTCATTTGGATGGAGCAAAATAGAAATGAAACTTACAAGATGAGGATAAATATTTACAACACCCCACAAATGCAATAGAGAGGCAATATAATGCAATAAACACAAGTTAGGGCATAGAATAGCCAAAAACATGAATTTTACTTTGCTCCATCAAGATACACAGTCCATTACAATGAAGGAAGAAGGCATGAATTACCTTGTTGAGGTCCAAAATTGATGCCTACAACTCCAAATACATATACAATGCTTAAAGGATGATGCACTATCATTCCAAAAGGGTCCAACCTTTACAAATGGGAATCATTTTACAATATTTAAAAGATGGGAGGGAGAGAGAGTGAGGAGGGAAAAGAGAGGGAAACTCAAATTTCCACCTTCAACCATAAACAACATATATTGAGTATGTGAAGATAGGCACAAGTACCCTCCCAAAGCCATTCCCCCTAATACATTTCTTCTAGGAGAAGGAATGTGAACTATACCTCATCAAATATGGTAGTTGAGCTACCTAAGACTATGTCCTTTAATGGTGGACTATATTTCCTCCTTTTTACTTGCTTTTGAAAGAGAGTATGTGAACCATGAATGTACTTGATGCTCATGAAGATAGTCATGAAGTTTGGATTGAGAGAGAGTAGTAGATGTTATGAAAGATGTATCATGAAGTATTGATATTTAAGTGTAACGAGAGTAGAGGATGTGAGGTTCATGGATTAAGTATGCCCTCAACATTCAATCATGAACCATAGCACAAGATTTCATCATCGGTAGTGATGGTACAATATGTGTACCAAAGAGGTAAGAGTTCTTAGAAAGGTGAACATGAAGCATGGAGCATGAATTATAGTAAATAATCTAAAAGTGGACAATAGAGAGAGCCGACGGTGACAGATAGGAGGAGAAGTGTGATGCCCCCAAGTTTGTATATCAAGAGTTGCTAGTAAAAGAATGTGATCAATGTGAGCAACAAGATCCAGTATGTATAGAGCATGAAAGGATGCATACCATTTATAGAAAGTAGTATGTGTACCATGAGTAGAAGGATCCATAAGTAAGTGTGAGTATAAAAACATGTATGGAGTAGTATAGAAGCATATATAGATGTAGGAAGGTGTGTTCATGTCGTAGATAAGAGAAAGTTCCGCTACAATTATTAACGTGAATTACAAAGAAAGAAATGTGTTAATGAGTAGTATGGATATACAATTGTAGATTAGAATGTGCAACTATGTTAGGGAGTTCAATGCCCCCAAGCATGCGAGTGATGGAGATATAGCTGAGGATGGAGGAAATACCATGCCATGGTGGTGGATGTAGCAATGTGTTAAGAGTATCGGTATTAGTGTTAGGGTGATTAGATTCTCCAAAGTAATTTATAGTATTTAGAACAAATGGAATTTACACTTTGTGATGCTCGGGATGTGAAATAGTATAAACCTCATGGAGAGATGTCATGGTAATAAAAGGAATAAGTGGAGGGAGATAGCTAAGGTCGACTCGGTGGATTGTGTGGGAATGGAAAGAGGATCTTTGACACCTTTTCCATATTTACTTAATTCGGCACCAGCTTAAACCTTAAAGAACCATATACCGATACCCAAGACCATAATTTTTTAAATTAGGACGAGGAGTGGCCAAAGCAGAGGCTTTAGGTGAATGATCAATAGTGTTACAAAAGGAAAATTGAGAGGGATCTTCCAAGGCCTCATAGAGCACACCCTAATATAGGAATTCAATATGCATGTGAAGGGTTGAAGGGACCACATGCATCCCATGGATCGAAGGTCATCCGAGGATAATATTATAATTAAGATTGTTACAAATTACATGGAATAGGACAGACAAAGTGCATGGCCCAACAATAATGTGAAGTGTGATTGTATCAAGACATTTTTAGGAATATTATAAAATCCACGAATACAAATATATGAGGGCATCAAGGATGCTTTGGAAAGGCCAAGTTGCTAAAGAAATGGTAGATTAGAATTGTTAAGGGAAGAGAAATTATCAACTAATTCTTGTTTAACCCTTTGTTATTAATTTTAACTTAAATATAAAGGGGTGGATCATTATCTAAAACAACTTGAGAAGTAATTTCAGTAAATGTAAAAGTAATATGTTCTTCATTAAAAGAGAGTGATGTAGTAATTCTATGGTAAACATATTTAGGAGAGGTGTTAGGATGAAGATATGTATTAGACAAAAAAAGAGTGAATTTTATTTGCACATTCAAGATTGGTCTATAAGAAGGCGGGAGCGAGAAACTCATGCTCGGTAACAATGAAAAGAAAGAAGGCTCTAGTAGTGTTAGAATGCGGGTTCACCAAATGATTAAATTAAAATAGAATTAAATCTATATTTAATAGTAAATAGTGTAATAAATTATGTAAAAATGCTAAAAACTTGAAATGACAAAAGGAAGCAAGCATGTAAAATGTAAAACCCTAAGAAAAAAATGAGATATGGGAAGACTTAACTAATTTATGAATGAACAGAAGTGATATTGGTAGGTGAAAGTGCTAAACAAGTTGTAGACAATGTCAAGTTACTTCTCACTTGTAAATTTTAGAACTTAGGGTCAAAGTCGGACAGGGGTTCCCAACATAGGGAAGAGGTGCCTGGTATTGGAAAATGGATATGGGCACTTTGGTGCATGCAAATTCTTAGAAATTGATTTCCTCTATGTTGTGATGGCTTCGTTGTTGGATCTTATCTATCACTTGATATTTTCTACTTGATCACTAGAGGTACCTATAACCTACAAAATAGAATGTCTACCTACACATGTCCACAAACCACATCAAATCTAATAAAAATATGTAAAATGTGGAGTCGAACTGACCCCAACGGTCACCCAAAGAGTGAACTTGTTATCGAGCATAGCATTACATCTCATAACTAATGTAGTTCTTTTTTTTGTGTGTAGAAATTATGCCTTAGGACTCCCTTTTCAAATTTTCACAAATGATAGCAGGATAAGTCAAGAATGTAGCAATGTATAATCTATCTAGATGGATTAAAATAGACTTCCTCTCCTATGTAGTGTATGCATAATTATGCAATGCTTGTCCCTTGAATGGATGTTATATGAATGTCTTTGAATTGCTTTAGTGCATTTTGATGCATGCTTCGATGGTAATAGTAATTATTAGTTCTTAGTATCTTATTTTTGAGAAGTAACTTTGTATATATATGATTACCTTGTTTGAATTTCGTATTTGAAAACTAGAAGGATAACCCATAAGTGAAAAAGATTCCCAAAAGAGATAAAAGCAACCCAAAAAGAATGATTAAAGGTAAGAAAGGGTCGAGTGTCCAATCTGGATAGAAGCACTTGGGTGTCGGTATCCTAACTAGGTGCCGCAGAAACCGAGGCCTTAAAGGATAAATCTGTCCATTTCTTCAAGGTTGTAATGTGTGTAAGACCAAAGAGACGATAAAATACTAATAAAAGAGGCCAAATATTGTTTTCGATCACTATTTTTCTTGCTTAGGAATCATATATACATTAGTATGCTTTTTGACCTAGAAATGTACACAAGTACATGATTTTTCGTCTACATTCTTGAAAACCCATGGTATCATGACATCTATAAATTTATCCAATATTAAACTTATCTCACAAACAAGAATTCATCTCATAAAACATCCTTAGTACAATGTGCTTGGTGTTACACCATTCTCTTTGAAACCCTTTATAGAAGATGTTATGATGGGAATCTCTTAATATGTATCTAGTAGGAAGAAAGGAATCAAACACTAGTTAAAGTGCATTTAGGTGTTTGTGGTGCACATACAAGTGGAATGGTCTTGGATAAAAAAATCTTTCACATAGTCTATTATTGTCTTGCTCGGATTTTGAAGCATGAAACTTTGTCAAAATATACCAAGAATTTTAGCGGCATGGTAATCTAATTCATACACCCTTACAACCCCTCTAACCTATCACTTTTCCTTGGCATTTTTTGAGATGGGGCTCAACTTAGTTAGTAAGATAAAGCCCGCATCCTCTAATAGCCACACATTTATCATTACTGTCATAGAATATTTCACCAAATGGGTGGAGGCCATCCTCCTCACCTACATCATTAGGTCGAATATTACCAAGTTTATCCTCACAACATCATTTTCCACTTCGACTTCCCTAGTGTTGGAGATCAAAATTGCACCCTTTCCCGAATCGGGAGAATTCATGATTTTCATGTAATATGAGATGATATCTATAATTTTGGTTTTTCAAAAGTGAGATCAACCTCTAGATAAGGTTATCTTCCTCGTCACAGCTTTGAGAAAACCTATATAAAACAACCTACTTTTAACACTATAACTACTCCTACAGACTAATCCTACACTAAAAACTCCAAGGGACCATGAAGAGAAGGATGGAAGAAAAGGAAATCCTAAGCTACAGGGTTGTGATAGCACCAAAATAACCTATGGAAATTTTCCAAATCCAGATGACGCATATGCAAGAAACTTGGAGTTGGGTTCGTAAGAATGTACTTAGTTCGGATGTAAGAGGATATAAGAACATGGAGTATGTAAAAGGGAAATTATTCACACAAAACACAATGCATTTGAAGGAAATAAATGAACCACATTTTCATTATTCATTCTTCATAAGCTTACATATAGATCCCATGAAATAAAACACCATTCGTAAGTTACGAGAGATCGACAACATCAATTTTTGAGATTCACAAAGAAGAGATGAAAAATATTCTAAGTAAAAAGAGAGAATAACCTTTTTTAAATTAAATAATCTTTTTATGTATACAATTTTTAGCATGAAGAAGGAGAGGATAGATAGGGAAAAGGACTGCTAAGTTAGAACTAAATGTGCATTGAATGAGTGTAGGCACCATGAGATTTTGTAAGTTTTTTTAGTTTACTTGTAGTACAAGTATGGTCACCTCCAAATACAATCAAAAATACATCACGACCCCCTTTAGTCTATCTCATGTCATCATAATTATCAAAATGGTTCCATACTCCATTAAATCCTATTGGTTGGGGTAGTTGTCTCTTTGGTTCTAGTTTGGTGCAGCCTTACTTCCTCCCACCGTGTTTCGTGGATTCTACCACAATGTTTCAAAAAAATGTTCTGTGGACCCTCATACTTTCCCCACTATTTTTATGAGTGGTAATCCTCCATGCCACCTATGAGAGTATAAATTATCAAAACGTGGCTATTTCCCTTCATTCTCGTGGGCTTGATAAAACCCATGGGATGTTATAATTTAGTGAGTCTATGAAGTTTCAAACTAGTGCTTTGTGGATTTTGAACTTAGTTGACTCTTTGATTCCTTCATAGATAAACAACTCTACAATACCTATTATCACCAAAAAATAGCACCCTCTGATTTGTCATGAATGGATAGATTAGTAATTGGGATTTTTGGGAAACTTTGGATTGTCTCAAAGTTGTGGGACTTGCTACTTGAGACAAACCTATAGAGAAATTTGGTTCCTCTACCTAATATTAATGCTAAACTACTCCTACTTCTATAAATGCAACTAACTAATCTTGATCTACCACTCTAAGGGACCAAGGGAAGAGAGAGATGCATGAAAGGGGAAATCCTACGATAACAGAGGTGATATCACTAAGAAGAGGGGGAAATACACTCTCATATGATTAAAATGGGAGGAAAATAAAGGATGAGAGGGAAGACATGACTATCATGGTCCAAAAATAAAATTCAAACCCTCATTTCCATGGATTAAAATAGAAATGAAACTTTCAAGATGATAATAAATATGCACAACACACCATAAATGTAATAGAGAGGAAATATATTGCAATAAACACAAGTTATGGAAACGTATCACCAAAAAACATGAATTTAATTTCTTTATAGAGATGCACAGTCCATTACAATGAATGAAAAAGGTGTGAATCACCATGTAGAGGTCCAAATATGAGGCTTGCAACTCAAAATACATATACATCACTTAAAATATGATGCACCAATATTTGAAGACATTTCAACCTTTACAAATAGGCATCATTTTAAATTATATAGAAGATGAGAGAAAGAGAGGAGGGAAAAGAGATGGAAACTATAATTTCTACATTCAACCACTAATAACATGCTTTGAATATGTTAAAGTAGGCATGGTACCCTTCCAAATCCATTCCCCTATATAATACATTGATTATAGGAGAAGGAATGGGCACCATATCTCATAGAATATGGTAGCCGAGCTACCTAGGACTGCATCTTCTAATGATGAGAACTTTCCTAGAAGTCCAACTTTGGGAAATTTGGAGTTACATGGAGAAATTTATGGTCGTTTGAAGTTGACGAGCTCGGGAGGGTCATGAAATGTTTTTGTGTGTTGTTATAGTTCAATAAAAATCCTTCTTTACATAATGCGAACGAATCAATCGATCAAAGAACTAAGCTAATTTGGGAATTGTTCTATTTTTTCCCACGGTGCCCACTTTAACCTCTTTTTCCCCAATGAAGTGTGTGGGCGGAGATTCAAGGTTGGGGTGGAGATATGGAATAGTTCCACATGTTCTATCTAGGCCCATTACAACCACTTTTTCCACATTGTTCTCTCTCCCTTGTTCTATAACCTATTTAGTCACCATGTTGGCCAATCAACAAACCAAAGGAACAAAATAACTATTCAATCAGTTCCACATAGACATGATCCATCCTCAATATAATGTTCTAACCCCTCCCACTTGGCTTGATCGATTAATTGGAGAACTATCACCTTGTGGAATTGTTCCTTTGTAGACACCAATAATTTTAATCGAACAATTTAAACAATAAATATTGATAATTATACCCTTTCCCAAAAATTCACGACGCATCATCAATAAGGAACCATTTCTCCTCTATCACCGCTAATTAATTACATTATGACACTTAATTATCCCTTCCATCACTCAAAACAACAATTAACGACCTTCCATTAATTTATCCCTCTTTCTAGCTAGATTAATTAATTATTCGTAATTAATTAATGATCTCTTCTATTTAATCAATAAATTATCATTTATTTGATTAAAATCCTCTCATAGCATAAATCAGACTATTTCCTCCTCAAATGCTTCTAAAATCTACATTACCCCTTTCTATCCAAGTTAATTAATTATGACCGCTCATCTAAGACAATAAACCTTCATCTATTTAATCAAATTCCTCTACTACATCACTCAAAATCATGCTAAATCTCTTCTAACTAGCCTAATAGGCCTATCCCCCTATTAATTAATCACCTTTGATTAATTATAAACATCTTCTAATTCCCATGGTTGCTAAATGACAAATTAAACTTAACTAAAGCAACCTTATCCATTCCTAACCCACATGTTAACTCACCTAGCTTTGGTTAACTAAACTAAAGTTACTTTTGGGCTTTTATCCCACATGTAATAGGATGTAAAGCCTCTTTTACCCACTGGGTTATAAAAGGAACCCTCCTCTAACATTTCTACTTACACCTTTACATGCTTGTAAACTCACTATAGGCATTTCATCTTAGAGAAATTCTCCATTAGAGTGGAGCTAAGCATCATTCATTTGCATTCATCCATCCAATATTTTTGTGAAGAACATGGAGTTAATCAAGAAAGGCCTTGTAGCCATGACTTGATGAACCTCCATCCATAATCCTCTTGGATCAAGCAACAACTATCAACCATTTGATAGCTAAAGGATCTACATAGGTCCATCTCATTGTTTTAGCTTTCTAAAGAGTATAAAGAATGAATTTTAGCACGTTGTTTGAAGTTCTTTCATGGTTATAATGCATAATATTGACATTTATTACTTTTTTAGCTCTTAGCATGATGGTTCTTGATTATTTTAGCTTATTTTTAAGGCTACTAAGGTGTTAGTTTCATTTCTATTTACTTAGCTAATAAATTCATAAGCACATTTGGCACACCCGGTGGTATATGGACCATAGTCCCATTGATCTTATTGAATTTCGCTAGTTTTCTCATGTTTTCACTAACCCATATCATGAAAATCTGAAATAAATTGATATTATTAGTTTATTTCATCATATTTATATGTATTAGATCTCATTTATGTGATTTATTGTGATGGGTTACTATTTGATTTGAGCTAATTTGAGAAAAAATGAGCTTTTGAAGTTTTTTACGTCATTCTCTCGTGTTTTGACATCATCTCCGTGTACAAGCATAAACAAAATTGACATGGATGTGTACACGTTGAAACCTACATATAGGTACTTGAAAAGGCCGCATGCATACCCATACCCATGCATATACATTCTGTCACGATTGTACCCTATGTCAGTTACGTCAGCCCCATGTATGCATCTAAATGCAATCATATACACCATTCTTCCCGTACGCATGATACTCTATTTTTTTCTTTTTTTTGACTTGTTTTCATGACGTGTATGCAAATAAACCCATGTGTACACACCCATAACCACGCATACCCATCGATAGCATTTTTTTTTACCTTGTTGACCTGTGTGTGTATACATCCAAAGTTAGTGTATATATATACATCCATGTATATATTAGGCATATATATATATATATATATATATACATATATATATATGTATATATATATTTGACGCGTACATTCTTCTTCTTTAGCTTTCCACAGAGGGTGTGTACACACACAAAGTGTGCATACACACCGAAAATGACGTGTGGGCATCACATTTCTGGTTTAGGGTCTCCTTCAAAATTTGTAAATGTTTTATTTATTATTGTCCTAACTCCTTACAGTTCATTTAAAGATAATATTTGTTTTGCATGGTTTTTTACATGCTTTTGTTAATTTGATTTGTTTAAAAGGGTTAATGAATGTTGCATGCTTAATCATGAGAATAGAGTCACGTATGCTCTTCCCTCACACCTTTTAGGTGATATTGGGAATCGAAATGATGTTTATATATCTTTACACTTTGAAAAATGCTTGTTGTTAGAATATCGGGTGTCAAAGTTGGATAAAATGAACTATCTTGCATTTTGATTTCGCAAAGTGTTTTCCATTTCTTAATGTATTTGGGTTTTCACGTTGTGTATGTTCTTCCCTTGCACCTTTTATGTGATCTAGGAATCGAAACAACAATTAAACCCTCTTTCGTGATATTTTGATCTTGTGGAAAATTACTAATCTTTTACGTGTAGGACCGAATTCACTTGTCAAAGAAAGGAGGATCAAAACACAAAAACTACTAATATAGGTTCCGTACAATGTTGCCAAATGGTGTATAAGAAAACCACATTAAGCTAAAAAATATAAAAAAACACACCACAAACATCACACTATATTTGTAGGTTTCGAAAAGGGTACGTCCTTATCCGTTGAACTAGGACATAACCCCATTGGTATAATCCTTAAGCTACAACATTGGGGGTAGTCCTAGGAACCCTAAAGTAGTCTATGTAAGAGGGAACCTTTTGGAGGAAATAGGAAGTGTTGTGTACCTACTTGTCTAGTTTTACCCTTGTGAGTTAGAGTTAAAGTTATCGGTATCGCAACCCTAGTGAGAACACATGATGAACACATTTATTGCTCACTATGTTTGAAGGGGTTAAAGTAAAGCTGAGATAACCCAAGACTAGTCAGTGTGACTTTCTTGGTAAATCGAGCTCACATTTAGATAACTTGTGACACCTAGTTGAGCGAACCACCTAAGAAGCTATCTTGACTAGAGCCAATGTTTTGTACAATCGTTGTGAGAGACAATGCAAAGGGAGAAATTTTTTGGATTAAAAACTTTGTTTATCAAACAAATGGAGAATCCATTGAATTTCAAACCATGCGTTATTCATCATGAAATTTGTGTGATGTTACTTTCGCTTAGTTTCCACTCACCGTAAGGCGTGGTAAACTTTGCCAAAGTGAGGAAAAACACTTTTCAATATCACTTGATTTACTTCCTTTGTTTTCTTTGAAACTTTGTTGATCAAAAGAGGAACAACTATACGCATGTTATCAATTGATTGTATCACCAATTTTATGTCAATTTATGCTCATCCATGTTTGCGGCTTGGTTTTTAAACATCTAAAGTGTGTGGGTGCATCCTTATATCATTGATATCAATTTGATCTTGGTATGGGTACCCAAGTTAATATCATCATTTATAGTTAGGTTTGATCTTTCACTTGGTTCTCCTTTGAGTGGTTACATTGCTTGTATTGTGTCAAGACAATTTCAACACTTGCGTCTTGTTTCTTAAAAATTGGACCTAAGTGTTAGGATTGTAACGTTACACTACACACATCCTAATAACTCCTTGGTATACTTTTAAACATTACCTTTATTTTTAAAAGTTTCATTGTCACTTGGTATGCGTCGTAATAATATCATTTTGATACTAATACCCTACTTCTTCACAAAGTTTGGTTATCGTATCTTGGTGGTGTTTTAACATTGTTCATACTTGTAACCCACGCTTTTTAAGATAGAGGTCTTGTTTGGAGTTAAAACTAGCATTGTGTATACTTTGTTTGGGAATCACCTAAACTATTTGTTATCGCTTATGCCTTGTTCTCTTTTGAACTTGACATAAGCGGTGACACTTCATTGATCATATTACACACCAAACTATCATTTGAAAAAATACACTTAGGAAGTACTTTAACCGATTGGCTTAGAAACAAACCTTGTGTGAGTGTGTCTTACAACTATTTATTCATTTTTTAATTATTTATTTTAGACAACCACTTGGGTTCATTGGTTTGATTGGAATTCATTATTCTTTAGACATTGGACATTATTTGTACAACCTTGGAAAAAAAAATCATCCTATGTCTTCACTTGGGTTTGATTGTACTTTCAGACATATTCAAACAAAAACACCTTAGTGAAAATTTCATTATCCATGGCTCCCACAACAAGATTGGGATATAAAAGACAAGCATGGGAAAAATAAACCAAAAAACGGTCGAATCCCTTTATTGGAAATGATTTAGGACCTATACTCTCCATGGAGAAAGAAGAAGAGGAAATGGTAAACCATAGTGGAGACGAAGTAGAATCACCACATGCGGAGTTTGAATTTGACCCCGCTCACTTAGATGAGTTCCTATTTTTCAACAAAGATAGAGTACTCACACGAGTTGTGGAATTAGGTGCTCGATTACCAAAAGATCATGAAACTATTGTACCAATGCATAATGATAATGATGAAGAACGTTACCTCAATAACATGGATGATGTTTTAGGTCATGGACATGCTTCCACCTCATATGCTAAAAATGATAACACAAGTGGTGGTAAGATGCCACTTATTCGAAAGATATGTAGGCCTAGAATGGAGCATGAAAATGAAGAAGAACCTCTCCTTAATGAAAATGAGGAGGAAAATCACGATGAGAATGAAACTCTACAAAAAAATTCAAAGACATAGACAATAGTTGACTTTATTAGCATCCCATGTACAAAAGGACACAAACAAAAGCACACATCAAAAACCTAAGGTTAATAATATGAACTTATATACAAATTATCAAGAAGGAGAAGTTTTGAAAAACAATCACGTGAATATACCAGCCTCTCCCACTAAGAATCAATTTTTACACAAGAAATACAATCTATGAAAGCAACACTTACAAGTATCTAAGAAAGTAACGTTGGACATAGAAAAAATTATCAATGCGGAGAGTTATGACCATACCCATTCAAAAAGATATGTTGCTCCAACCCTTTCCTAAGAAATTTGATATGCCAAAATTCAACAAATAGAAAGGAAAGGGAGATCCACGATATCATATAAAATACTTTTACATGGTATGTCGAGAAGTAACATACACTAATAACTACATCATATGACTATTCCCAAAAATTCTAGGAGGGAAAGCACTGTAGTGGTTCATTATTTTACCTAGAGGGTCAATATTTACATGGCCCAAACTAGCAGAGAGATTTGTGTGACACTTCTCCTTTAATGTGGAAAGTGACATAACTATGGCCGAATTATGTTATGCAAAACAAAGACAAAACGAATCATTCGCAAGATTCCTACAGAGATAGTGAGGCTTAGTTAGCCACTTCCCTTGGTCGATTCCCGAAAATCAACTTGTTAGTATCTCCATGCCAAACCTAAACCTAGACATCACTTTTCATTTATAAATGCATTTTTGGAACTTCGAAGCGGTCATTGAGAAGGTAACACAAATAGAAAAATCCCTAATTGCAAAAGGGACAATCAACACACATTCAAAACACAATTAGTCTTCCAAACCCAAGGATAAGCCCGAGATATTTAACAAAAACAAAAGCGTCATAGGAGATGGAATCATAGATTCAAAGCATATATAAGTTGTCCATATTGGTCCACCTTTTACACTCGACCAATGGACACATCCAACCATCACTAAATGAAGGACATTTACTCCTTTGACATGACTAATTTTCCACTATCTTGAAAAAATTATACGTAGTCAACTTAATGGCGTATCCCACAACAACACCTTTTGATGACAATGCACCTAAACCTTTGTGGTATAAGGAGCATGAATATTGTGATTTTCATTGTGTGAAGGGACATAAAACAGACAAATGCTTAAGACTACATCACTTCATCCAAGATCTCATTGATAGTGGGGAGATAGAAGTTGACTCACTTGAAACAAACCAAATGCCCAATCAAAAGATGGGCATATTCAAAGAACCTTTCCCTAAACATGGTAAACCAGGTGAGAAAAATATGGACCAAGGAGATTCTTTCAAATCTATAAAGTCATGAATTATGTTTATACAAAGAAATATAACAATCAATATGACTCATTGATTGGATGTGTTTGCTCATCTTACAAGCATGTCAATAGCATTGGGATCAAAGGAAGAGATTGAGTTGTGGTAATAAGGCACGATCATCTCACGATCCTTGAACACCCTTTTCCTACCTCTTTAGGATACCTAGTAAAAAATTATAGACCAACTTGATAAGACATTTGATAATATTTCGATCTTAGAACTTCTTAAGATATCAAACACACACAAGGATATCCTCTACAAGGCTCTTCAGGGTTAGGAGTGTTAAAACATTTATATCCTTAACATCTACACACTATGGTGGAAAATATTGCACCTAGCAAACACATTGCTTTCAACCACAAATAAATCCAAAATAAAGACTACACACATAATCTTCCCCTTTATATAGAAGTCTTTGTTACTCACAGAAAAATAAAGAGGGTGCTTGTGGACAACGGGTCAGGTTTAAACATATGCACATTGAAACTCATTAAATAGTTGGGACATAGTGAATAAGATATTGAGTCACATATCATCACCATAACCACATAAAAACATAGAGAGTGAATCAACAAGTACCATAACATTGCCAATGGAGGTGGATCCCACTTACCATCAAATAAAGTTTCATGTCTTGGTCTTGGCACTTTTGTACCATATACTTTTACAATGTCCATGGATCTATGTCATGCAAACCATACCATCAACATTTCACCATTGTATCAAACTGAATCACGAAGGACACACCATTACCATTGAAGGATATCGAAAACCCTTTTCTCATTATAGAGCTCTTAATAGATTTGCGTGTAAGGAAACATGAATTTCCATCTCAGTAGATATAGTTGCCCACCTTCAATCCAAGGATCTTGAGTTCTGAATAGATTTAGATTCCTTTATTTCTTGTGCTCACAAAGCTACTACTTCTGCATCTCCCTTTTATTTATGGGAGATGAAATTTCTTAAATATGGTTGTGGAGAATACAATATCCAACAGGATCTTCTAGTCTCATATTTTTCCTTATCACCTAAAATAAGGGGCAAACCCATTTTCATTTCAAAAGACCACGACATGAAGATACAATTGGGATGTTCTTACCTGTGGTCTACTTGCAAAAGAAAACATATTGGACCCACCTATAACTTGGCTCCTAGAAGACACTAGGAATGTTTGTTATGAAATGCCAAAATATACAAAGTCCAGAGAATGATGTACTCCATGGGATATAAGGACCTTAGATGCGGAAAATTTGAACAAGGCATGAGGGAACCAAATCCCACTACCACATTTTAAAACATGGAGATATGGATTCGGAAATCGACCTATGGATCTCACCCCATAGATAGAGATACAACTAGCTTTGAATTTGATGATAGCTCTGTAGATTCAAATAGTGACAAAGGTTACCCTCATAGCCAATATGAGGATATTTCTTCCACAAAATTTTTATGGATATCGTTGTCCTTATTATAACCCCCATAAACCCAATTGTTTTCCTTGTATACCCTAACCTTGTAGATTGGGACGAACACTACCACTTTCCTCTAAATATCTTTGAGAATGATGAGGGCATTTCTGAATTTGTGGGCGTACGGGATACCATTCCTATCAGGGATCACAAGAAAGGATTCTTCATTGACCTGGATACCTACACATACTTGAATTAGGAAGCATAGCTTCATGGTTAGAAAAATTTAAAGAAAAGTGAGGGGAAAATTACTTCTACAAATCCTCGGTAAAATTACAAGTCCAAGTCGTACATTGAAAACCTCTTTGAGGCGTTGGCCAACAAACAAGTACAAAAATTGAAGGACAAAGAAAGTGACCATGCTAAAGGTCAAAATGTCATTGAGATGCCTTTGTAAGAAGATATCAACCTTCTTCCCGATCCTATGTATATGGAAGACATGTCCAAGATGATAGTAGAAGAAACTGTTGATGTAAACATTGGAACAATAGAAGAACCAAAAATAGTCAAGCTGGGAGCTTCACTCTTGGGCCAAGAATAAAAAACATTCACCATGCATCTAAGGAAGTTTTTGGACATATTCACATGGTCTTATGTAGAAATGTCGGGCTTAGATCCATCATTGGTGGTTCAAAACTTAGTCATGCATCTAGACATAAATCCAACTAAGAAGAAGCTATGAAATATGCATCCACGGGTGGCCCTCCTAGTCAAGAAAGAGCTAGAAATATTGTTAGCATTGGGTTTTATTAGACTCATTGACTATTTTGAGTGGATATCAAACATAGTCCCAGTGCAATAGAAACCTATGAAAATTAGAATCTGCATGATTTTAGAGACATCAATAAGGCATGTCCAAAAGATGATTTTCCTTTTCCAAACACTGACATGATTGTCGATTCAACTCGTAGGGTATGAAATGTTGTCTCTTATGGATAGTTTTTCAGATACAATCATATTAAAATAACATAAGAGGATTGTTACAAGACTTCCTTTACAACCACATGGGGAACTATTAGAGTAGGTATTTACCTTAGCTAATTGTCACCTAGGTACTTTATTTACCTTTATTGTATTTATCGTCACCCACTTATGTGTAGATCTTAAAGTTATTATGGTGAATTACTTTCATCTTATTGATCATGGATTTTTATTAGCATTTATGTTCTTGGCTTAGTATGATCTCGTTATCGTTCCTTTTAGATATTTGGGCATGAGAGGGAAACTCATCCCATGCTTTCAAACCACCCATTGAAATCCTTAGCCCCTGGTCATATGGTATGGTCACATGAGGGCTTAAATATTTTGATTCCTACTAGTGTGTGCTTAACTCCAGCCCCCTTTCATTTTATTTATGTGCTGAAAGAAAGAGCATTTTATTTAGTTTTAGTGACAACTGAAATAAATATCATAACATAATATTGAAAAGATTGTATCTTTTGATCGGTAACTCGGTTTTGGGTGCCATTTTTTTGCAAAAGGGCTTATTTTTTTGTGATCTTACCATTGGAAATATTTATTTTGAGAATTTCACTATAATTATAAAGTACCATACTATAACACGTACTCATTGTAAAGTGTCAACTATGGAGGAGTGTTGTAATCAATTGTGGATGCAATTTCAACTGAGCCTGACATCCTAAACTTTTGGGAGTTTCATTCTTTTATCTATCATAGATTCTGAGAATTATATGCTTTTATCTAAAGTGTGTGGACTTCAAGAGGATATTGTAAAATTTGTGGAAGAAAATAGATCACTCAAGAAGTGAAATTTTCTTCTACAATCACTCATTCATGATAAGGATACACTAATACACTCCCTACAACAAAAACTTGCTAGCCTACAACATCACCATCATATTGTGGACAGTCATATCCATGCTCTTAGTCTACTTACAATTGTTTCTCTTATACCTACTAACATTGATTTTCCGTCTTTGAGCATGTTCCTGCTCTTGATGCTCCTAAGCCTATGAGGCTTGTTACTACATGCTCTTCCACATATGTGCCTATTATAGTAACACATGTTGTGTATCCTACTTCGATCATATGCATGTCTCTTTTGAGAAGCATACCACTACATTCAGTTCTCACATGCTCCAGCCTATGAGTTTTACTAGCGGAGGTATTGTGACAGATATCCATAGGGTATTGTTTCCCTGTTCCACATGTTAAGTCAAATTCTCACGATGACATTATGGGATTACAAATTGACATAGCTCTTATTTTTGTTTAATTGACTCTTTCGAGGATCATGAGCAACACATGGGTTCTGCACCTTCACTCATGCTTGAAAAACTCCGAGATTTTAGTTGTCGACATGATCAACTCCGACACACATTCTAATGTGCCTTTGCATGCACCCATTATGTATTTTACACCAAGTCATATGTATCCATCTTATTCATCTATCTGTGTTGATTTGGGGTGGATATCTGATCACTCGTGATAGAAACATAGACATTCGTTGAGAGGACTCTACAAGCGTGGCTCCTCCACCATTTTTCCATTTTCTCCACTTTATATACATCTTAAATTGTAATGCTCTTTGTATTGAGCATTTTTAGTAGGTCTAGTGTGTCTCTCTTGTTGGTTGAGAGATTATATATCTGTATTTTCGACATTTTTGGCATGTTGAAAGTCTCTCTTATGGGGGAGCTATTCTAGTGAAGCCCAAAGTTTTGTTGTCGCCGTGTTCAAGTAGTTGATTTTGGCAAACTCATATAGATCTATGGTGGCACTCTACCCATTCAAAGCAGTGATCGAGGTCATGTTTTTGATATTGCTTCTTTGGGTTTCGTGTACTTGTCTTTTTACCTTGGATTTTGTTGGATCGTGGCATTCCTATTTATTTGGATCTCATGTCCTTGCCTTGTTTCCTTGGTTGTTCTCAGCTCATGGCACACCAATTTGCAGCAGTGATAAAATTATGTTTGGTGTTTTTTTGCACTTTTGACATCACTCCATCGACATTCTCCTTGTATGGAGCTATTCTAGTGAAGCTCAGTGTTAGTTGTTTTTAATTTTTTTGATCGAGTAGTGGATTTAGACCACACTGCGCACTCCAAAGTTCTTCAACATCGAACAAGTTTTTTCAGCCGAGATTCTAGGGATGCCTTGATGAGGTTCTTTTCTCTCTCTACATTTTTGTTATTGGATTTTGGTACCTTGCGTTGTCCATTTTTCCTAGTTATTGTACATGAGTACCTCATCATGCCTAGTTGATGGGACTCATACTATGGACATGCCACTTCTATTTTGGCCCCTAGCTTCACTTGAGGGGGGGTGTTAGAGTAGGTATTTACCTTAGCTCATGTTCACCTAGGTACTTTATTTACCTTTATTGTATTTATCCTCGCCCAATTATGTCTATTTCTCTCCTAAATCTATGGTCTTGACTAGTTCTTTGATGACTAGTTATTTCCTTGATTTATGGCTTGATCTATGACCTTGACTGGTTCTTAGATTGTTATTCCTTTCCTATATAAGCAAGGCCCATTCTCATTGTATTTCATTGAGTTCCATAATAATATATGATATTGTTGCTCATTTGTTTGCAAAGGTTTTATGTAAAGTTATTCTAGCAAATTGCTTTCATCTTATTGATCATGGTTTTTTATTAGCATCTGTGTTCTTGGTTTGGTATGATCTGGTTATCATTCCTTTTAAGAGCATTCTATTACTGTAATTCCCTTCGACCTTCAAAATTCTGGTGTAGCTTATCAAAGGTCCATACCCATTATATTCCATGATATGCTCAATGACATCATGGAAGACTATGTAGATGATATCCTAGTAAATTCAAAGAAAAGATAAGACCATCCTAAGGGATTGAGGCATATTTTTAAACATCTCCGAGAATACCAAGTAAGATTGAATCCAAAAAAGTGTGTTTTTGGAGTGTTATCTTGGAATATATCAGGCTTCATTGTATCAAGACTGGGATTGAAGTAGGTCCTACTAAAGTCATGAAAATTAATAAAAATCCTCCACCAAAGAACATCAAGAAGCTATGTAGCATACAAGGGAAAATATAGGCCATTCACTACTTCATCTCATCAGTTGCAAACAAATGTCACTCCTTCACCCATCTCGCTAATAAAGGATGTTGAATTTATCTAGGAAAATAACAACAACAGGCCTTTTTTTTGCTTAAGAAATACTTGGCAAACCCACCAATCCTCATGCCGCTAACCCTGTGTGATCTCGAAAACGTGTGTTGTATTTTTTTCACTTTTAAAAGTTTCCAAAGATCGTGATTTTCTTAACCAATTTTAAGTATTATAAACTCCACAAATTGATTAAATTCTTATTATTATGCATCCATAGAAGTGCGGAAAACTTGTGTAACAAATAAATAATCAGAAAATTGAAAACATTCAAATAACAAACAAGATTGTTTACGGGGTTCAGAAATTCCTACGTCCTCGGGTTCGGATTCAACCGATCGATTAATAATATTGAAATGTAAGTAAAATAACTATTACAAATAAACAATAATTAATCACAACCTGCAAATGAGTAGATCAATGTCCCAAGAACTCGAAAAATAGCAAAACTGTCCCAAGAACGATCCGTGGCTCCTACAGTGTTTTCACAATGTGATCTCCTTGCAACTATGTTATAAAAACACCTAAAAATGGATATTTAAAAACATTATATGAAAACAAGTCATATATCTAAGATCATCTCTAAATTATGAACACTTTTCATGTTTACACCAAGTCACATTTTAGACCAGAAGTGCATTGAAATTCATGTTTTCCAACTAGCTATCTTGTAGATCCCTGTTAAAAACTGCATTCAAAGCTTCCAAAAACAAGTTAAAACTCAACAAAAAATATCAAATATTACATCGTTGGAATTGTCTCAAAATTTCCTTCATTTCATATTTTTACTCCAAGTTCTCATTCTGAGTGCAGGGCCTTCAAAAATGGCATTTTCTGAAAACGGTCCTTATGCTTGCTTTGCACAGACCTGCCACCCCTTTACAAAAGGTACTGAGCTCGTTTTATATTGTTTGGAGCTCCTTGGCGCAATGGCTGGGCACTTATCTTTTTACCCCATCATGCATGGTTCAAATCCCCCCTCCTTCTCCTATGCCACCTCTTTTGTTTTTAATCCCATGTTTAAATGCATTTTTAATATATTTAATAGGGATAAAATCCCATATTGGCCGCTTAGCATTTGAAATGGGATTAACATCCCACATTGGGCGGATTTGAAGTGGGGAAATCCCACATATGGTGGGATGGAAATTGTTTAAGGCTTATTAAAGCCTTTTCCCATGCATTAACATAGTGGTCAAAGGACCACGTGAGCATAACCGCCCCTACCACCGCTTCACCACCTTCTTCCCACGTGGATTCTTCCAACGCTTATCCACTATGTGGATTTTTGCCATAATACATGGTTAATGGGGTTGGCGGTTAGGAGAATTATAACAGATTTAATACTAATGTTTGAACATTAATATGTATTTTTTGTGGCATAATGCGTGGTATGTGGAATTTGGGAATAATGCGTGGCAAATAATTACAAGGTAATTTGAAATTTGACCCACATGAATTTGAAATTCGACCCACATGAAATATGGCGAATAAGACCACCTGTCGACCCGCGATTGGAAAATCGAACCAACCATTTCACGATTGTCGAAGACCGGTGGATAAAACCCCTTCAATTTTTGCCAAAGCCTTTTGCCACGTGTCGTAGTGTGATTGGTCCAATATTGACTAGTTGACCAGAGTTGACTTTCCCGTTGACCAAACTTTGACCGGACATAACTAGAGCTCCTGATGTCCGTTTGCCGCGTTCTCATAGTCATTGGAAAGCTCTCGAGATGATCTTATGCACTAACACCATTTAGGGATGTTTAGGGAACTTTCAAAAATGATCCCCTGATCACACCTCCCCACTGAGAAAGGCTTTTTGTCCCAAAAAGTTGTTTATCAACCCAAAAATAATGCTATCTCTTCCTACATTGCACAAACACATACAAGAACTTGAAATAACATTATAGGTTAATAAAAATGCAAATATTTGATTAGCTAATTACATAACCGATTAGATAATAACACCTAATTAAGCTAGTGTTCAACTGAAACGTTGTAACCCTATCAACTCTACACACAACTGTGATCTGTCATACCCCACTGTAATGCCATCACAATTAAATGACCAGATAATAACACCCATTCTATTACGGAAAGCTAGTGTTCAACTGTCACTTTGTGATATGGCCGATTACCAAAAATTACAATTCCATAACACAAATCAGTATACAAGACATCTAAATTGCCCACAATTAGGCTAGTGCCCACTACCCATCTGAAACTATAACAACTGCAAGTATTCACTATCAGAATATAATAGACTATCAATGCCCAAAAATAGCTATAGTCAACAACTGAATCAACATGAATATGCCAAAACATTGTATAGCCATCACAAATAATAAGTCAGATAATAACACCCATCTATAACGGAAGCTAGTGTTCAACTGACACTTTGTGATTATGTTGATTACAACTACAAGTTTCAAATTTAGACATGCTACTGATGCCTATCCCTGCATACTGTTTTCAACAATGGAACTACCAACCAATCTGAGAAACCAAAACATGAGTATGATGAACCTATCACTCAAATCTTCTCTTTATTGTTTCCATTCATTTTCAAAGCTTAAATATCAACTTAGGAACAAATCCTTATCAATCAATAGGAATCCCTAAAATATAGCTCTGAAATTTTTTTTTGCTTGCCTACTATCAACAATTTACTGTAGTGCAAATATAAAGTTGAGGAGTGTTTTTCCCAACCAATCACTTGGGTTTTTCCGTTTTGGTTGTTTTACCTTCTCGTAACCAAAATGAGTTTTAGTTAGGTTTAGCTTGGCTGGTTTTACAATATTGTTCTTTTTAACAACTTCCCAATTTTGTTGTTTAGAAACAAACCAACAAACCTTAACATCATGACCATTCCTATTACAATGGGAACAAAATTTAACTTCCTATTTTTAGGATTCTTACCCATTTTACCATTCTTAGAACTCTGTCTATGAGAATGATTCCCCTATTTAGGAGAGGTAACATTCTTGCCCTTTCTCACCTTTCCTTGGTGAGATTGGTCTTTAGCACCTACCTTATCATTCACCAAAGGCATTAACTTATTAATCAATTTTTCCTCTTCCAACAATATGCAATGAATGATTAGTACCTTCACAAAATGTGCAAGGAAAGCATGTTTCTACCTACCAAAGCTATATTGTTCCAACCGAAAGAGTGTATTAGAAGATTTAGAATTTGATTTTCCCTTAGTGTTATTTTTAGTGTAAGTGGAAGGAGGTGGAATATGATTACCTCTTTTACCTATTTTCTTACACCTTTCATTGTTCCTCCCGATGGCGTAATCCTCAATTCTAGTGGCATAGATCCTTGGTTGTTGGAAGCTTGTCTTCCTTCATTTACCGCTTGGAACTTTCTCCAATTTCCATTTTCCCACTAGAATAACCCAAACCTATAAACCGAGGCTGATCCTCTACTGTATTGGGTTAGCATCACCTTGTCCATTTTTACCAAGGCCTTTTCCATTAAATCCCATCTTAACCATTAGCTTAGACCCAATTCCCTTAGTGTGTTTTTCAAATTGACCCAAAGGAATATCTAAACTGAATGAGATGAAGAATTAAAATGTGAACAACTTACAATGCATTCTTCTGTCATAGTTCTTGCATCTGATTTGGAAGGCTTTTTCCACCTTGTTTGAGAGGGCATCCTTGGTCCGTATTTCTTCCTGCAACTCTTTAACAAAGCCCATCAACTTCTTGCTCTCTGCAAGCATCTTATTGATATACTCCTCTTTCTTGGTTATAGAGGATTGTGGCTCAGATTTTAACCACACTATTTCCTCTTCCAAGGAATAAAAATTATCTCTCAAGAAATAGTTTTCTTCTTGGAGTTGGTGGTTTATGGCTTCAAGCTCATCCAGTTGCTCCTATTTGGATGACTTGCCCATGATTCCTTGTTCCTGCAAACACAACCTGTACTTCAAAAATTACACACTGCAAAAGAAGATTAACAAGCCCAAAAATGTCTGCACACTGAAGACTGAAATCAATATTAAAACTAACCAAACTTCCAAACACAATTAGAAGCTAATCCGGCAATCTAATTGCTCTGATACCAAACTTGATCTGAAAACATGTGTTGTATTTTTTTCACTTTTAAAAGTTTCCAAAGATCGTGATTTTCTTAACCAAATTTAATTATTCTAAACTCCACAAATTGATTAAATTATGATTATTATGCATCCATAGAAGTGTAGAAAACTTTGTAACAAATAAATAATCGAAAATTGAAAACATTCGATAACAAACAAAATTGTTACGGGGTTCGGAAATTCCTATGTCCCTGGTTTGGATTGAACCGATCCATTAATAATATTAAATGTAAGTAAATAACTCTTACAAACAATCAATAATGAATAAAACCTACAAATGAGCTGATCAATGTCCCAAGAATTCGAAAAATAGTAAATCTGTCCCAAGAACGATCCGTGGCTCCTACAAAGGTGTTTTCACAATGTGATCTCCCTTCAACCGTGTTAGAAAAACACATAAAAATGGATATTTAAAAATATTCTATGAAAAAAATCATATATTTGAGATCATCTCTAAATTCTCGAACACTCTTCATGTTTACACCAAGTCACATTTCGGACCAAAAGTGCATTGAAATTTGTGTTTTCCAACTAGCTATCTTGTAGATCCTATTAAAAACTGCATTCAAAGCTTCCAAAAACATATTAAAACTGAACAAAAAATATCAAATCTTACATTTTTAGAATCTTCTCAAATTTCCTTCATTTCATATTTTTACTCCGAGTTCTCATTCTGAGTGTAGGGCCTTCAAAAATGGCATTTTTGAAAACTAGTCCTTATCTTTGCTTTGCACGAGACACTCCCCTCCCTTTACAAAATGTACTGAGCTCGTTTTATATTGTTTGGAGCTCCTTGGCGCAATGGCTAGGCGCTTATCTTTTTACCCCATCATGCATGGTTCAAATCCCCCTCCTTCTCATATGCCACCTCTTTTGTTTTTAATCCCATGTTTAAATGCATTTTTAATATATTTAATAGGGATAAAATCGCATATTGGCCGCTTAACATTTGAAATGGGATTAACATCCCACATTGGGCAGATTTGAAGTGGGGAAATCCCACATATGGTGGGATGGAAATTGTTTAAGGCTTATTAAATCCTTTTCCCACGCATTAACATAGTGGTCAAAGGACCACATGAGCATAACTGCCCCTACCACCGCTTCACCACATTATTCCCACATGGATTCTTCCAACGCTTATGCACTACGTGGATTTTTGCCATAATACATGGTTAATGGGGTTGGTGGTTAGAGAATTATAAGATTTAATACTAATGTTTGAACATTAATATGCATTTTTGTGGCATAATGCGTGGTATGCGGAATTTGGGAATAATGCATGGCAAATAATTACAAGGTAATTTGAAATTCGACCCACATGAATTTGAAATTTGACCCACATGAAATATGGTGAATAAGACCACCTGTCGACCCGCGATTGGAAAATCGAACCAACCATTTCACGATTGTCGAAGACCGTGGATAAAACCCCTTCAATTTTTTCCAAAGCCTTTTGCCACGTGTCGTAGTGCGATTGGTCCAATATTGACCAGTTGACCAGAGTTGACTTTCCGTTTACCGAACTTTGACCGGACATAACTAGAGCTCCTGATGTCCTGTTTTCCACGTTCTCATAGTCGTTGGAAAGCTCTTGAGATGATCTTCTATACTGACACCATTTAGGGATGTTTAGGGAACTTTCAAAAATGATTCCCTAATCACCAAGCGAGTTGCCGCTACTATACTTATTTATAACCAAATTTTCCATTGGGTATTTACTTTCAATATGATCTAACTCGAAAGAAAAATAAGTATACTATCTCATTTGTACTTTGATCACTTATGAGCTCAACTATCCACAAATTGAAAAATCTTGATTGGATGTTGTTTTTACTTTCCAAACAAATTTCCATTATCTATTGAATACTAAATCCAAGCTTATATCTAAGGTTTATCAACTCAAATATTTGTTTTCAAAACCCACTCTTACCTGTAGGATGGCTAATTGGATCATCCTACTTAGTGAATTTTATATTGAGTACGTGCATCGAAGTTAGTCAAAGGACTAGTAATTTGAATTGAATAATTTAAACAATAAATTATGCTAATTATACACTTTCCCGCAAATTGATGACACACCGTAAATAAGTCACCATTCTCCTCTATCACCACTAACTAATTACATTAGGACACTTAATTATCCCTTCTATCACTCAAAATGACAATTAACTACCTTCCATTAATTTATCCCCCTTTCTAGCTAGATTAATTAATTATTCATAATTAATTAATGATCTCTTCTATTTAATCAATAAATCATCATTTATTTGATTAAAATATTCTCATGGCATGAATTAGACTATTTCCTCCTCAAATGCTTCTAAAAGCTACATTACCCCTTTCAATCCAAGTTAATTAATTATTCTTAATTAATTATGAAAGCTCGCCTATGACCATAAAATTTCATCTAATTAATCTAATTCCTCTACTACATCACTCAAAATCATGCTAAATATATTATAACTAGCCTAATAGGCCTATCCCCTTATTAATTAATCACCTTTGATTAATTATAAACATCTTCTAATTCACATGGTTGTTAAATGGCAAATTAAACTTAACTAAAGAAACCTTATCCATTCCTAACTCACATGTTAACTCACCTAGCTTTGGTTAACTAAACTAAAGTTACTTTTGGGATTTTATCCCACATGTAATAGGATGTAAAGCCTCTTTTACCCACTGAGGTTATAAAAGGAACACTCTTCTAACATTTCTACTTACACCTTCATATGCTTGTACACTCACTATAGGCATTTCATTTTAGAGAAATTCTCCATTAGAGTGGAGCTAAACATCATTCATTTGCATTCATCCATCCAAGATTTTTTTGTTAAGAACATGGAGTTAATCCATAATCCATAATCCTCTTGGATCAAGAAACAACTATCAACCCTTTGATAGCTAAAGGATCTACATAGGTCCATCTCATTTTTTTAGCTTTCTAAAGAGTAGAGGAATGAATGTTAGCATGTTAGTTTGAAGTTATTTCAAGGTTCTAATGCATAATGTTGATGTTTATTACTTTTTTAGCTCTTAGCATGATGGTTCTTGATTAGTTTAGCTTAGTTTTGAGGCTACTAAGGTGTTAGTTTCATTTCTATTTACTTAGCTAACTAATTCAATAAAGCACACCTTTGGTGCTCAAAAGACCCAATTTTCCAACTTCCACAAACCTTCCTATGGCCGGTGCAAGGTAATGTGGGGGAACAGGAGGAATAAAGGAACATTTCCTCTTATTCCTCCATTGCTCAATTTATTTTATGCTCTTGTTTTCCACCTTTTCACTCAAAATTTGGCTATGTATGGAAATGAGGGCTTGCAAGGAGGAACTGGAGTACCCCAACACTTAGTTTATCCTTTTTCATCACTTTATTGTTGGAAACACAATGGAATGAGAGGGGGTAAATCATTCCTATAATAATATTACTTTGGTTACCAACCATACATTCATCAATTAAGTTGTCCACACATCATTCATAACCATACATGTGCATATTTCAAGTGTATTAACCATTCACAACAGCACACCACAATAGAGAGAGTAAAAGAGACAAAATATAAGTGGGAAACCATCAAGGGGAAGAAAAACCACTGAAAAATTTCTTATATTACTCACAAAAAATACTCAAGTGAATATTACACATCACAAGATATTTCTTTAGTGAGGCACCAACCCCACAAGGAGCACCAACCCCTAAACCCTTGTTGATATTAATCACAAAAAGAGACTCATATGAATATGACTCATCATAATATATTTTGTAGAATTATGACCACTGAAAATATGTTGATACCACAGCTGATTGTGATCCCAAAATTCATCTCCAAATTCCTTCAAACCATCATTCACCTAACTCTCTTTTTATCTTTCCTTCTTCACTTGTCTTAGCCTCAATCACATGCACTCATACTTCCAAATTTTCTTAAACCTATCATACCCTATCTCATATCTCAAAACATTCTTTCATACCTATAACACACACTCACATAGGTTGCACTATTTCCTCTTGCTCAACTAGTTCAAATTTGAACTACAACTTCACTTTTATATGCATTTAATTTCACAAACACAAAGTAGGTAGGTATTATACCTTTTACTCAATAAATTCATCATAAAAACATCCCAAAAATTCATTACAACGTTCACATATGACCCATATAGGTCAGCCATGCCCAAAACCATCAAACTTGCACCAAACAAGCTCAAAACCCCATCACCTAGATGGGCTAAAACCACTAACACAAAAAGAATTATTATTAAAGCTCAATAAATCATCACACATGTTTAATATGACATAACAACATCATAAATTTTCACTCATTATATTTTATCAATTAAAAATTTCATAACACAACTTAAAAGGATCATATCCTTCACCAAATAGTTGTTTCCCACACCTGTCTTTAGCTTTGGGCATTAATACAACACAATATTAACTCAAATATGGAATTTAACCAATATATGGAATCCTTAGGACCTATAGAGAACATCCATGTATGTTATACAGCTTTAAAAATCCATATTCTCAAACCACATCGAATTTTCCTCCACCAAATCATACTTCCTAGAAAGTTGTTTTGCAAACTCAACTATTTTGTACCCTTTCCGTAACTTCCAATACATCCACATACCTTAAATAATAACAAAATTCATCTATATTCACTTTTCAACTAATAAAAGCACCAACTCATTCATCTCATGCACCTCTCACCTCAATCTTTAAGCCTAAGCAATCTAGTCCTGAAAATCATCTTACCTTCTTCCTCAAAAATGACCTGAATTACCATACAAATCAGCTCACCAAGAAACAAACCATACATAACTATAAATCCATATAAATCCTTGTTCAATAAAATATTATAACTCCTTCCAAATCTAAGTGGAAGTCCTTCAAACAAGACCATCTCTAAAACTATTTTTTATGCCTTTTAGGACTCGATGAACTCGGCCTTTAGCTCAACTTGATCCATCACCTCAAAACTCACTTCCACACTTTCTAAATATTTTAAAACCCTTATAAATTATTTATAAGAACTCATAAACCTTCACTAAGTAATAACAACTCAAAAACAACACTTTACCTCATGAAGCCACTTAGCACCCTACTAGAACAAACATCCTCCAAATTTTACCCTCAAATAACAGGTCATAACTTCTTCATATCATATAAAAATCAAAATTTAAAAATACCATTGGAAATATATATTAACAAATTTAACAACACAACTTGAATGGATTCCTAACTCTTCTTATAGCTCCTGTAATTCTAATTTTACTACAAGCTGCTCCAAACCGCCCCAAAAACCAGTCTTCATAAATGGGGTACACTTTTCCCTTTTTCACTTAAAGAATGACCTGAAAATATCATGTACATATATTAAAAAATTAGGGACTAAAAACAATATCAGTTTATTCTTTACCTTCTTTGGACAACCTTTCCCAAATATAACTTCTTCATAAACTAGTATTTTCAGGTGGAGCCCACATACAATCACATGCACTAATATACATTTATGGAAATATGGAAGATTCATCTACAACATAAAATCATCACATTTTAAAAATGAATTTAAAAAAACTCATCATACTTCTTTTTCTCCAAGTCACTTTGAGTTAGGGTTTAGCTAGGGTTTCAAAGCAACTTATCTTCTTAAAGATCGTTCATAAAATTATGACAAACAAAATACCACATAATTTTTTATAAACATTAATAAATGACCTAATAAGTTATTCCAAAGATTCCAAGTCCCCATATAAATAACACATCTCACAGTGAGCATCAAAAGGCCCACTTTTGCCTCAAAATCACACTGTAAATTACCCAATTTTACCAAAACTAAAGTATGTTGTAATTACTTCTTCAAAATGATGTGAAACTTGCCATGAAGACTCATGAAAACATCATATAGCTTAACATACTCATCATCTATCCCAAATATCTTATAAACTCTCCATCCATTCATACTTACATGTGTCAAAAAAATTCTCACCTTTTTACTTCCCAAGGACCTCATAAAAGCATCAGTATCACCTGAATGCTGACATACAACTCATCATACACCTATTATATCATTTTACAAAAATGTTCCCATTTTTGATAAGACATAAGCTCTAGAATACATACCGCCATCTCATTTTTCATGCTCCAGGATAGGAATAGGCCTGAATGACCTGACTCAACCATAAAATATCGTGAAATGACCATGTTGACCACATATAGACTCATATACACCTCTAACACACTTCACTTCCATGTTTAATGTCATTAAAACCTTAAAATCACTTGGGAGGACTCAAACCATGATAATGCAAACCAAACCATGCTCTAAAACAATATGGGACGCCACCAAACTTGACACTACCAATCAACCTTCATGTTTGACACTTGACTAAGACCTCATGGAGACTCACATGACCTCATGACACCATTTTCCATCAATTTACTTGAAATAAATGACAACACTAACACACAATGGCCAATAATCTCCCCCTTTTCATTAATGGTAACCACCTTCAGAAACATTGATGGCAAACAACATGAACAACACACCTACATGACCCCTTTCCATGTTTCTAATGCTTCTCTTCCCCTTTTGACATCTATAAAAATGACTACAATGATAACAAGACATGGAAAATGACAAAAACAACATGAGTCAATGGAAACAATGCACAAACTCAACTTACTTGCTCAAAATATTCCCCCTTTGACTGTATTTTCTCTTATCTGACTTAAACAATAGTAAAAAATGATCCATGGGCCTACTAATGAGACTCAAAACAACTCCCCGAGAATATATCCCCTTCACTTTGTCTTCATTCATGCTAAGCATCTCCATCTAGGTCTGAACCATGCAAGAAATCACAAAAATCTACCTCTAATACTTGCAAAACCTCCTTTAGGACCATTGTCCCTAAACCACATCTTTAGATAAATTTAGACCAACATTTTTCAACCATGAAAACTAATACACAACATGAATCCACTCCTTATAGCTCCCCCTGGAACCATATTATCATTCTCTAACTAAAAACAAAAAATTAGGACCACATACCTTGTATATGAGTCATAGAGATGACTCAACCATATTAACTCTTCCCTAAAGCACTTTCTCAGTCATTTCAACCTCAAAAACATGCTACCTTGAACTTCTTGAAGTCAAGAAACCATCTACCTTTGAATGGACTTGAATTTCATCAATCACATTTCCTTACATACCTTCTAGACATCTGAAACTTTCACTATAAAATAAACTTAAACTCCCCTTGTCTTGGTAAGTTAATCAAACTTGTAGCATATAATATTTTGACTACCATGAACTTGCAACATCTTATCAAGAAAAAATTTAATAGAATATAATAAAAGAATCAACCAAGTAGATATTGCATTACTCTTAACTCTACCCAAGAACTTTTCATGTCACCTTGCTCATGATCTTGAGCACAAAAATTGCTCTCCTACCTTAAAAACCACCTACAGACCTATAGGTTACCTTTTTCTCTTCTTTCTCAGTCATTGTACCCTGGTAACTAGTAATATTTGCATGAAATCATCATTAAAAGACCTACTAAGAATACTTCTTCACATCTTAAGAGAAATAGGTCTTCATATACCTTTATGGTATGATGGAAGAGTGACACCAACTCCCCCTCAACCTATGTCATCATAATAAGACCTCCAACACTCATATGTAGGATAGATAGATTGCACATCAACTTAGAAACCCAGTTTGTAACCTTTAACCACATGGAGAGCATATCTAAAACCCATACTTTATATAGTCCATGTTCTATGCAATTTGTCTCATGAACACCAACTTGTGCATAAACTCAGACCTTCATGAACTCAAATAAATAGATAGGAATCATACCTTCCTAGATCAACCTTGAAACCATATTGAAGCATACTCAAACTAACTTGAAGCATCATGGTACTTGAAGACCTTCCTGAGAGCTCAACGTAACATTATAACTCTTGACAATTCAAAACACACCTTGATTTTAACTCAGCTACATTTCTCCATTCCATGGAAATTTTACCTCTTTCACTCTTGTAGTCCACATTAGATCATGAATAACACATTATTCCTCCTTCATAGAATTATATATACATGATAGACACCATTTTTGACCTTTTGGTATACTTTAGATCATCTCATTGATATTAGTACACTCTTGGTGTTTAAACCATCTTCAAATCATTATAAATACCTTCACACATCTTATTTATACATGCTACTTTAATGAAACCTTGATTTCAAGACCTATACTTTTTACAATACTTGAAACTCACATATCCTTACTTATGACATGAGTACTAGACTTAAGACTTTGATTTCAGATCTAAAGACAATTTTGACGATCACTACTAACTTCTTGTCATTTTCATACTTCAACACATGAATATCATAACTTCTAGCACTTAGAGACTCATATTCATACTTTGACACATAAAATGGAATCACAAAGGACTAACAACACATTCACCGAGATAATGACACATATTACCATGATTTCATAATGGAGACCATCACCATTTGTAGTAAAATTTTAAATCACACACAAACACTAGAAAATCATAATGCTCTTGACAAAGCTTACAAACTTGATATATTGAGAAAAAGACACGGCCTTAAACTCAAGACCTCAACAATCTCAAAATTTTGACTGAAAGTACATTCCTTGAAACACTACTTGATAATAACCTAGACCATGATCATGCATATTTTCACAACTCAGACACCTACTAATAACACTAACTCAAAACATATATAAGGATGTGTCACTTACATAAATATAGCTCTTAAAGTATCCCATACTCCTATCATTTTCAACTTCTCATGAACTAAAGAATTGACACACACTTCAATGAGAGAAACCATTATTCCTTCACCTAACTTGGACTTGTTGACCTTGTCACCCATTTTGGTTGAGCTAGAATCTCCTTTTACACCCTTCATATGACCAATCTTCATACTAAGAACTTCTGATTTTGAATCAACCTTCATATCTTGCTTTGAATATTGTATTATCATACTCTTAGGATTAGTTCTCTTGGCTTCATTTTCTATAATAACTGTCTTTTTAATATTAGGATCTAACATGGAAGACTTGGAATCATTTATGGGATGAATTTCCTCTTGAAACTTCTTCCGTTTGAAGCTTTAGAAACCTACTAATAACTCTTGGTGTTCCACTTTAGTGACAAGATCTAGCAATGTGTCCTTTTTTTGTGACACTTATGATACACAACACTCTTCCAACTTCTAGGCTCATAGATACTAATATTCCAACCACAATCCTTAGCCTTGTGACCATACCCACAACATGAGTAGCATTCACCCTTGAAGAAACTTTCAACATCCCTAGAATACCTTATTTTACAATCTCTAGCTCTATGACCAAAATCATGACTAACAATAACCATTAAATGAATAACCATACCTCATAGCATTAGGTTGTCTAACAGGTTATACCTTCTCAAATCATCCTTCTTGGTCACTTTATCATCATATTTAGAACTTGGACCAGCTTCACCATCATTCTTCACATGTTCACCTTTAAACCCTAGGCCTATTTTTCACTAGTCATTATTTGGCTCTCCAATATCTCGTCAACATCCTCATAACTCTTCTCTAAATTCCCATATATCTTCAAACTATTGGAAGAATATTCTAAATCAGATTCCAAATATTTCAACCTCTCTTCATACCTAGAAAAAATATCTTCTTCCTCCTTTAGGGCTTTAGACACACTTTAAACTTGTGACACCAAACCCTTGATGGATTGACTATGCTTTATCTCCATATCCTTGATATGATCTTGTAAGCCATGAATCATTGACTATGAAACTTCATTCCTCCTCCTTAATGCAGATTCAACATTTGAACACATTCCCATTGTTTATGCTTCTAGGATCTCCTTAAAGTTGCTAAACTTGCTTCTCAAGGACTCACTTTGCTATGAATTTTTGGAAGAAAATGGACTGAGAGGTGGGGGTGAATCATTCCTACAATAATTTTACTTCATTTACCAAACCATACATTCATCAATTAAGTTGTCCATACATCATTCATAACCATACATGTGCATATTAGATGTGTATTAACCATTCACAATATCACAACACAAGAGAGAGTACACAAGACACCAAATATAAGTGGGAAAACCTCAAGGGGAAGAAAACCCACTAAAAATATTGTTGATATTACTCACAACAAAGACTCAAGTGAATATTACACATCACAAGAGATTTCTTTAGTGAGGCACCAACCCCTAAACCCTTGTTGATATTACTCACAATAAGAGACTCATATGAATATGACTCATCATAAGATATTTTTAAGAAGTATGACCACTAAAAATATGTTAATACCATAGCTGATAGTGATCCCAAAATTCAGCTCCAAATTCCTTCAAACCCTTGTTCAAACCCTCATTCACCTAACTCATTTTTTCTCTTTCCTTTTCACGTATCTTAGCCTCAATCACAAGCACTCATACTTCAAAAAATTATTTAACCTATCATACCCTATCTCATCTCTCAAAAAAATCCCTTCATACCTATAACACACTCACATAGGTTGCATTATTTCCCTCTTTCTCAACTAGTTTGAATTTAAACTACAACATCACTTTTATATGCATTTCATTTCACCAAAACAAAGGAGGTCAGTATTATACCTTTGATTAAACCAATTCGTCATAAAAATCCCAAAAAAATTATTACAACATTCACATATGACCCATATAGGTTGGTCATGCTTAAAACCATTGAACTTGCGCCAAAAAAGCTCAAAACTCCATCACCTAGATGGGATAAAACAGCTAACACCAAAAATATGATTATTCAAGCTAAAACATTCATCACACATGTGTAATATGATATAAAAACATCATCCACGGTCATTAATAAGTGTGAACCAATCAAACAATTCATAACACAACTCAAAAGGCTCATATCCTTCACCAAACGATTGTTTTTAGCACCATGGCTTTACCTTTGTGCATCACGGCCACTCAATATTAACTTAACTACGGAATGTAAAAATATATGGAATCCTTAGGACTTTTATAACATATCCATTCATTTTATACCTCATGAAACATCGATATTCTCAAACCACGACAACTTTATTCTTCACTAAATCATGTTTCCCAAAAGGATTTTTGAAAACTCAATTAATTTACTCCATTTTTACCACTTCCAAGACCTAAAAATTCTTAAATAGGAACAAAATTTATCACTCTTCACTCTATAGCTAATATCAATCATCAAGTCATTCATCTCATGCACCTCGACCTCAATCTTTTTAACCTAAGCAATCTAGTCTTGAAAATTAGGTTACCTTCTTCCTTAAAAACTCACCCGAAAGACCATACAAATAATATCACCAAGACACAAACCATACATCAATGGAAATAACTTTGAATCCTCATTCCATAAAAATATTATAACTCATTCCAACGCCAAGTGCAAATCCTTCAACCAAGACCATATTTGCAAACTACTCCTTAAGCCTTTTAGGACTCGGTGAATTGGCCTTTAGCTCAACTTTTCCCATCACCTAAAAACTCACTTCCACAATTTATAAAATCATTGAAAACCCTTATACATGATTTATAAGCACTCATAAACCTTCACTAAGAAATAACAACTTAGAAAACATAACTTTACCTCATGAAGCCTTTTTAGCACCCTGTTAGAACAAGCATCCTCTAGATTTGACCCTCAAATAACAGTCATAACTTCTTCAAATGATATCAAAAATACAATTTTTATATACCATTTTAAATACCTCTATACTTGATATAATAACACAACTTTAATGGATTCATAAATCTTCTTGTAGCTCATGTAATTCCAATTTTACTACAAACCGCTCCAATAACCAGTCTTCATAAATAGGGTACACTTTTCCCTTTTTCACTTAAATCATGACCTTAAAATATCATTTACATCTAGAAAAATTTGGGGCTAAAACAAATATCAATTTATTCTTTACCTTCTTTGGACAACCTTTCCCAAATAGAACTTCTTCATAAACTAGCATTTTTAGGTGGGGCCCACATACACTCACATGCAATAATACGCATTTAAGGAAATATGGAAGAGTCATATAAAATCCAATCATAACATTTTTAAAATGACTCCAAGCATACTCAACATACCTCTTTTTCTCCAAGTCTCTTTGAGCTAGGGTTTAGCTAGGGTTTCAATGCAAACTTATCTTCTTAATGATCGTTCATAAAAATGTGACGATAAAACCACATCATTATTTTTATAAACCTTCATAATTGAATTAATAAGTTATTATAGAGAGGCCATGTCCCCATTCAGAGCACACAACTCACAACAAGCATCAAAAGGCCCACTTTTGCATCAAAATCACACCGTAAATCCCACGATTTTACTAAAACTCAAGTATGTTGTAATTTATTCTTCGTAATGACTTGAAACTTGTCATGAAGAATCGTGACAACATACTCTAACTAATAATATTCATAATATATCCCAAACATCTCTGAAACTCTCCAAAAATTAAGACTTACCTATTTTAAATTGTATGTTCTCACCTTCTTACTTCCCAAGGACCCCGTAAAAGCATTGTACCATTAAATGTTGACCTAAAACTCATCATACACTTGTTATATCATGTTACAAAACTACTAGTATTCTTGGATAAGACCGATCAGCTCCAAAAACACATACCTCCATCTCATTCTCGCTTGTCTGCATGGCTAGGAATAGGTCTGGAATGACCCGACTCAACCATTACACCTCATGAAATGACCATGCTTACCATATACAGACTCATATACACTTATAACACACCCCATTACTATGTTTTACCTAATGAAAACCTTAAAATAACTTAGGAGGACTCAAACCATGAATAAGTAAGCCAAATCATGCTCCATAACAACATAGGACTCCACCAAATTTGACACTACCAATCAACCTTCATGTTTGACACTTAACTAACACCTCATGGAGAATCACATGACCTCATGAAACCATTTTCCATCAATGGAATTAACATAAATGACAACAATAGCACACAATGGCCAACATTTATATTTTCTAAGTTTAATCAAGATGTAAGTTATCAAAATATCCTTGGGGTAATTTTGAATATTAGTACTCGTTTGACTTTACCTACCAAGGAATTACTCCTGTAGTGTTGTAAAAGGTATAAGGTGTCATGAAACACTATATTTTGCCAATTAAATTGGGGTCACTATGTTGTCCATTCCTTTGTTCATTCGCTTCCTTCACTCGTGACAAAATGACTTAGTTTATCATGTATTTTCCAGAGCATGAAAATGGTTAAGTCCTTATGATGGGTTGTTCAAAATTACATGGGGTGCATTTATAGACAACACCTACATCTCTTGTTACATACAATGATACATCCTTTAAGAACAATAATTTCAAGGATTTATCTACAAATTCCATATCCATCTCAAATAGAAAAATCTTTAGTACTCACAAGGTAATGGTCAATCAAAAGATTCTAATAAAACAATAAATCAATATTGGAAAATACCAATTATAAGCACGGTTACAACTAGCAAAAGAAACTCGTATCCCACCCTCTAGGCTTATCGAAAAACATTCTCGCACTCCAACAAGAGTCACTCCCTTCTCACTTATATACAACTCTAAATTCCTATTACCCATAGAATTTGAGCTCCCTTCCCTCTGTGTGTCACTCCAACACTTGGTGTATGAAGAATATTATTTCCAAGTGTGTCTTTGCAGAGTTATAATTTCTAGATGATAGGCACATTTGTGCCTTGGATAACTCAAAAATATATCGAACTAACTCTAATGAATATACAACAATAAAATTAAGCCAATATAATTTGATATCGTTTCGGCATTGTTATTAAAGAGAATACTACTTGGAAATAATGATAAAAACAAGGCAAGTTCGAACCTAACTGGTTAGGACCCTACATTATAACTACCAAGTTTGGATCCAAGGCATATAAAATGTCCAAAAAGATGGAAAAGAGCTTAAAGAGCCCATGAATTTGGTTCATCTAAATAATTTTCATTCCTTATCCTCTATGAGTATCCTAAGTGTTGCATGGCATCTCATCACATCCATTTAGGGTATCCCTTCACTTTTTTCCAATTCATGCTTCATCTCACATCATCTTGTGTTGTAGATTCCTCCTAGTTAGGATGTGAATCTCTTGTTATACTAGTCCTATTTTCCAACTTCCATTTGTATTCCTTCCTATGGTATTCATTAGGATTTCCCATTTGTGTCATACTTGGTATGGTTTAAGAATACCTTTTCTTTTTCGTTGGCACCAAAAAAATAAAAAAAACACATAAATTTAAAAATAAAGAAAAATCAAAACCTTTCAAAATACAAAAACTTTCATAAAATGTTTCACAAAACTCAAAAAATTACAACTTTCAACACAGTTAAACAATATCACCATTTTCCTATGATCTTAAGGATCATTCTAGATCATCCCACAACTATTGTGTTTCTTATCCTTGACAAGCATTTATGTTTATGGGTGTGACCATCAATTAACTATTCATGTATATCCTCGCTTAGATAAACATTGGTTTTCAATTTTTTCCTCGCATATATTCTTTCTTGGAAAGCTAATCAAATACATTTTTTAGACCAAACCTCAATGGGATCCGATAAAAGTGTCATGAGGATTAATTAATACTCTTTGGTATGATCTTATCCCCTCGCATATTATGGTTGCATGGAGGCATTTGTACCTACTTATTCTTTATTGTGGAACACTATAGAAGAATATTTGCATGTCGTTACTATAAATTGTTTTACATTTTTTCTATTAGATGTTAATGTTGTGTAAGTAGTCTTGTTAGCATCTTAGTTTGTCTAAAATATTGGTACATTTGCATTATTGTATGTATAATGGTTTGTTTTTCAATATTTTCATTGTTGTAAAATTTATTTTTGTATGATTTTAATCATGGTGTTAATTAACATATTCCTTAATAAAATTGAGTTAAAAAAATCAAAAATTGAAACACACATGTGAAAATCACAACTTACAAAATCACAAAAATCCAAATAATCACAAAAACCAAAATTCTCAAAAATAAGAATAAATCAACACATATAAACAAAATTGGATATTTCTATAGACACAAAATCATGCACTCTAGTACATTTCTAGGTGCTAAAAGAATTCTAGCATTTATATGATTTCTAAACAAGAAAACTAGTGGTTGACAACTATCTACTGCATCTTTTCTTTGTCTCTTGATTTATCTTTCGGCTTACACACCCTAGAACCCAATCAAAACATAACTCATTTATATTTCATGGCTTTAAACACCAGCACCGAGCCAGGATAACAACACCTAGGCCCTCATCTCCCCTTTAGGTGCCCCTGACAATTTTCTACCTCACTCGCTCTTTTCGGGTCTCTTTTATCTTTTGGGCATATTTTTCACTTATGGTTCTACCTTAGAGTTGTCAATTTAGAAATTCAAATAAGGGTACCCTTTAAATAAATAGTTATGTTTTCGAAATGAGGGACCAAGTACTAAGAATTACTATTATCAACTAATCTTTCATTCCAAAGGTGTTAAAGTACTTCGTAGGGCATCCATCTAGCATCCATACAAGAGACAATGGTTGCATCACATCTTCATATACTACATAGGAGGGGGAAGCTCATTTTATTCCATCCACACATTTTACTACTTGTTATATTCTAGCTACATCTCACTATCATTTGTGTAACTTGCACAAGGGAATCTTAGGGAACAATATTTACACACACTCATAAGAACTATATGGATTCTGAGATGTAGTGTAGCACTCGGTTGTAATTTCACTCTTCGGTCACCGTCAGTGGTCGATCGACTCCCCATTATACATTTGCTATATAGGTTTGATATGGTTTGTGGGCTTATACAAATTGAACTTTTAGTTTGCAGGTTATAGGTATCATCAAGGATCATAGTTTGAATATTAGGTGCTCAACAAAGAACAACTATGAAACCCTAATAACATAGGAAAACCAGATTCCAATCATTCGTAATTAGTTCTAGTCACAAGTGCCCGGCACCTCTCGCCCTCATTTAGGCTCCTCTGTCCAGCTCTATTCATGGATTCTAGATTTTACAGTGGGTAGTGATGACCCTTTTTGTATTTTTTTCATTACTCGCACCTTCCTAGATTACTTCCTATCCATTCGGAAATCAGATATGTCCTTTTACCTCTTCGCTTTGCTTAAAGTTACTTACTTATTTTCTTGTGTCATTACTATACATTTAGCATTTGATAGCATACATTACTATAGTTACTCTTGAACTAGATTTAATTAATTTACAAATTAAATTAAATCATTTCATGAACCCAATTCTCAAGCCCTATCTTCTTTCTTTTTTATACCCATCACTCATAGTGGTCGTTTCGGTTCTTTTTCACAAATTGAGATTCCTCCATATGTTTGTAGGTCCTCTAAATAAATAGCTGAATCTTCCATTCCTTTTCTTGAATAAAATAAATTCCCACTTGAAAATATCAAAACTTCTAATAGTGAGCAATCATATGATGAGAATAGCAACATCGATCAAGAGAAATTAGATAATATTACTAATTTTTTCTCACCTTACACGATAACCCCAAACACATCACACATGTTCTAAATGCTTTACTTTATGCAAAACATGCTCTAGATGTTTCCTATCAACCTCTTATATGTTCATCATCGACTTCTATGGCTTCCACCAAACCCCTTAACATTATTACTCTATACGTACTCACTACCAAACCCCTCATTACTCCTAACACTTCTAACACACAACCTGGTTCCTCTTCAGGTACTCATGAATTAGCTTCTATATAGTAGGATCTAAAAATTCAAATCCATCATTTAGAACAAGCTACTTTATGTGTCTCTCCATATTTTGATTCCTCCTTACTCCTGCATACCCCATTTTCACTCATCATGTCTTCTTATCCCCTTCCTCCCAACTTTATTACACCTAGTTTTCCCACCTTCAATGTCCATGGTGACCCTCAGAACATCTTCAAGCTTTCTATGTGGCATGTCTTGACTATAATAATGACCATACATTGTTAGTTAATCTATTTCTTAGGGTTTTGTAAGATTACGACATGTGTTGGTTAGATGATCTACTTATTCACTCAGTAACTTATTTTACATTATTATTTGATGTTTTCCTTGTTCTTTATCTATCAATATACACACCAAGATATCCTATGCACAACTCTCTCAAATCAAACAAGGATATAATGAGCATCTAGCTAACTAGGTTTTATGATATAAGAACAACCTAGCTAATATGGCAAATGTAATCTTTGATTCTAAATTGCAAGATATTTTTATTTAAGGTCTCTTATCTCCATTACAAGAGAGTTCCATCTTTGATACCTTTCAATATTTTGCAATACACTCAAAATGCATGAAGTTAAATTATTATCTATGGGAAAATTGAAATATCATGACCATGCTTCATCCTCATCATCTAATTGATTCCGAGCTAAATCTACTTTCAAGTCATATCCTAAGACCACCAAAGAAAAGGAAATTGTTAGTCTCCTCTCCACCTGAAAAGCTTCAATTGTAACCTCCAAATCATACTTTTACCAGGATACCTTATGTACCTATGTTTTTATCACCACAAATTATTGAAAACAATCTCATCAATCTTCCCCAAGTCCCTATCTCGAACCCTCTCATTGTTGTGTCCATAATTATGATGAAAATGCATGATGTGCTTATCACCAATGTGTGGGGCACTCTACTAATTGATGTTTCAAACTTAAGCATATCATTCAAGATCTCATTGATGGTAATGAACTCAAGATCCTTAAGCCATCCAATTCTAATCCAATCAATGATAATAAAAAGCTAAAAATATTTAATGACCCTTTTCCCAATCATGACACACAAGCTTTTAAATCTTCACCCAATCATACATATCGTGTTATGCCTCCTTCATCGGGGCCTCTTTATTTCCTTGTTTCTTATACTAATGCATCTCCACCATTCATTTCATTTTAGAATCATGTAATCATGCTACATTTACTTATGATTCCTTGCATAGAAATGATTCTATTGGCTTATATACCCTTAATAATAATATGATCTATCCATTGACTTCTACTTGCATGTATGCTCTATTGCACTCCTCTTACTTATCAAGTATCCAATATCTAAATTCACATTTATAGTCCCTAAGTATTTTAGATATGTCAAAACTCCCATCATAGTTTGTCCTCTTACTATGCTTGTACCATTTGACGTTGCATATTTAATCAAAGGTCATGACATGCTCTTAGGTCTCTCTTAGCTCCACGCTGACTAATCCATCCATTCCATGAACCATTTTTTCCTCAAGTTCATTTGCAACAAGAAATTCATTACTAGTAAAGGAATTGCACCATGCACACCATTTCTATGACCCAATTTTTCTTATACACCATTCATATCATTTAGGATTCCAATTTCTCTCAAATCTAAAGCTCTTTCGACACTCGTCTCTCTTACCCGCGCACAACCTACATCAAGACCTTGTCATCCTCATTCTAGTCTCTTAGTAAAAATAATTCTCCTAAGTCCCCTACTCATTTATCCCCTTCACATAGGTTTTAACCTCCTCTTTCACCAAATAGGTCTCCTTCACAAGTACATAGTTAGTCTACCATAAGCACCGATCTTAAAGCATCGTCACATGCCTTTATCTCCTTGAATATTGGATGAAGGTACCTTTCCCTTCACTAACATTGGATAGTATTCTATCAATCACACACTTGGGTGCATATGCTTTCTCTCCCCTCTCATCTGTACCAATTTTATCTACTCGACTACTACAACAATTTACACTTCATATCTCATCACTAATCTTTTTACGCACTCTCAAATGTATTATATCATCATTTCCCATTGACGTTCTCTATTTCCACAATTCATACTCAATTATTGAGGGTATAATACTAAAATACCTCACATCATTCACATTTCATGCCCTATGCTTCATGGTATATCTTTCTAGCATCTATTCTCACACACTCATTTTCCAATGATGCACTCTTGTTCTATGGTTCATTCTTCACAATTGAGGAATATTTTATAAATGAACCTCATCTCATATCTGTTGGGGGCATGCTACTCCTACCATTTACACATATTTCATACCATTCCATCACACTCATACACTTGCATATCTTTATTGCATATATTCTTACTAGCTTATTCTATGTTCATGTCACACTTTCTTTTCTATGCGAGATGATTCTTAATATGTCATTATCTTTCAATATACACACATGCATGTTCGCTTGGTCTTTTATGGTGATTACATATCTCTTATAGGTTCTTACATGTTGTAATGATGTTTAGCACTCGTAACTTCTACTAGTCCCACCGAGGCTCCCTGGGGAATCCACTTTCTCTATTATCACATACTACACATGTTCTATTACTACATTTTTACTACTTCCCACCGTAGTTACTTTACATTTCATTGATCTATACATGCTAATAACATACTATTTATCTTTGTAACATGCTAATAAGTGCTTAATGTACAACATTTACTTTGCAGATTGCATGTCACCATGGTTATCCGATACACTTTGGCTTGCTATTGTTTTTCATCAGTATGTTATTATTTTTGGTATATGTCATATGTCTTGTATGATCATTGCATTCTCTTGTCCTCTTCTGCACCTGAATGTATTATGAAATTGTGATAAATGCCCCATGTTTGAAACTAGATTATTATGGTCTATCTTATTTACACACTTTATTTTAAATTTCTTTCTTTTACATGCTTTACACTAACACATTTTTCTAGCCTACTTTGTTTGCATGTGCCTTGGTTGATACCATGCACATCCCCTACCCCATCCAAGATTCCCTTAGAATCCGGTCCTCTCCTTTGGGCCACATTCTCCTCCAAGCATCACATGCACCCTAAACAACAAGGGTATACATTGGGTGAAAAATAATCCCTACAATATCTCGTAGATACACTTGTAAAATCATAAGACGAAACAAAATAGGTTACAATAACAAAATCCGGCTCGAGAATCACAAAGAAAATGCCAAAGACCTAAAATTGGGCAACAACATCTAGTTTCTTGTGTCCTCCCTAGACACTAATGGCTTGGGAGTATATATATTCAATCTATTATTAAAATTTTTTTATAGAGAAGTTATATAGTTATAGGAACATATCTCCAATTACAAATGCATTTTATCTCCTACAATCAACTTCAATTGGAACTAATTCAGATAATCGAAATAAATCAAGTACGTACTATATACATTGGTACTTATTAGGGTAGAGTCATGGAAGGAAAGTAAAACTATACCTCTCTCCCCAACACTTGATCTTAGCATGAAATCGCTAAAAAAACTTGCACTTAGTGTGAGATCACCCAAAAAACTCACACTTGGCATGAGATCACCTAAAAATTCTCTATTGACATGAGATTTCCTTAAAAACTTACTCTTCACAATATTTTAGAACACCTTTCTATCCTTTACACTTCCTTACATGATGTGCACACTTTCCTTTACTACTACTTTTACACACTTTTACACACTTTTGCATACTTTGCTCAAAATTTTCATATGCAGGGACTTTGGCTACTCTTGTTATCTTCTTTTGCAAGTCCATCCTTACAAGAAGCAACAAGAACAACTTATATTAAAATAGCTAAATGCATATGCTTCACCCCTATGGTCCACTTTCATTTCCTAGTCTTCATGCTTCACTTTGCAATCACTCCACGCTTCACTTGTCCACTTGGCACACTATTTGCCACACTCTCTTTAGGATCATAAGGATTGCATCTCTTATCTACTTTATATTATGAAGTATTCAATCAAAAACATAAAGTGGGGGAAAATATAGACAAAAATCATGCACTTAGGTACATTTCTAGCTCCTAAAAGCATGTTATTATTTACATGATTCCTAGGAAATATAACTAGTGGTTGACAACCGTCTTTGGCCTCTTTTCTTTGTCTCTTTCTTTATTTTTTGTCTTACACACCCTACAACCCAGTCAAAACTTATCTCATTTATCTGTCATGGCTTTAGACACTAGTACCTAGCCAGACAACAATGTCTAGGCACTCTTGTCCCTTCTAGACGCCCCCTGACCATTTTCTACCTCACTCATTCTTTTTGGGTCTCTTTTATCTTTTGGAATCTTTTCCACTTATAGGTTGGCCTTCCATTTTTCAATTAAAAAATTTTAAAAAGGGAATCATATAAATACATATTTATTTTTTTGAAATGAGGGACTAATCACTAAGAATTACTATCATCACCTAAGCTTACATTCCAAAGGTACTAAAGTAATTCAAAGGCATTCATCTAACATCCATACAAGGTTCAAGGGTCGCATCACATCTACATACACTTCATAAGAGGGGGAAGTTCATTTTATTCCATCCACACATTTTACTACATTTCTACATTCTAGCTACAACTCACTATCATTTGTGAAACTTGCACAAGGGCATTCTAGGGTATAATCTCTACACACACTCACAAGAACTACATAGAGTCTAATATGTAGTTCTATGATCAGTTGTAAGTTCACTCTTTAAGTGACCATCAGGGTTAGTATAAATCCCCATTCTAAATTTTAATGTTTAGGTTTAATTCATTTTGTGGGCTTTTGTAGGTGAACTTATCTTTTTCGGGTTCTAGATATCATCGGTGATCATAATACGAATATCAAGAAATCAACATAGAATAACTTTGAAACCCTAGTGATACAGGAAAAATTAGATTTATAACATCTCGTGAATTCATCATTGCCTAGTTATATTCATCGCCTGCACCTCTCATGGGTGCCCATGTCCACTGTCTCGTGGGTTCCAGATTTTACATTGAGTAGATATGACCCTGTTTGCATTCTATTCAACACTCGCACTCGCACATTACTTCTGTCCTTTTAAAAATTAACCAAGTCCTCTAACCTCTTTGTTTTGTTTAGGGTTTGATACTTTGCTTTCTTAATTTCTTATGTCATTACTATACATTTAGCATTTGGATATCATACATTATAGTAATTACTCTCAAACTAGATTTAATTAATTTATAAAAATAAATTAAATCGGTTTCATTCCTACCCTAGTGATCATTCCAATCATCTTACGACTATCACAAATATTTTTTCCTCAGTATGTCGAATCATAGCTTAGGGGAAAGTCAAATTACCTATTTCCCTAATGTGTATCCTCGGTTGGGTAGATTTGAGATCTCATTCTCTCCAATGTAATTTTAACACCATTACTTGGGTGAAATGACATGTTATCCCAATTTTATCCCCCCGGGGAAAAATTGATCAAACACGACCATGCAGAGAAGAAAATCTAAGGTTTGTTTCATTCTAGTGGGCTCACAATCGATCCCAAATTTGAGGGGCATGCGGGCTCAAAAATGGAGGATCAAACAACATAAAATGAGTCCAGAGCTCGATAGGAGAAAATCGGAGAAAGGGCTCAAAGTTTTCAGACTTTTCCACATATGAGTTGACTCGGGGGTGAACAACACACTCACAGAAGGTGTCATGTGTCAACTCGGTGTAATTCCAAAAGGCACATCAAAAAGGTAGCTCTCAAATTAGTGTCGCCCTCCACATGGTCAAATTATGAAAGGTAGCACCGGCCATTGAAGATTCTAATTACAACAGACCGATGGAAGCCTCCACATGTCTTAATGGCGCACCTATAGAGGATAGGTCCAAACAATGTCTCCAAATGTGTGTAAACTCTCCACATGTATAGGGTCCAACAGAAGTCAAATGGGTAACAGCCCGAATTGGCTAAGTATAAAAGAACCAATGAAAGTCTCCCCATGTCTCATCAAGTGCACCTTTAAGGGTTGAAGCAAAAGACTATCCCCGTATAAGCGTCAACTTTCTACGTGTCCCAGATCCAAAAAGAATAGATCCAATAGTTGAAAAGTCTCAGCCAATGGACGACACCATGTGTCTCATCGATGCATCTCCAAAGTTGCAGCCCAAAGAAAGACCCTAAATTAGTGCCAACCCTCCACGTGTCCAAGCTCAGAAAAGGGGACATCGGATGTTGAAAATTCCAAGCTCAAGATAGGCCATCAAAAAAGCCTCCATGTGTCATCTTGGCACAACTTCAAAGGCCAAATCCAGAGGTAGGTCCCAAATGTGCACTAAGCCTCCACGTGTCCAAGGTCAAACATATGGCACCGCTAAACAAAAGGGACTTAGCCAAAACACAAAAGAAATAGAAAAGGCTGCGGAAGGAGCCACGTGTCTCTTTGGTGCTCTTTCAAGAGGAAAATCCAAAAGCAGTCCCCAAACATGTGCCAACTCTCCACATGTCTCGAGTCAAGAAGAGTGTCTCTCGCCAATAGGAGGGACTTAGGTAGAACACAAAGGAACTTGTGGAAGCTACCACGTGTCAGTCCAATGCAACTTCAAGAGTGATAAGAGGGGCAACACACGTGGGGCTGCCAAGTGGACCCTGTAAGGGTGGACTCATTCGCATATTGCAAGCCCGTGTTAAACGCCTAACCCTTGACCTTCAGGAAGCCATAACTTTTGATCGGGAGCTCGGTTTTGAGTGGGAAAGGACATTTTGGAAATCTCCCAATGCTTAGTATTCACCTGCCACCATTAATGTTTTAGCCTGCCATTTTCAAGGTTTTCAAGTCCCCCAACTCCCACCATGATGAAGAATGGGCCTCTTTTCTTTTCCAACAAGGAATAGCACATGGGGGCATGGGTTTTATAGTAAAGCCCATCATTGAGTAGGTGGATTCAATGCATTACAGGGGTGGTTGAAGAAGGATTCAAACATTCCCTCTCTCCTTCTCTCATTCTTCTATATATTGTAAAGGAGGGGCATTTTTCTAAAGGTTGGTCATATTTTCTCTCCTACCCCCTCTCTCTTTCTTCCCTAGGGTCGAATGTGGAGCTTAAGCCTCCTCCCATTGCTCTGTAATGGCATTTTCTTGCCTCTTTCTTGCTGATGATGTACTGTGTGAACTCATGGAGTAATAAAATATGTTTTGTGATGTATTTTGTCCATCCTTCCTTATTTTATTGTCTCTTCTTTCCTCTCATCATTGCAGGGTATACTATGCATATCTCTAATGTCTATTGTAGGTTTTGGGAGATGTATTTAATGGGTCAAAGTGGTGTTTCATGTGAATTTTATCTCCTGGTCCAGGTGCATATTGTCCACCCTCTCCTTTGCTCACCTCTCTCTATTTCAGGAAGTTGAGATTGTGACCAACCACCCCTTTTATTGGTGTTCTCACCTATGTAGTGTAGGATTTCTTTATTTTATGCTCTCTCTCTCGATGTCTCCTTGGCATTGTTAGATTAGGAGTAGATAGTCACATTTCCTTTCTTAGAAGTAGTTTAGCATTAGGATTAGGAAGAGCATGCCGACCTTCTCCAGAGGGCCATCTCAAGTCCACAAGTCCCATAACTTGAGAGATGGTCCCATGTTATGCAATCACACCAGATGCCCCACACAGATCTGAGGCAATTTGCGGGGTGCTGTGATTTTACACTAATAGTTTTGGGATGCCCAGTGGGATAGGTTTGAAGCACCTTACCACTTCACTTCATTAGGTTCGATGTGCTCTTGGTGAATATTTCAGCCTTTAGAGGCACTTTCAAGAACATATGGTGAATCCATCCGATTGACAACCCATTCTTTGAGTTACAAAACTTCTTTCCATCCATTTCCACCCATTCTTCTTTCTACATCTTCCATCTTCTCTTCCATTCTATGAAATTAAGCAATCATGACTTCATTCCCCTCATGGAATTCACACTCATAGCAGGACATCAAAGAGTTTGATTTCTTATCAGACTTGGAGGAATTTTTTGAAGAGGAGGGGCCCATAGAAATTACAACATTCATTGCCCCATCATTCATCCTTCAACCACAAGAACTTACCACCGAAGAGGAGCAACTGGAAGAGATCAAATCAGAGTTGAAGTCACTTGATGAAGAAATCATTATTGAAGATTTTTTACTTTCATTTGAAAGGCTTGATTTGATTGATGAATCCATGGAGGAGTTTCATACTACCATGGAGGAAGGAAAAGAGTATGAAGATCCCATCTCTCCCACACCATCCACCCAAGAAGGTCCATAAGAAGACTCCATCCTTGCAGTCAAAATTAAGAACCATGGGCACATTCAAGGGACCAAACCATGCCTAATCAGGTACTTAGGGCCAAGAGAATTTCCACCGGTCATGCACATTTTAGAGCATGAGGTTGAGCTACAATGACCCAAAGGTCAGCAGCACCACCTCCCAAATCCAAGCATAGAATAACTCTAGGAGGTGTACATTTTGTTTGTTGACACTTTGAGGAGGGAGAAACACCATCTGTGAGGTGGTTTTTACTCTCATTTCTGACCATGTTCAGTGCCAAATCAACTACATGGTTGCAATTTGTGAGGAAGGGGAGCTACTTCTCCCTGCCAGTTGTAGGATTTGTTTGAGTCCCCTTTTCTTCTAGTTAGCATAGAGTAGGTAGGTTTTCTTTCAGCAAAATAAGTTCTTTCACACACTCTGCATATCCCACTTGGGGTGTGTATGATTTTAATTTTTGTATAAAGCTGTGTTGTAGTGTTTTTTTGCTCTAAGGTTGTATCATTGTACAATTCGATGTGCCTCCAAGGCTAGTGTTGCAGCGGTGACTTAGGAATAGGTGAAACCCAAGGTCAAGATAGTTTTTCTACTCTCATAACCTCATTTCAATGATTTTCTTTTGAAAATTAAGAGTACAGATAGTAGGGTGAGCTCAAGTTCATTAAGTGTAAGCAATCAAGCTCAAGGTTTTAGGGACAGGATCAGTACCGGGATATCATTTGTGACTCCATGCCCAATGGATGCAACAAGGCAACTAGTCTCTTCATCTAGCAGGTAGATGTCCCCGTGAGTCACCAAATTGTTATCCCAATTTTACCCCCTCGGGAAAATTGATCAAACATGACCCTACACAGAAGAAAAATAAGGGTCGTTTTAGTCCAGCGGGCTCACAATCGATCCCAAATCTGAGGGTCAGCCAGGCTCGACAATGGAGGATCAAATAACATCAAAGGAGTCTAGAGCTCGATAGGACAAAATCAGAGAAAGGGCTCAAAGTTTTCAGACTTCACCCCATATGAGATGATTTGGGGCCAAACACCACACTCGTGGAATGCACCATGTTTCATCTCTACGTAATTCTAAAAGGTGCATAAAAATGTTAGGTCTCAAATGAGTGTCATCCCTCCATGTGGTTAGAGTCTAAAAGGCGGCACTAGCCATTGAAGAGTCTAAGTACAACAGGGGTAAGAAGCCTCTACGAGTCTCAACGCACCTGCACCTCCACGAGTTGGTTCCAAATAGGGTCTCCAAATGTGCATGCAGAATCTCCATGTGTCTAGGGTCCAACAAAAGTCAAATGGGAAGCAAGACCGAATTGGCTAAGTATAAAATAACCAGCGGAAGTCTCCATGTGTCTCATCGGTGCACCTTCAAGGGTAGAAGAAAAATGCAGTCCCTTAGACAAGTGTCATCTTTCCACGTGACCCAGGTCCAAAAAGGAAATAGAGCCTGGCAGAGAAAATTCTTAGGCCAGTGGATAGCACCATGTGTCTCATCGGTGCATCTTTAAAGGTGTGTCCTAAAGAAATACCCTTAACTAGTGCCAGCCTTCCATGTGTCCAAGGTCCAAAAAGGGGACACCGCCATTGAAAATTCCAAGCTCGGGACAGCCGGTGGAAGCCTCCATGTGTCATCTAGGCACATCTTCAAAGGAAAAATCTGGAGGTAGGTCCCAAATGTGCGCTGAGCCTCCACGTGTCCAGGGTCAGACATATGGCCCCGCCAAACAAAAGGGACTTATCCAAAACACAAGAAAAGAGCAAGGCTGCATGAAGGAGCCACATGTCTCTTCAGCACTCTTTCAAGAGGCGAATCCAAAATTGGTCCCCAAACATGCCCCAACTCTCCACATGTCTCGGGTCAAGCAAAGTGTCTCCACCAACAAGAGGGACTTAGGTAGAACAAAGAGGAGCCCATAGAAGCCTCCACGTGTCACCCGATGCAACTTCAAGAGTGAGAAGATGGGGTTGAATCTTCAACAAGTGAGGGGCTACAACATGGACATTGTAGGGGCGTAATCATTAGTAGATTGCAAGCCCACATTAAATGTGTAACCCTCGGAAGCCATAACTTTTGACCGAGATCTCGGTTTTGAGCGAGAAAGGATGTTTTGGAAAGCTCCTAGTGCCTGCTATTCACTTGCCACCATTAATGTTTCAGCCTACCATTTTCAAGGTTGTCAAGTCCCCCACCTACCACCATGATGAAGAATGGGCCTCTTTTCTTGTCCAACAAGGAATAACACATGGGGGCATGGGTTTTGCAGAAAAAGCCTATCATCGATAGGTGGATTCAATGCATTACAGGGGTGGTTGAAGCAGGATTTGAATTTTCCCTCTCTTCTTCTCTCATTCTTCTATATATTGTAAAGGAGGGACATTTTTCAAAAGGTTGGTCATCTTTTCTTTCCTGTCCCCTCTCTCTCTTTCTTCCCTAGGGTCGAATGTGGAGCTAAAGCCTCCTCCCATTGCTCACCCGTAATGGCATTTTATTTCCTCTTTCCTATTGATGATGTACTTGTGTGAACTCATGGAGCAATATAGTTTTTTTATTTGTTTTGTCCATCCTTCCTTATTTTATTATCTCTTCTTTCCTCTCATCATTATAGGGTATATTGTGCATACCTCGATGTCTATTGTAGGTTTTGGGAGTTGTGTTTAATGGGTTGAAGTGGTGTTCCATGTGAATTTTATCTCTGGTCTATGGTGCATCTTTTCCACCCTCTCCTTTTCTCACCTCTCTCCATTTCAGGCAGTTGAGATTGTGACCAACCACCCCCTTTTCTTAGTGCTATCACCTCTGTAGTGTAGGATTCCTTTATTTTATGCTCTCTCTCTCCCTGTCTCCTTGGCATTGTTAGATTAGGAGTAGATAGTCGCATTTCCTTTCTTAGAAGTAGTTTAGCATTAGGATTAGGAAGAGTAACTGGACTTCTCCAAAGGGCCATCTCAAGTCCGCAAGTCCCACAACTTGAGAGATGGTCCCATGTTATGTAGTCACACCAGATGCCCCACTTAGATTTGAGGCTATTCGGGGTGCTGTGATTTTGCACTAACATGACCCTTTAAATCTTAGAATACACTTCAACAGGATCTCGATAAGAGTTTCGTGAGGAGTAGTTACTCTTCTCATTTTTCCAATCCAATCCTCTCGTATATATAATTACTTAGGGGCATTCACATCTTCTCACTCATCATTGTAGAAGGGTAAAATTTACTTGTCTTTATTTCAAATTTATGTTGTGTTTTTGTTATTTCTTGACCAATTTCATGTATTTTGTTTTTGTCTTGGATCCTTTATAGCCGTGAAGCCTACTTTTATGGTATATATTGGGTTTTTTTCTCTTGTTTTACTTTGGAACAATTACAAGTAATATGTTAACATCTTGGTTCATTTGTAACCATAATGCCTACATCCACCGCATTTTTTTCATTTTTTTATGTGTGTGTGTTTTTTTATGCACATAGTAGGTTAAACATCATGTGTCTTTCATAATCATGATCACAACTCTATCATGCGATAACAAAATAATGTTTCTCTAACTTTTACTCTTTAAATAAAATCTCATTCGAGTGAAATTCACTTCCTTTTCATTAGCCTTTCCCTTTTTCCTATTAAGTGGTTGTCCACCACTTTTTGCATTACCCATTTGCTTGAGGTGACATACCCTTATCATTCACACTCATTGGGGCATCTCAATGTTCCATCACATCCACACTCACTGAGGCATCTCAATGTTCCACTAGCTTCCCCGTCTTCTACTCATTGATCTACATACATCTATTAGCTTTAAAATGTTATTACTTTGTAATAACACTTTAAAGAGGGGAAAATGTAGACACCCTAAAAATACATACCTATTTCTAGCCTATTCTTGGATTATTCATATCTTATTTACATCCCTTCAAAGTTAATTAAGTTAATTCCATCCCTTTAGAATTAAGTAAATTAATTCTATCATACCCTTTATAATTAATTAAATTAATTCTATTATACTTATAGAATTAATTAAATTAATCCTACACCCTTTAGCTAATTTAATTAAACATTTATTTAATTAAATAGTTAATTACTCTCTCTCACACCTCATAGCTAATTAAATTAGTTATTAAAATAGAAATAAATCTATTTTCCTACTCATCCTCCACTTGACTCCACTTCACTATCCTAGTCACTCCACTCAACTCCATTTCTAGAATCCTACAAAGGTGGGGGCAAAAAAGTTCACGTACAACCACCTCATTGAATAAAAAATATAAATGCCTTTCCCTCAATGGATAACGAGTTCATTCAAAATTTCTTCAATGCTATTATAATAATATGTTGATGTAGGGGCATCACCACTAGGCCTAATGTAGAATGTGTGTCATCAAATTTTGCTTTTGGGTCCCTTAGGTTGTCTTAAGAGTCATTAAATGGTCTATGTACGCTATAGAGGTATAGATTCTAAATAAGGAGTTTTCCTCCATTTTTCTTAGTTTAAAATTTTGATTTTTTGTAAAGCCACTTGTTGGCTTGCTAGCATGTGCAAGTGATTTAGAAGGCTCGATACGGTCTCTAGAAGATATATAATATTAATTATTGTTGGAGGACTCCATTATGATCTATGGAAGGAACATTTTAACTCTCCTTCTTTTATAACTCCCATTTTGCATCTAACTAGCTCACAAGATGTCATCATGAACAATAATGAGGGAATTTACTTAAGAATTTGAGTTGGGGAGCATATATGAATGTTGTGTAAATGTTGTAGAGAATTTATCAATCAAGAATTGAATTCGAGCTCCAATAATTTTGATTAGTACAATTTCTTTCCTTCTAAATGTAGGATTGTATTTTATAGTTTCAAGTAATGCATGTATGTGAATGTAAATTAATGTGTTGTTTCAAACCATTCGAGATAAATTTTTCATATTAAACCCAAATCACTTGAAATGTTTACCCTAAAATTATTAGCACCTTTTTCAGATGGTTTTTCAACCATTTTTCTTGAAGATTAATAAATACTTAGTTATGACACATTTTCTAAATTGGACCGAGGATGCACACAATGTGTTTGACAAAATGTCTATCATGGTACAATTTCCATAAATTCATTGTTTTGAAGATTTAATTTATAAAAATTTATAAAGTAGGAAGATAAAAACATTTTACAAATGGGTTTGTAATGGTTTTGTGATTTACAATCCGTAAGAAAATTTGTTTATGACAAAAATTTCAGGGTAGGTTGTTGGTTCTCTAGAGTGCAAAAAAATGAAATTTTTGATAAAGGCAATGAAAGGTAGTGTCTTGAATGTTTGAGTCCATGTATTTATTGGATATAAGTGTGGAAATAGGGTATGTGATCCAAATAACTTATGAGGATTCTAAGTCTTTCTCATAAGGACTATAAGCTAGTTACAAATGGCAAGGCACAATTAAGTGCTTGCTAGGAAAGGTAAGTGCTTGTGGAACCTTATGAATATACATGTCTTAGAGCATGAATAGGACATGGTATTATCATTATAGAACAATATTTGAAGGTGAAAAATCCCACTCAAGTTAATAAATGTCATTTTTACAAGTTTAGGCCTTTATAGGCTTGAGAAGGATCCTCAGATAAAGCTTGGGGTGGGGTTTTTCGTTGGAATCATATTGAGATTGGCATATGAACTAAGTTAGTTATTTTTCTCTACATAATTTTGGTATCAAAGCATGGGATATTATTTAAGTTTCTTTGATGATTGAAATTTTAATAGTTATGTGGCTAATGGGTAAATTGTGAAGTATGTGTGTGAAGATTGATAGGTTAGAATAAATGGAAGTGTGAAAGAGTGAAAAGAGAGAAGCAAGAAAATAAATTTCTTGAGAAGAGAGATAAAAGTGAGTGAGAAGAAGAAGAAAAATACAAATGGATAGAGAAGATTTGATGAAAAATTTGGTTAATTTGATTAGCCACAGATGAAGAGAATAAGAAGAGAGAGAGAGAGAGAGATAAAGGGAAGAGGAAAGAGGAAAAGATGAAGAAAAGCGAGATGTGCTTTCAATAGGAGATCACAAATTTGAAACAAGGTGTAGAGCATCTGATAATTCTCATTGAAAGAGAGAGAGAAGATAAAAGACAAGAGAAATGGATATAATTTTTATGAGAAATAAAGCCAAGTGACCAATTAGAGAGTTTGTAAGGAATAGATAAATAATGTAGCTAAGGACAATGATAAAGCAAGAGGAAAGAAGACAAAATAAGATGTAAAGGAAGATGGATAAGCAAGAAAGAGAGGTAGTCAAGGAATTGGTGTTGATAGAGGACAAGAATGATGATGAAGATATTATAGAAGAATTTTTGGATTTCCTTGAGATGGGTGAACATGATGATGGTAGAGTTTACATAGTGAAGAAGGAAGAAGAGTTTAGAGGAATGCAAGTTTAAGTGATGACAAGGAAAGAAGGAGAATTTACAGGGGAAACCAAGCCTCAAATTTTGATTATAAAATTATTTGCAAGTGTATGAATGTAGATATGAAGAGTAAACAAGCATGTGACCAATTAGAGGCATTGAGCCTTGAGATGAATGATGGAAGTAAGAAGACAATGGAGAAAGAACACCAAGTGAAAAGTGAAGAAAAGGTGACACAAGAAAGTGTGTTTGTTTATGAAATATTTGAACAATTAGAAATGGATATGGAAGCCTTGGAGCATGCTATGTATGAAGGAAAATCATGTGAAAATCATATGGAAATCTACCCAGGAAAGAGAAGAAGAGTACCATAGTGTAATGGAGAATGAGAGTAGGAAAGAAAAAGTACAAAAAAACGAAGACTATGACAAGAAAAATAATGGGAACATTATGTCTATAGACTACACAGAGATGGAGAAATTGATAAAGTATGGAGAGGGTTATCCATTTTTGTTAAGATATTTGTGTATGTAAGTATAATGAATGGAATATTGAGAATGATGAAGACAAAGGTGGAGATCCAAAAGTAAGCAAACAATGTCAAGGAAAATTCAAGACAAAGGAACACCATATGGGACCCAAGAGGTCTTAAGGAAAGAAAGGATAGTGAATGTGCATAATAAATACTTAAGGAAAGATAAAACAATGAAGACTGAACTAGAGACTCACCCTATAAACAAAAAGACTACAAAAACCTTCTTTCCCCTCTTGGTAGTATGATGCAATGGAATAACCACTAATACTGATGTAAAATGTGCATCAAAAATTTTGGTTTTTAGGTCTCTTAGGTTGTCTTAAGATTCATTAAATGGTATATGTATTCTAAAGAGGTCTAAATTTTGAATGAGGTTTCCCTCCATTTTTCTTAGTTAAAAAAATGAATTTTAGTAAAACCACTTGTTGGCTTGCTAACAGTGCAAGTGATTTAGGAGGTTAGATAGGGTCTTTAGGAGTTATAGAATATTATTTATTGTTGGAGGAATTTGTTATGAGTTGTGGAAAGAATCTAATAACTCTCCTCCTTTTGTAACTCCCATTTTGCATGTAACTATCTCACAAGATGTCATCATGAACCGTAATGAGGGAAGTTACTCAAGAATTAGAGTTGGGAGCATATATGGATGTTTTGTAACTATTGTAGATCTTTGATCAATCAAGAAGTGAATTTGGAGCTCCAAATTTTGTGTAATACAGTTTCTATCCTTCTAGTTTTAGGATTGTATTTTACAGTTTCAAGTAATGCATGTATGTGATTGTAAATTAATGTACTATTTCACACTAGTCAAGGTAAATTTTCCATATTAAACCCAAATAACTTTAAATTAAACCATAATAGTATTATAAAATTTTGCAGATGGGTTTTCAACCATGTTACTTGAGGATTAATAAATATTGAGTTATGACAAGTTTTCTTAACTAGACTTAGAATGCACACAATGTGTTTGACAAAATGTCTATCATGGTATAGTTTGTATAACTTCCTATTTTGAAGATTTAAGTTATAAAATTTTTACGGTAGTAATATAACATTTTTTACAAATGGGTTCATAAGGGTTATGTGATTTTAACTCCGTAAGAAAAAAAAATTACGACAAAAATACCGGGAAGGTTGTTGGTTCTATAGAGTGCAAAAATGACATTTTGATCAAGGCAATGAAAGATAGTGTATTGCATGTTTAATTCCATTTATTTAGTGGATATAAAAAAATTTAAGTGTAAAAATATGGGATTTGAGCCAAATAACTTAGGAGGATCCCAATTATTTCTCATAAGGACTATAAGCTAGTTACGAATGTCAAGGCACAATTTTGTGTTTGTTATGAAAGGTAAGTGCTTATGGAACCTTATGAATGAAGATGTATTTAAGCATAAATAGTGAATGGTATGAGCATGATATAAAAATATTTGAAATTTATTATGCCACTCAAGTAAATAAATGTTAGTTTTGCAAGTTTAGGCCTTTATATGCTTGAAAAGGATCCTCAGGTGCAAAGATTGGGGTGGGGTTTGTTGTTAGAATCATATTGAACTTTGAATATGAACTAAGTTATTTATTTTGATCTACATCAAATGAATTCATGAATTTATTTACAACCTTCAACCACTTCATATCCTCTATAAAAAAATAGGCCATATCCTTTGTAATGATCCCTGGAAGCTTTGCAACAAAACTTTGCCAATTTTTTATTTGATATATGCATATTAAAAGACTTCCTTGTATCTAAATTTTCTTATATCAAATCCATTTCTTAATTTATATAATAATTTAGATAACCCAAAATCCAAATTTTCAAATATGATACAAGTATAATAATTTAGTAATCTTATCATTGAGGTCCTGTAAGAAAGACCGTAAAGAGGTTTATTTTTTGTTATTTTCTTACTTTTGATTCTACTTGTGGTTTTCCACTACTTACACCATCCCCTTTAGCTTAATATTATCTGTCAACATCTCTCTCCCTAGTCCCTTGGAATTTTTATGTAGGTTATCTTAGAAGTAGTGTTAGTTTTAGTTTAGAAAGGTAGAGGAGTTGGCCTTCAGCAGAGGTTTGTCTCAAGCTGCAAGTCCCACACTTGGAGATAGTCCCATGTTGGCCCAAAATTATTAATCTTTCGTGATCAAATACATGGTTATATTTTGATCCCCAAGGTTTTAGAATGCCTAGTGGGACAAGATTTAAGTTATTTATAACTCCATATCATCAAGTTTGATGTGTTATTGGTGATATATATCCTTTAGAGGCATTTCTCAACACATCTAGTGACTCCACTTGTTCACAAAACCAATTATCTAACTCAAAAACCATCCACTTCTCCTTTTCCACTCATTTTCATGTTTCCATTTATCTCATGGATCTCTAAAGAGATATCTCATTCTATTATTTCATTTCAATCCCCCTTCATTCATAGCAATGGGATGATATCCTCAAAACATCCCTAGAAACCTTACCTATTTTACATGGGAATGGAGATCAAACTCCTATTGATCACATCCAAGATATTACCAACCATTGTTCCCTTCATAATAGTAAAGAAGAGAACATTTGCCTCATGCTTCGTATTACATCATTCATAGTTAAAGAAAGATATTTCTACAGTAGTTTGGCTCCACAATCCATTTCTGCATGGGATCACCGGGAGAAAAACTACATAGTTGGTTCAAGGAGAATGTAGATGTTATCTCTCTCATGGAACGCCTCAAAAATATAGCGAGATTCAATGGAGTTCATCTCATATTTCAACATCATATTCTAAAGGACATGGCTCAAATCCCTCGAGAATTCATACCCTCACAAGGTATGGATTTTTTGTATTATTCGAGGTACTTGGATGTTGATTTAGGTGTATTGATCCAAACCTTAGGAGGTAGTTCTCTTCCTCAATATTTTTCATTGCATTATAAGTTGAGAATATTCCCCTTCATGGTATCCAAAGGAAACTCATTCCCATTGCTTCCATTCTTAACTCACCATCTCAATTTCTCCATACCCCCTATGTAGATTAAGAAAAATATAGCATTCTATTCCAAAACTAGAAAGATGATTTGCTTCCTAATTCCATTATTAGTGCCCTATAATTTTATCATGCTCAAAATATCCCCGTGGTTTGAAAAAAATATCCCCATCTCCACCTAAGGCATTATGCGACTCTCTAAAACCTTTTCATGATGTTTTGAGAATTCACAATGTTCTAAATTTTTCCCCAATGCTCTATTCAACCCATACTGAAATAAGTTATCATACAAGGTGGGTGTTATTCAAAATTCAACCCCTAGGGTGAGTTCAATAACTTGCACAACTTCTTCAGCTTAAGCGAGTAGAAATGGTTTGAGGCCCAAAATTAGATTTTGGGTACCCCTTTTCTTTCCTCTAACTTCTTTTTCCAAAGAAAATTATAAGGAGTTAAGTGAAAAATTAAGGAGAAGTCTCGTAGAAAAATCCGCGAAAGCTGCAAAAAACCACGTAAAAAAGCCATAGAAAAGTCCGTGGAAGCTGCAGAAAAAATTCATAGAAAATTCCACGAAAAATACACGGAAGTAGCAGAAAAAGTTGCGAAAAGTCCACGAAAGCCATAGAAAAAGTTCATAGAAAAGTCTACAAAATCCGTAGAAGAAGTCCGCAGAAGCCGCAAAAAAATCCGTGAAAGCCACAGAAAAAGACGCGTAAAAGTCTGCGGAAGCCACAGAAAAAGCCGCAGAAAAGTTTGTGGAAGCCATAGAAAAATCTATGGAAGCCGTAGCCAAAGGGAAATCAGAAAAATTAGATAAATTTTTCTTGCGTGGTCCATGAGACATTGGGACATGAGTTCTCTCGAAAAGCCAAAATAGCCGACTACAAAAATGAGATGTAGGGAAGAAGCGGTCAACGGCCCTCGTGGCCCGGTAAATGTTGGGAAAAGTAGGACGTTATGACCCAATTTTTCCAAAAGTATTGATAGGAAGGATTTTTTTGGGTGGATTGGAAATTATTGTCTAGGACAGGTGAGACACAAGGACCCAAATGGCCGATATGCCTGCATGCAAAGGAAAATTCAATGCATGACAGACCGAAATAGCTACCCCACTCGAAAGGCCATAATGTTTGCATTTCTTAACAAAATGGACAAAATTGGTACCATTGGAATCATGTTTCTAAGCTCGATGCACAAAATCTAGAAATCTAGAATTTGATGAAGAATCAATGGATATTTTTAGAAAACATGCATAGGTTCGAATAGTGTTTTATTTGGTAGTTAGGATGCATTCAATGGAGCATGGGTTGACATTTCTTACTAATAAAATTTATGGGGCATTATGGGGAGCCTTTTACAAGCGAATGCGAACATCATTTCACCCATTTATGACAACTTGCAAGTGGTTAAAAATAAAAATTGGGATTACAATTCTCTCTCTCTCCTTCTCAATTCTATAAATTGTAATCTTGGGCTCATTTGTAAAGGAGTTGGTTATTTTTTCTCTGCTGGCCCCTCTCTCTTTCTTCATTAGGGTTGAATGTGGAGCTTAAGCCTCCTCTCTTTGCTTTGTAATGGCATTTTCCTACCCCTTTCCCACTAATGATGTACTATCTAAAATCATGGAGTAATAAAATATGTTTCGTGATGCATTTTGTCCATCCTTTGCTTATTTTATTATCCCTTCTTGCCTCTCACCATTGCAAGGTAGACTGTGCATATCTCTGATGTCTATAATAGGTTTTGGGATCTGTGTTTAATGGGTTTGAAGTGGTTTTATATGTGAATTTTATCTCTAGTCTGTGGTGCATCTTTTCGATTGCTCACCCCTCTCCACTTCAGATAGTGAGATTGTGATCAACAACCCCCTTTTCTTGGTGCTATCACCTATGTAGTGTAGGATTTCTTTATTTTCATGCTCTCTCTCTTTATGTTCCCTTGGAAAGTTTATCTTAGGAGTAGATAGTCGCATTTCCTTCCTTAGAAGTAGTTTAGTGCTAGGATTAGGTAGAGGAACCAGCCTTCTCTTGAGGTCTATCTCAAGTAGCAAGTCCCACAACTTGGAGATAGTACCCATGTTACCCGGTCACACCATGAGCTCAAGCATGCAAACTTGTGAAAATCGAGAGGGTGTTGTGATTCGGTGATACTAATTATGGCATGCCCAGTGGGACAGGTTTGAAGAACCTTACCACTTCATTTCATCAATTTGATGTGTTCTTGGTGAGATTCAGCCTTTAGAGGCACATGCAAAGCACATCATCCGCAAATCCATCTGTCAACAACCCATTCTCTCGAGTTCTGACGACTTTCCTTCCATCCATTTCCACCCATTCTTCTTTCCACATCTTTCATCTTCTACCATTCATGAAGTTGTGTAGTCATGGCTTCATTCCCATCTTGGAATTCACACTTACAATATAGCAATGGTGCATTCCACCTCTAATGTATTTCTCAACTCCTCCATATCAGCATTATGATTAGATTTAGAACCATTATGCTTACCCATATGAGCAAATGTCAAAATAGTTTGGCTATAAACATATCGGAACAAGGGTTTGCATATAATGACAATAGTCAAATGGAGAATGTTGATTTACTAGATAAGATTCATAGAATGGAGGTTTGGCATGGTTCAATCCAGGGCTACAACATAGATGAAAGATTTCAAAAAAAATGAGATAACCCTAAGAAATTTTTGAGCTGGTTTTCTAAGAATCACCTTTCAGAGAGATAATCGGGTTTTCGGGTTTCACAAGCAAGACAACATGTGTTTTGGATGCTTCATGTCGTGTGTTCCCCAAACCCTGAAACCCGCATCAAGTAAGGCGAGTCGGGTTTGCAGACCTTCCAAGCATCGGAACATGCCTTCATCAAAACATGCTTCATGTCGCATGTCTGATCCCCGAAGCCCGATTTACTCCTTTGTTTCGGTTTCCGTTCGGGGTCAAGCATCAAGCATGATGCTTCATGTCGCTTGTTTCCCAACCCGAAACCCGAATTGCTCTAAAACCCTTTGTGTCGGGTTTCCGGATATCCCAAGCATGCTGACATGGCATTAATGCCGAGTTGTCGGGTAGTTGGCACGTGTCAACTGAAGTGTATTAAATGTGAATTTTCTTATATATATTCAGATTTCCACGTCATTTTTACCAGATGTACTTTTTACCTCGTGGATTTTCATGCATGCATCTTCGACCCAAAAACCCGACTCACCTCTGTGCCTGATTGCATTGCTCATTTTTTATCATTTCTTGTTCTGGTTGAAGGTATTTTTCTTCATTCTTTGTTTGTGGTTTTTGTGGAATAATTGTGTAAAGAATTCTTCCAAGTTTCTTATCTTTTTCTTATCAGGGTTGTTGGGGTTTTATCTTTTCCATTTTGGGGTTGTTTTCTAAATCAGTTTGGTTTTAGGGTTACCCCTTTGGAATTATCACTTTGTTTTATTCCTTAAAGATGTCATTGTAATTAAAAATATATTGGGGATATCAACAGTGAAGAAAAACTTGCATGTTTCAACTCAACAATTACCCCATTCCCTCTTCTCGGTTTCGCAGGGTGCTTTTGCAGTGTTCAAAACCCGCAGTATATCGAAAAGTTTAAAGTATCGGGTTTTCCAAACTCTCCGGCATCCTCCCAAAGTGTCGGGTTTTCTCTCCGGCATCCTCCCAGTGTGTCGGGTTTTCAACTCTCCGGCATCCTCCCAGTGTGTCGGGTTTTTCAACTCTCCGGCATCCTCCCAGTGTGTCGGGTTTTTCCAACTCTCCAAGTGTGTCGGGTTTTCCGAAGTGTTCAACACCTTCTGATCTCCGACACTCTCCTCCTTTGAAATTCCTCATGTCGGACCCTGTCCATCACAAGATAAGACTAAAAATCAGGGAGGATGAAGTACAAATTCAGAAGGTGGAGTCTCCCTCCTACATTGACTGTAATTACGACATCCGGGATACAGAGCTCGGAAACATAGATATGGAGGATTTTTGGAATAGGGTCAAGAGCTCTTCTCAGACTCCATGGATGAAATCAATAGTTGACAGTGGTCTACCTCTTGCAGCAGGTTTCCCTATGTCCGCTCAGTGCCCCGAGTTCATCTTAGCCTGTGCTTCAAATTATGACTCTGCTTCTCGTTCTGTGAAAAACCAGGTGGGAGAAGTTGTAATCAAGTTGGACGGAGGTTACTTCGATGACCTTCTCAAGCTGCCTAATTTTGAGGAATATGGAGATGTGGATCTCAAGTCAGCCCAAAAATCTTGGGACAATGATCAGGAGGATTGCATCAAGCACGTGAATAAGAAGTTCCTAATCAAAGCCAAACCGGTTGTTTCTAGGTTCCCAAGACTTGTTCCTAGAAGTGATTTCATTCAGGAAATCAATGATATCATTACTCTGTTGAGTCGGGTTTTTGGTTTCCCCAATCAAATGTTTTCCAAGGATGGATGTACCAATTCATGATCATTATTAAGAAGAATCAACAGGAATTGATTGGGGTACTCTTATCAGTAATGAGATAGATTCTCAAATGACAATAATCCTATCTACGGGAAAGTTTTATATGTCCTCGTATGTCACCTATGCAACTGGCCGGCATGAGAAACTATCCCGGGTTGGACACCAAGGGGAACAAGACAGTGGAGCATGTTTATCAGTATTTTCCTCAGCTAACAAGAAAAGGGTCTGAAGACCAATTCAGAAGGGTAAACGATGCCTTCTTTTACGAGAACATTTGCAGGTTAAACCCCGAACTAAGGAAAATGAGAGTCTCTGATGAGGCATGGGCTGAAGTTTCAAAATGGGGTTGTGTCTTCTTGCAATTTAAGAAGTTCACATATCTTCGAGTAGTCATGTACCTAGGGGATCCTTTCCATTTTCCCAGATATCCAGGGGACAAACTAATCTTGATGGAGTTGGTCAGGCAATTGTTGGATTTTCACAAGTTCCAACAGAGTAAACACAAGGCCGCTGTATCTTTCCCAATTTCTATTGGAAGGTATACTTGTTCAACAGTGGTGAAAGCCAAGAACGTTGTCCATGAGCTTCAAGATAAGTTGAAGAAGCACATGAAGCCCCGAGATGGGTTTGATTTTCGAGGAGTCCTTAAGGCATATGGAACTCTACACCCACACATGCCAAGCATAGAAGACATCTGGATTGATTTACGTGATGAGGTTGTTGTCCGAAGAAAAGATCATAGCAGATTGACACTTGCTGAGATTCAAACACTTGAGCTCGCTAACATACCAGAAGGTACTAGCGATAATGAAAGTGTTCTGGATCCTTCCTATGATGGATTGAATGAAGATCAATATGTTTTCCCACCTATTGATTGGTCTATCGGTGAAAAAGCCTCCATTACAGATAGATCAGCCCTGATTCTTGCACGCACCAAAGCATGGCTCACCTCTTGGGGAATGAGTTTTAAAGATGATAATTTTTCAAAGTTGGTTGCTGCAGAGGTGGGGCCCTCCAAAAAGGGAAAAGACAAAAGATCTTCTAAGGGACCTATAAAGGTCAAGTTTGTCAAGAAGAGAAGAGAACGAGAAATCTCTTCAATTGTTTCTCCAGTTGAAATGGTGAATGTGCCAGAATCACCAACACCACCAGAAATAGGAGAAATTTCTTTGGAAGGAGAAGTAAGCCAGCCTCTAGTTTCACCATTTGTTGACTTGCCCAACTGAAGTGACCTTATCTCTTGCATCCCAGGCTTTGGAGTCGGGATCTGCGCTTCCTCCTTCACAACCACTTCTACCTCCTCTTTCCCCATCTACTTCTTCGGTCATGGCCAACATTTTCTCTGGACTCTCACCCCTCTCTGCTGGGACCAAAGTAATCACCAACACACCCCCTCCTGTGCCTCTTTTTATTGAATCTGCTACCACATTGGTAATTTTCCCCACTCCACCAGTGGATCCCTCTCCCCCTGAAAGTATGATACCAACTTCTACAATAGTGGCAACTCCCTCTGACACGCCTCAATGGCTACTTGAGAAAACTCTGAGGAAGAGGAAGGTGATTGTACCCATACCAGCCTTTGATTTTAGTTCACTCAAGGCTTCTACTGCTAAATCAGCCAAGAAACCCAAAATAGTTTCAAGGGTTTTGGTGGACGCTTCAGGGCATAAGTTTGTAGAGATCGCCACTCCCGCGACTAACAAAACCAAAGAGGACATAACAGCCTCTGACTATCAGATAACCAGGGTGGCTCTAGGAGAAGTGACAATAGAAGGAGCACAACAGGATGCACGGGATGCTATAAACGTGTTGTGCCAGAAATTGAAGGAAACAAAGGACAACAGAGATGAGCTTAAAGGAAAGGTGGAGCAGTTAACTGAGGTATTGCTTAAGCTCTCAAAACCCCTTGAATCCATACCATCTTCCTCTGTCCCTGTCGGATTTGATTTCTCATCGCCCTATAATTGAGAAGATTAATAAAAAGGAAGGGTGGTCGATGAATGGATCCAAAGGCTGCTCCAACAGGGGAAAGAAGTGATTCAAGACACCGTGGAAGTCTATCAATCTTTGGGGAATATTCAGAGTGATGGAGAAAAGATGGATGATGATTTCTCCCAAGAAATTGACACCTTGATTTGACTTTTGAAGCTCTCCAGGTATTAAAGCAAATACCATCACACATCTTGGTAGAAGAAGGCATCATCCCACATGCGGATAAGCATTTCCAGCTGACCAAAGCCATCAGGTTCAGGGTAAAGATTCTCAACGAAGCTTGTGGTAAATTGAGAGAATCAAGAGATCAATTGATTGATGGCAAAAGTGACCTGGAAGAAGAATTGCTGAAAATTTGTGCAAAAGTGTCAAGTGGAAATCGGGCATCCTATCAGCTGATGATCTTTTCAAACAAGTCCAAGAATCTATTCAGCATGAACCAACTCATGGATTTGGTATTGAAATCATTGACAAGTTTGTAAAGATTGAACATTCTTTGGAGGCCTTGAGAAAACTCAACAAAAGATTGAGAAAACTTCCCGGTAGTGCCAGTGACACTCATGAAACATGTGAAGTTTTGAGTGATCATTCCACTGCGCCTGATGAAAATGAGATGCAAGGTATAATCCGGAAGTTCCAAGAATTTCGGAACAAACAGGCTCAGTTGGAGGAAGAGAAAGATGAAGAAGCAAAAGATGACGATTCAGACTAAGTCTTGATGTGACGTGTCATTTCAATCTTGAAATTGACATGTCTTTTTCATTTCTGTTTCATCACATTTTGAATCATATTGTGACTTGGTCTCCTGCGTGAGAGCCAAGCAAAATAGGACTCTTTTTAAAAGACTGTTTTATAGGGTTTGTCCTATTTTCTCTCAACTATTTTTATTATAAATAAGGGATGTGTGTACATTCCAAAGGGTTGAGATTTTTGAAAACATTGGGAGCTATTGTGAAGAAGAAAAACTTTGTGTTTTCTTTTAATCATTTGAGGAATAGAAGCTGATACTATTTTTCAAAAACTTTGTGTTGTGAGATGTGTTTTTCTTAAGATATTGTTCTTATGTTCATGATCTTAAGCTATTCTTTGTTTAGCATCTTGATGATTCTAATAATTTCAAACATTATATTTGTTATCTAAAGCTCGTATGATTATTTCGTGCTCTGTGTTTACTCGAAAGAAAATACGTTCCTCTCATTTCCTTTCCATTGTGCTTCTTCCATTGTAATAATTTCCGACCCAGTCCATTTATAAAAACATCTTCACATAGTGTGGATATGGATTTCGGGATTCTATCCCAACCCCAATGGTTAGATTAGTGTGAATACTATATATATTATTTATGTTGTGTTTTAGATTAGTAATAAACAGCAGCCTCACCTGTCTTTGAGGAGGGATTTAATCCCATGTACTATGGTTGAACCTCATATTTTGGATTGACAAAATATCCAACCAACAGTTTTTGGTGACTCCACTGGGGAATACGGATTATAGTATAAAGCTTATCCTCTTGGTGTCTGGCGACTCCGTATTTGCCTTATTTTCAACAAGATCTCTTTCCCGGTTCAAGCTGGCTGAAAGATCTTCACTCGGTCCCACCGAGCCCGGGTGAAATTGATCCACTCTTTGAATTACTACAACAATGGCACAATTTCAGTCTTTCCCCCAACAACGTTATTTCTAACCGAACCAGAAGTTCTTCACCTGTTCGAGAGAAACCGATCCCCGTAGAACGAGACGTGTCTGCAACTTGTCATGCATGCATTATTCTTGTCCGACACTCGATCCCCATACGCACTCTTGTCAGAAGGATGGCAGCACAACCTGTGCCCTGGGGCGCAGCTATTGGTCCTCTTTCTTTAACTCCGCCATTGCACGAGTTACCACATGGATCACGTAAAAACATTCCCAAGTTCAATGGGGATGGGAAGCAACATCCTGATGAACACATTGCATCTTTCTTCGTAGCATGCGGTGTCCTCGGAGTAGCTCACGAAGATGTCTCTGTTCGACTCTTCATTGAAACGTTGCACGCAATGCAAGCGGAATGGTTTTATCACCTTCCGAATGCATGCATCACAAACTGGGCTACCATGCGGACCAGATTCGAAGCACGTTTCAAACCAGCCAAAGATTCTCATGCTTTGTTAGCACAACTTACCCATATGAAGAAGGAATCGCATGAACCCATGCGGGACTTCGTGGCAAAGTTTAACAAGCTGATCCGAAAGATTCCGAAATAGTTGTACCAACTCCAGAAAATCAGAAATGCTTCTTCATTAATGCTCAGCCTCCCGATGTGAGCTTTCTATTAAGAAGGTCGGCTATCCTAGATTTGGCTATCGCTCAGTCAACAACTATTGAAATAGAGGATGATCTCATTTTGGCCGGAAGAATCAGGAAAGATGTACCCAAACCTAAAAATCAAGGTTCTTCTCAAGGTAATACTAACCCTATGATCCAAAAAATGGCTAATGATTTGATTGCTTTAAAAAGCAAATGTCCCAACAGGTGAGTAATGTTCCATATCGGGATATCCCTAGATGGAATTTCAATAACACCAATGGTGCACCTACAAGAGATAGGCCATGGTTAACCCCTACTCAACCGAGGCTGGCAATCGAAGCTCCTCCCATCAATGCAGTAGTAGAAATAGTCGAAGAAGAGGAGGAACCCAAGAACAAGATTCCCCGAGGCTTTTGAAGCTTCAGGATACGCTGATGAGTCTTATGACGATTCGGCTGGTGACTCCAGCATTGGGTATTTGGAATATGAAGAGGATGAATGTGCACTGGATGGTCAGTCATTTGCTGTCTTCACTCGATCCCAATCTCAGAATCCAAGAAAACCTCTTGAAAGCCCCAAGGAGAAGAACAAGGAACCTCCCATAGCCATAGTTAAGAGAGGTGCTCCTATTTCAACGACAAATTGAAAGAGAAGTCACCAAAAAGGTAACAACTTCTCCTCATTCTCTTTCTCCTAAGGTCAGTGCCCCAGCTCAAGCTCACGTGATTAGAACTGAGCCTACCATCACCCCTTCTTATACTACTTTTGACATTATCGATCATGCAAAAAGAACCAAGATCCAAATGTCAGAAGCGGAATACCTTCAGTCAAATCCTGAACAGTTCAAAAAAGCTCACCAAATTCATTAGAAGTAAAGCCACCATTCTCTCACCTCCAAAAGGTCTTTTTCCAAATCCTACTCAATCCCCACCTCAGAACAATCTGACCTCTACTTCTTCTTCAGGAAAGATTGAACCATTTTATTTGTCTTTGCTAATAAATGGGTTTAAACTCAGCAATTGCATCATCGACTCAGGGGCCTCCGACAATGTTATGCCCGCAAAAGTAGCCCATGCCCTTGGGCTTACTTTGACTAAGTCATATGGATGATGTTACTCCATGGAAACCAAGCAAGTTCCCTTGATTGGTCAAATCAAAGATGCACAGTTTGCATTCGTTGCCTTCCCAGAGAAGAGAGTGAAAATGACCATTCTAGTTGCTGACATTCCTGCAGCTTACGGTATCCTCTTGGGTAGAGGTTTTTGTAAAGACGTCGGAGGAGAGATTAATATGGATTGGACCAAGGCAAGGATTCCAATCAATGGGGTTTATCATGTTCTCCATCCCGAGCCTCAGGCGAGGTATTTGGTAACTAAATCAGATGACCCTAAGGCTCAAATTCTTTTCGAAGATGCTAGCTTTGGAAATTATTTCATGACATCAGAGATACCAGCGGTAGATGTTAAGAAAGAAGATTCTAATGCTATTTGGACCCTCGAATTCGATGGTAGCTATTCAACCACCGGATCGGGCACTGGTGTAGTTCTTATATCTCCTAATTCCGAGATTTTCCCTATGCTTTCAAATTGCAGTTTGATAATACTAATAACACGGCTGAATATGAAGCTCTGTTACTAGGATTAGAAATGGCCAGATATAAGGGAATTCAAAATCTCAAAGTTCAAGGGGATGCAGAGCTGATTGTCAATCAGGTCAAGGGAATCTATCAAGTAAAAAATGATCGCTTGAGACATTACAGGAACAAAGTTTGGGATAATATAGAATGCTTTGATGCATTCTCCATTAAGGCGGTTTTGAGAGATTATAACGACAAGGCTGATTCTTTGGCCGTGTCTGCATCCCTCCTTCTCCCTCATCCCCAGTTCAAACAAGATACATACACCATTGAGATCGTGTATCGTCCCAGTATCCCAGATAATGCGGCTCATTGGCAAGTGTTCAATGATGATCAACAAGTGTTGACTTTTCTAGAAAAGGCTGACAATTTTAGTGAGTTGTACTTTGAAGGTTCGAATCAGCTTTCCGTGAATCTATTTCAGATCCATATCAAGAGGTTGATGGTGAGTTTATTCAGCTTAAAGGCAACAAGATACCCAAAGGTCTGGTTTCTCTGGAGGGTTTGTTTGACAAGCATGATCGTTTTATTCAAAACAAAAGACAAGTTGAAGGAGCTTCTTCCTCGGAAGTAGATCAAGTCAATCTAGGTTCGTCTGATCAACCTCGGATGGTGAATATTGGGAAATGTTGTTCCCCTGAGGAGAAAGCAAAATTCACTTCACTCCTGAAGAGATACATGGATGTCTTAGCCTGGTCCTATGCAGATTTAAAATCCTTCAAGCCCAAAGACGTACAACACAGTATTCCTTTGAAGCCTGATGTAAAACCATACAGGTAGAAGCAAAGACATTACAATCCCAAGATCTCAGGGACTATCCTTGTGGAAATTCAAAAAATGTTAGATGCCAGAATTATTTTTCCAATCCATCACTCCACTTGGATTGCTAACATCGTCCCTGTCAGGAAGAAGAATGGCGAAATCCATTTGTGTTGATTTCCAGAACCTAAATCAGTCTTCGTTAAAAGACAATTATCCCTTGCCTATCATGGATCAAGTGTTACAGACTGCATTACTAGATCAGAAATGCTATCCATGCTCGATGGATTTTCAGGATATAATCAAGTTGAGGTAGCTACGAGGATCAACACAAGATGGCCTTCACAACCCCATGGGGGACCTTTGCTTACAGGAGGATGCCTTTCGGCTTGATCAACGCCGAGCCACCTTTCAGAGAGCTATGGACTTGGCATTCAGAGACCTGATGGGCAAAGTCATAGTGGTATATTTGGATGACTTGACCATTTTCTCTAAAAAATGGAGTGATCATTATGATCATTTAGAGCAAGTACTTTTGAGATGCAGGCGTCACGGGATTTCATTAAATCCCAAGAAGTCCATGTTTGGAGTGACCGAAGGAAAGTTGCTGGGTCATATCATGTGACTAGAGAAGGAACCAAAATCGACCCAGAGAGGGTAAAGGCCATTCAGAGCCTTACCCTACCCACAAGTAAAACTGGAGTTCATTCCTTCTTCGGAAAGGTCAATTTCCTAAGAAGGTTCGTACCTGATTTTGCTGATAAAACCAAGGATATCCTTGGGATGATGAAAGGAAAAATTCCATTTCGATGGAGTACTAAAGGGAAGCTTGCATTTGATGAAGTCAAAAGGGTAGTTGCTTGCACTCCTATCCTAGTATGTCCAGATTTCAAAAATATTTCATCATGTACAACTACGCCTCTGCTCACACAGTGTCGGCCATCCTGATGCAGAGAACGGGGAGGGCATTGAAGCTCCCATCACTTTTATGAGCTGTCCATTAAAGGAACATGAGCTAAAAATGTCACAAATTGAAAAGCATGCTTATGCAGTGGTACGAGTGGTGAAACATTTCAGGTACTATGTGTTGAATTCCCATACCCTCGTTCTCGTTCCCGACACCGCCGTTAAATCCATTTTGACTCAACAAGAGCTGGGGAGTCAACGAGGTACCTGGATAGCTAAAGTTCAGGAGTATGACTTGGACATTAGACCTACCAAGTTGGTACGAGGAAGGGGCTTGTGCCAATTGATCACGGAAAACCATGTTGAAGCAGAATGTGAAAAGACCGAAGATACCTCTTCAAAGTTTCCCATGGTGCTTTTCGTGAGTACAACTGATGAATGGTACACAGATATTGCTTTCTTTCTAACTTATGGTGAATGCCCCCCACATTTAAGCCAAAAGGAGAAGAGGACAGTCAAGTTAAGATCTGCAAGATACCTCCTGTGGGATAATGGGATATATAAGAAAGGTATTGATGGTGTTTTCCTGCTACTGTGTTGATAAATCACAACAGTTAAAGTTGTTAGAATCCTTCCATAGCCTAGCATGCGGAGGACATTTCTCATCCTCTCAGAATAACTTATAAGATCCTATGGGCTAGGTACTATTGGCCTACTCTCTTTCGGGATTCAACAGAGTGGGTGTCCAAGTGTGAAGCTTGTCAACATTTCGTTGGTCATCCTAAGCTAGCAGCTCTTCCCCTGAAGCCCGTAGTGATTGAAGAACCTTTTCACCAGTGGGGAATTGACTTCATTGGAACGTTGAATCCTACCTCCAGTGCTGGACACAATTACGTGCTGACTGCTATAGACTATTTTACCAAGTGGGTGGAAGCCGCGCCAATCAAGCAAGCAACCTCAGAAGCCATGTGTGCAAGTTCCTTAAAGAAAATATAATTGTCAGATTCGGTGTGCCTCACAAGATTGTGGCTGATAATGCCTCCAATTTCTCATCGCATGAGTTGACAGAATTTTTCTATGGATTCGGCATCACCCTGGCTCACTCATCTGATTATTATCCCCAAGGCAATGGGCAAGCTGAGTCCAGCAACAAGAACCTGGTTACCATAATTAGAAAGCTAGTAGATGAAAACCAGAGGACATGGCACAAAGCATTGTATGATGCATTGTGGGCTGATCGGATTACCCCAAAGTGAGCTATAGGAATGTCTCCTTTCCAAGTACTGTATGGGATTGATGCTGAGATACCTATCTCAGTAGAGTTTCCAGCCTTACAGTTGGCCAAAGCAGTCGAAGATGTGACTTTTCAAAATTCTATTGAGAAAAGGGTTATGTACCTAGCTAGGCTAGAAGAGGAACGAAGCAAGGTGGTTGATCACATTGCAGATCATCAAAGAAAAGTAAAGAAAATTTTTGACAAGAAATCAAGGCAACGTAATTTCCAAATTGGAGACCTGGTGTTGCTTTGGGATAAGAGGAGGGAGCAGAAAGGAATGCACGGAAAGTTTGATTCTTTGTGGAAAGGACCTTTTAAGATCCATCAGCTGAGTGGTGAAAATAGTTTCCATCTATCATATCTTGATGGAGAGTTACTCCCTTTTCCTTTCAATGCGCCAACATCTAAAGTTGTTCCATCATTAATGCAAGATGCTCTTTTGCATTGTACATACTTTACTTTCTGTCATGTGTTTGCTTTTAGTCTTCTTTCTTTCCTTTTTTTTTTTCGGTTTTCTTCTTTTCTGACTCCGTAGCCCAATGGATAAAGCCAGAGATTCTGAGTTCTCTTCCTTTGATATCACAAAGAAAGTCCCCAACTAGAGCCAGTTGTTATCTCATTTTTGAGTTTACGCCAAAAATGAGATAACCCTAAGAAATTTTTGAGCTGATTTTCTAAGAATCACCTTTCAGAGAGATAATCGGGTTTTCGGGTTTCACAAGCAAGACAACATGTGTTTTGGATGCTTCATGTCGTGTGTTCCCCAAAACCCGAAACCCACATCAAGTAAGGTGAGTCGGGTTTGCGGACCTTCCAAGCATCGAACATGCCTTCATCAAAACATGCTTCATGTCGCATGTCTTCCGATCCCCAAAGCCCGATTTACTCCTTTGTTTCGGGTTTCAGGGTCATCAAGCATGATGCTTCATGTCACTTGTTTCCCGCAACCCGAAACCCGAATTTCTAAAACCCTTTGTGTCGGGTTTCCGGATATCCCAAGCATGCTGACATGGCATTAATGCCGAGTTGTCGGGTAGTTGGCACGTGTCAACTGAAGTGTATTAAATGTGAAATTTCTTATATATATTCGATTTCCACGTCATTTTTACCAGATGTACTTTTTACCTCGTGGATTTTCACGCATGCATCTTCGACCCAGAAACCCGACTCACCTCTGTGCCTGATTGCATTGCTCATTTTTTATCATTTCTTGTTCTGGTTGAAGGTATTTTTCTTCATTCTTTGTTTGTGGTTTTTGTGGAATAATTGTGTAAAGAATTCTTCCAAGTTTCTTATCTTATCAGGGTTGTTGGGGTTTTATCTTTTCCATTTTGGGGTTGTTTTCTAAATCAGGTTTGTGTTTTAGGGTTACCCCTTTGGAATTATCACTTTGTTTTATTCCTTAAAGATGTCATTGTAATTAAAAATATATTGGGGATATCAACAGTGAAGAAAAACTTGCATGTTTCAACTCAACAATTACCCCATTCCCTCTTCTCGGGTTTCGCAGGGTGCTTTGCAGTGTTCAAAACCCACAGTATATCGAAAGTTTAAAGTGTCGGTTTTCAAGTAACTCTCCGATCATCCTCTCCAGCATCCTCCCAAGTGTGTCGGGTTTTCCGAACTCTCCGGCATCCTCCCAGTGTGTCGGGTTTTTCAACTCTCCGGCATCTCCCAGTGTGTCAGGTTTTCAAGTGTTCAACACCTTCTGATCTCCGACACTCTCCTCCTTGAAATTCCTCATGTCGACCCTGGTCCATCACAAGATAAGACTAAAAATCAGGGAGGATGAAGTACAAATTCAGGAAGGTGGAGTCTCCCTCCTACATTGATTGTAATTACGACATCCGGATACAGAGCTCAAAAACATAGATATGGAGGATTTTTGGAATAGGGTCAAGAGCTCTTCTCAGACTCCATGGATGAAATCAATAGTTGACAGTGGTCTACCTCTTGCAGCAGGTTTCCCTATGTCCGCTCAGTGCCCCGAGTTCATCTTAGCCTGTGCTTCGAATTATGACTCTGCTTCTCGTTCTGTGAAAAACCAGGCGGGAGAAGTTGTAATCAAGTTGGACGGAGGTTACTTCGATGACCTTCTCAAGCTGCCTAATTTTGAGGAATATGGAGATGTGGATCTCAAGTCAGCCCAAAAATCTTGGGACAATGATCAGGAGGATTGCATCAAGCACGTGAATAAGAAGTTCCTAATCAAAGCCAAACCGGTTGTTTCCAGGTTCCCAAGACTTGTTCCTAGAAGTGATTTCATTCAGGAAATCAATGATATCATTACTCTGTTGAGTCGGGTTTTTGGTTTCCCCGAATCAAATGTTTTCCAAGGATGGATGTACCAGTTCATGATCATTATTAAGAAGAATCAACAGGGAATTGATTGGGGTACTCTTATCAGTAATGAGATAGATTCTCAAATGACAATAGTCCTGTCTACTGGGAAAGTTTTATATGTCCTCGTATGTCACCTATGCAATGCGGCATGAGAGAAACTATCCCGGTTGGACACCAAGGGGAACAAGACAATGGAGCATGTTTATCAATATTTTCCTCAACTGACAAGAAAAGGGTCTGAAGACCAATTCAGAAGGGTAAATGATGCCTTCTTTTACGAGAACATTTGCAGGTTAAACCCCGAACTAAGGAAAACGAGAGTCTCTGATGAGGCATGGGCTGAAGTTTCAAAATGGGGTTGTGTCTTCTTGCAATTTAAGAAGTTCACATATCTTCGAGTAGTCATGTACCCAGGGGATCCTTTCCATTTTCCCAGATATCCAGGGGACAAACTAATCTTGATGGAGTTGGTCAGGCAATTGTTGGATTTTCACAAGTTCCAACAGAGTAAACACAAGGCCGTTGTATCTTTCCCAATTTCTATTGGAAGGTATACTTGTTCAACAGTGGTGAAAGCCAAGAACGTTGTCCATGAGCTTCAAGATAAGTTGAAGAAGCACATGAAGCCCCGAGACGGGTTTGATTTTCGAGGAGTCCTTAAGGCATATGGAACTCTGCACCCACACATGCCAAGCATAGAAGACATCTGGATTGATTTACGTGATGAGGTTGCTGTCCAAGAAAAGATCATAGCAGATTGACACTTGCTGAGATTCAAACACTTGAGCTCGCTAACATACCAGAAGGTACTAGCGATAATGAAAGTGTTCTGGATCCTTCCTATGATGGATTGAATGAAGATCAATATGTTTTCCCACCTATTGATTGGTCTATCAGTGAAAAAGCCTCCATTACAGATAGATCAGCCCTGATTCTTGCACGCACCAAAGCATGGCTCGCCTCTTGGGGAATGAGTTTTAAAGATGATAATTTTTCAAAGTTGGTTGCTTTGCAGAGGCGGGGCCCTCCAAAAAGGGAAAAGACAAAAGATCTTCTAAGGGACCTATAAAGGTCAAGTTTGTCAAGAAGAGAAGAGAACGAGAAATCTCTTCAATTGTTTCTCCAGTTGAAATGGTGAATGTGCCAGAATCACCAACACCACCAGAAATAGGAGAAATTTCTTTGAAGGAGAAGTAAGCCAGCCTCTAGTTTCACCATTTGTTGACTACCCAACTGAAGTGACCTTATCTCTTGCATCCCAGGCTTTGGAGTCGGATCTGCGCTTCCTCCTTCACAACCACTTCTACCTCCTCTTTCCCCATCTACTTCTTCGGTCATGGCCAGCATTTTCTCTGGACTCTCACCCCTCTCTGCTGGGACCAAAGTAATCACCAACATGCCCCCTCCTGCCTCTTTTTACTGAATCTGCTACCACATTGGTAACTGTCCCCACTCCACCAGTGGATCCCTCTCCCCCTGAAAGTATGATACCAACTTCTACAATAGTGGCAACTCCCTCTGACATGCCTCAATGGCTACTTGAGAAAACTCCGAGGAAGAGGAAGGTGATTGTACCCATACCAGCCTTTGATTTTAGTTCACTCAAGGCTTCTACTACTAAATCAGCCAAGAAACCCAAAATAGTTTCAAGGGTTTTGGTGGACGCTTCGGGGCATAAGTTTGCAGAGATCACCACTCCCGCGACTGACAAAACCAAAGAGGACATAACGGCCTCTGACTATCAGATAACCAGGGTGGCTCTAGGAGAAGTGACAACAGAAGGAGCACAACAGGATGCATGGGATGCTATAAACGTGCTATGCCAGAAATTGAAGGAAACAAAGACAACAGAGATGAGCTTAAAGGAAAGGTGGAGCAGTTAACTGAGGTATTGCTTAAGCTCTCAAAACCCCTTGAATCCATACCATCTTCCTCTGTCCCTGTCGGATTTGATTTCTCATCAGTGCCTATAATTGAGAAGATTAATAAAAAGGAAGGGTGGTCGATGAATGGATCCAAAGGCTGCTCCAACAGGGGAAGAAGTGATTCAAGACACCGTGGAAGTCTATCAATCTTTGGGGAATATTCAGAGTGATGGAGAAAAGATGGATGATGATTTCTCCCAAGAAATTGGACACCTTGATTTGACTTTCAAGCTCTCCAGGTATTAAAGCAAATTCCATCACGCATCTTGGTAGAAGAAGGCATCATCCCACATGCGGATAAGCATTTCCAGCTGACCAAAGCCATCAGGTTCAGGGTAAAGATTCTCAACGAAGCTTGTGGTAAATTGAGAGAATCAAGAGATCAATTGATTGATGGAAAAAGTGACCTGGAAGAAGAATTGCTGAAAATTTGTGCAAAAGTGTCAAGTGGAAACTTGGGCATCCTATCAGCTGATGATCTTTTCAAACAAGTCCAAGAATCTATTCAACATGAACCAACTCACGGATTTGGTATTGAAATCATCGACAAGTTTGTAAAGATTGAACATTCTTTGGAGGCCTTGAGAAAACTCAACAAAAGATTGAGAAAACTTCCCAGTAGTGCCAATGACACTCATGAAACATGTGAAGTTTTGAGTGATCATTCCACTGCACCTGATGAAAATGAGATGCAAGGTATAATCCGGAAGTTCCAAGAATTTCGAACAAACAGGCTCAATTGAGGAAGAGAAAGATGAAGAAAGAAGAAGCAGATGACGATTCAGACTAAGTCTTGATGCGACGTGTCATTTCAATCTTGAAATTGACATGTCTTTTTCATTTCTGTTTCGTCACATTTTGAATCATATTGTGACTTGGTCTCCTACGTGAGAGCCAAGCAAAATAGGACTCTTTTTAAAAGACTGTTTTATAGGGTTTGTCCTATTTTCTCTCAACTATTTTTATTATAAATAAGGGATGTGTGTACATTCCAAAGGGTTGAGATTTTTGAAATATTGGGAGCTATTGTGAAGAAGAAAAACTTTGTGTTTTCTTTTAATCATTTGAGGAATAGAAGTTGATACTATTTTTGCAAACTTTGTGTTGTGAGATGTGTTTTTCTTAAGATATTGTTCTTATGTTCATAATCTTAAGCTATTCTTTGTTTAGCATCTTGATGATTCTAATCATTTCAAACATTACATTTGTTATCTAAAGCTCGTATGATTATTTCGTGCTCTATGTTTACTCGAAAGAAAATACGTTCCTCTCATTTCCTTTCCATTGTGCTTTTTCCATTGTAATAATTTCCAACCCTAGTCCATTTATAAAAACAACATCTTCACATAGTGTGGATATGGATTTCGGGATTCTATCCCAACCCCAATGGTTAGATTAGTGTGAATACTTTGTATTTGATATATTATTTATGTTTTTAGGTTTATCATGCTTGATACTTCAATGCCACTAATCATTTCACCTATCGTAGGTGACCCCACCGAGTCGCCAAACTATTATCTAAAATTCACCCCTGGGTAATTTCGATAACTTGCACAAATTCTTCAGCTTGAGCAAGCAAAAAATGGTTTGAGGCCCAAAATTAGATTTTGGGTACCCCTTTTCTTTCCTCAGTAACTTCTTTATCCAAAGAAAATTCTAAGGAGTTAGTGAAAATTTGAGGAGAAGTCCGCAGAAAAAATTCACGGAAGTCGCAAAAAGTCGTGGGAAAGTGCGTAGGCCGCAAAAAGTTCATAGAAAAGTCCGTAAAAGTCACAAAAATCTGTAGAAGCCACAAAAATCCACGTAAAAGTCCGCGGAATCCATAGAAAAAATTCACAAAAAATTCCGTGGAAGCCGTAAAAAAAGTTCGCAGAAAATTCCGTGGAAGCCATAAAAAGAACTGCAAAATCCACAAAAAAAGCCACGGAAGCCATAGAAAAGCCACAAGAAAAGCTATGGAAAAATCCGCAGAACAAGTGTCATAGAAATATGTTGAAGACACACGGTCAAAGGGAAATCAGCAAAATCATATAAATTTGTCTCGCGTGGTCCATAGGACATTGGGACATGAGTTCTCCGAAAAGCTGAAATAGTCGACTACAAAGGACATGCAGGTGTAGCATCGGTCAACAACCCTCACGGCCCGGTCAACGTTGGGACAAGTGGGATGCTAGGACTATATTTTATTGAAAGTACCAAAAGGAGGAAGACTTACGGGTGGATCAAATTTTTTTGTTCTGGGACATCCGGGACACAAGGACCCGAAATCGCTGATATGCCCGCATGCAAAGGAAAATTCAATGCATGATAGACCCAAAATAGCTACCCGCACTCAAAGGGACATAACGTTTTCATTTCTTCACAAAAATGCACAAAATTGGTACCGTTGGAATCACGTTTCTAAGCTCAATGCACAAAAATCAAGAAATCTAGAATTTGATGAAGAATCAATGGATATTTTGTAGAAAACATGCCTAGGTTTAGAATAGTGTTTTATTTGGTAGTTAGGATGCATTCAATGGAGCATGGGTTGACATTTCTCACTACTACAAGTTATGGGACAGTATGGGAAGCCTTTTTCAAGCAACATGAACATCATTTCATCCATTTATGACAACTTGCAAGTGGTTGAAAATAAAAATCTAGGATTGTAATTCTCTCTCTCCTTCTCAATTCTATAAATTATAATCTTGGGCTCATTTGTAAAGGAGTTGGTCATTTTTTCTCTCCTTCCCCCTCTCTCTTTCTTCCTTAGGGTTGAATGTGGAGCTTAAGCCTCCTCTCTTTGCTTTGTAATGGAATTTTCTTTCCTTTTCCCACTAATGATGTACTATGTGAACTCATGGAGCAATTAAATCTTTTCGTAATGTATTTTGTCCATCCTTTGCTTATTTTATTGTCTCTTCTTTCCTCTCACCATTATAGGGTATATTGTGCATATCTCTGATGTCTATTGCAGGTTTTAGGAGATGTGTTTAATGGTTTTGAAGTGGTGTTCTGTGTGAACTTTATCTCTGGTTTGTGGCGCATCTTTTCCACCCTATCCATTGCTCACCCCTCTCCACTTTCAAAGCCGAGATTGTGATCAATAACCCCCTTTTCTTGGTACTATCACCTATGTAGTGTAGGATTTATTTATTTTCATGCTTTCTCTCTCTCTCTGGTCCCTTGGAAAGGTTAGCTTAGGAGTAGATAGTTACATTTCCTTCCTTAGAAGTAGTTTAGTGCTAGGATTAGGTAGAGGAACTAGCCTTATGTGGCGGTTTTCCTCGAGTAGTAAGTCCCACAACTTGGAGATAGTACCCATGTTACCCAGTCACACCATGAGCTCAAGCATGCACACTTGTGTAAATTAGGGGTGTTGTGATTCAAAGTGATAACAAGTGGATATATCATGATGTTTTCTATTTCCATAGAGAGGAGGAACCATAAAGATCTCAATATTTTTTTGAGGATCATTTGGTTTCCCCAATTTTTCAAATAAGAAGTCAAGAGCCCAAATAGTCTCTAATTGTAGGTGAATTTAAGGAATAGCCTCTTACCATTATCTTGTCACCAATGGATTCCACTAAGGATTAAAACTACACATTTATTGAATATTGGTTTGAATCTAAATGGGAAGATGAGAATTATGAAAATCCGTAAAGGAAAGAAACTATTTTTAAAACATAATAGGCGACTTTGAAGGTGTAAAATCAAAATGGACCATGGATTGAGGAGAAAGTGTTTTTCAACACTTGTGACATCCGTGAATGCGACGAAGAATATTTTCCTAGTGAGGAAGGAGAAACTACTAAGTGTAATAATCGTGAATTCTTTTCATGCCTTTATCTTGCGTCACTTTTGGCATAAAATCAATGTCGGTAAGAGAATGTAGAGGAAGGAAACTCGTAAACCAAGGAGGGTAAAAATGTATGTGTAAGAGCATTAAATACCAAGTTAAGATCAAATCATGGATATCAAAGGTCAACTTCAACACCTCTAACTGAATGCATAGAAACTATAGGAGTTATACTTCATTTTCTTTTTAGCCGATACTTTAAGTAACAATGAAGTGCAAAAAAATTTATCACTTACCCCATGTGATTTAATTATAAAAATGATTGTGTGCTGATACTTTAAGTAACAATGAAGCTATTTCTCTTAACCAATTTTTGGATTTTTTTATCTCCCTTTGTTCTTGATTAGAGTAAGGTAGATTAGGTTTACTTATTGCAAAACAAGTGCAATGTGCACACTCTGCATATTTCCACTTGGAGCATGTATGATTATGATGTTTGTACATAGATTTTTTAGCCCTTATTAATCTTTCACAATTCATCTTTCAAATTAGGTTTCATGGAAGAATAATATAGTTGGAGTAGTTTCCAAGTTTTATTTAGAGCTCCACATATCAACTTTAATCAATGTTCATTTCACATGGATTCAAGAGACATATTTTGAAGGCTTGGGATTAGTTTTCTTCAATATTATTCTTGACTCCATTCCCAATGGATGCTTCAAGGCTGCTAGTATTCATCATTTAGAAAGAATATTTCCCTAGATGTCACAAAACCATTGTCCAAAATTACACCCGATGTAATTTTCAACTCATCAAAATGGACTAAGCCATTTTTTGTTCAAGAAATCCGCACAAGAATTAGTTATTATTCGTGAAGTGTAGTAACATAGTTTTTAAAGGGTTCTCCTAATTAGTGAAATAATGGAGCAGAGATCAAAACACTTAGGTGGATTTTTTAACATAGTTATTGTTTTGCAGAATTTGTTAGACATTCATGGCACTAAGGAAGTCAATCTTCCACGGGCACCAAATCAATCTCTTGTGGGTTAAGGACAAGCAATATAACTATAGGGTCTCATACTCATAAAAATTTTATAAAATAAACCAAGGATATGATCCATGAAGTGAGAAAAAAATGAGAAGTTAATTTCTTTGTTGTATGGAGAAACACCGTTTTCTGGGGGCTTCCCAAATTGAAGTATTTTATAGGTTCTCACGGAGCTTCATAATGAAGGAACATAGTTGCACATAAATTTCCACACAGAAGAAAGAAAACCTCTACAAAATGGTGTTAAAGTACAAAAGCAAAGTACATTTTTTTCAAATCTACAAAGAAAATTTACAAAACATTTAGAGCTGCACAATAAGGAATACATGCGAGACGAGGTCGAGGCCATGAAATGTAAAAATAGTGTAAACACTTAGAAAATCCACACAATAAAGAAGCATAGCGTAGGAATGTATTATAGAAAAACAATCATGCACATATTAATATTTTACTACACCTATAAGTATGTTGTTATATGCATGGATCTTAAGTAGGAACAGTATTCATTGGTGACACACTCTCTACTCCATCCACTTGCTTTGTCTATTTTTATTGTATTTATCTCACACATATGTCACTTCGCACCCACCTCGGTTAGGTCATATGGATCCTTATCTGTCATATTTTTCCAAGACACCAAAGTGCCCATTCTAGTCACTAGTGTCCAGGTGCTCTGCTCATTCTGGGTGCTTCTTTCCTCTTTGTTATTGTTCACATTTTTTACATTTTTGGTGTGAATGTTTAATATTCTTATCCTTATCCTATGGTCATATTAGGCATGTCGTGTCACTAGTATCAAAATTCAAACAAGAGATCCATATATATACAAAAAATATATATTATTATATGGGAAGGCAATTCTAAAGGGGAATCTCGTCTACATACTATCACTACCATCAAAGGGACTGCATTTTTGGGTTGCATAATCTACATGCATGGCATAAGAAGGGGAAGTGTTGAATTTCATCTCACACATTTGCATTTTATCTATCCATAGTCTGTTATCTTGGCCTCATTAGCACGAGGGAAACCTAAGGACACTATATCACATAAAAGAACATAGAACTACATGGATTATGGAATTTATTACAACACTCGTGAGATAAGTTCACCCTCGCATGACCACCGGGTCATTCCAACTTCACATATTTCATATTTCATTCTAATTTGATGTGTTTGTGAGCTTGTGCAGGTAGCTAGGTTTTGTTTTGTAGATTATAGGAACCCTCTATGATCAAAGTATGGATAGTAGGTGATCAACAATGAGTAATTATTAAACCCTAGTGACACCAAAAAAATCTTATTCCAACCATTTTCACAATACCAATGCCCATGTGACCTTACCCTAGCCCAAGCACACATGTCCAATTTTGTTCGCAAGTTCCATAATCAATACTAAGCATTTCGATACTCTTCTCATCATGTTCGTCAATCGTTCCATTTCATATATGTTCTAGGATAAGTGTAAATCAGATAAGTCTCTTATCTCTCCTATTTTCCTATAGGGTTACATATTTAGAGTGCTTAGCATTTGTATTCTACTGTACTTTAGCATATTGATGACTTTGAAATTTGATTTAATACTATTTTTATTAAATCATTTGGTGAACCCTCTTTTCCTCAAAATTCTTACCCTCGGATCCCAAAACCCTCATGGATAAGAAGAGGTCCTCATATCCTAAGCAAGATATGGCCAAAACATGCTTGAACCCTATCTTTGATGATATTGCTATCCAATTTGAATTTAATGACCTCTATCGACACCTTGAAGTTGATGCATCTATCTTCCAACAATTTCTTTCTTTAAAAATGCCACTCCCCTAACTTTAATAACTCTAGCATTTGCATCGTCTCGCTAAACCAAAACTTCACTTCATGTTTTCCTTGTTCTTCCATAGTCACCCATGCTGCTCCACCTTCTTCTACACCTATTATAGCACATGATAGCACTATTGTAGATTCTTTGTTTGGTATTTCTTGTGACAATGTAGATAAAAATAATGTTACATCTAATGTTGAAAATGTACATATGCATGATGTTATTTCTACTAGTAGTCAAGATGAATGAAAAGTTGTATATCCTACTCTTCCTACTTCTGAAAGTACTTCTACTGAATGTAATGATAAATATGATATTAGTACTCTTACCACTTCTTTATATGTTGAGGATAGTCTTGATGAAATACTTGCATGTGAAAATATGTCTGCTAGTGATGTTGGTTATGTTTTCGATCATGAACATGTTAGCAATGATGTTACTCCTATTCCATCTACTAAATATGAATTTAGTACTCCTCTTTTGTCTCTTTCCAAGTTTTTACACATGATGATTCTACTCCTACTATTAGTAAACCTCTTATCATATCTTCTTATTGTAATTATAGCATTTTCATCGATACTCCATGTTCCTCTCTTCCTCTCCCACCTCTTTCTTCTTCCAAATGTTATTCATGTTGATTTTATTATTCATACTAGTATGCCTCTTATCATTTCTTCTTATTCTACTTCTAGCATTTACATCGATATCCCATGTTATTCTCCTCCTCTTCCACCTATTTTTCTTCTCCTACAGATGTTATTCATGATGATTCTGTTATTCCTATTAGTACAGCTCTCATTATTTATTCTACATCTACATCTAGCATTCCTATAAATCCTTCATGTTCTTCTCCTCCTTCCAAATATGCTTCTTCCTCTCACATTCCAATGATCACCCACAATGGAAAAATTCAACCTCTCAATGTGTCTCTCCCTTCTTCTACCATCCCCTCACATGATATTCTATCTCTTATGCATGTTGTTAGTAATTTGCAAGCTCAAGTTCATACTCTCACTCTTGAAAGAAAATCCTACTATGCTTCCATTGATAATAATTATTTGCATGGAAATCCAATACCTACAAAAATTCACAACTCTACTTTCCCTGTGGATTTCATCATGCCTACATTCACATGTTTTGATGGCACTAGACAACCCCTATTTGCATCTCAAGAATTATCATTCAACAATGGATTCTTATTCTAATGACTACTTTCTCCTCAAATCTTTTCGTCATAGTCTTGTTGATCATTCTCTTCAATGGTACACTCATTTTCCTTATGGATATATCAACACTTATTGTGATATGGAGGATGCTTTTCTTAGGTGCTTTATGGTTAACAATCGTCCTACAGCTACATATGATTGTTTACCCACTTTTTATATAGGAAAGAAAGAACCCATTATAGATTAAATTTTATGCTTTAATTCTTGTATGCATCAGTTATTATTTGAGCCTATTTATTTATAGAAGTAATTTTTTTTTTTCACGGTTTAATTCCTACATTGAAAGAAGAATTGTTATAAGATACATGTGAATCTTTTACACTTTTTTTCTATAAATTTATAGATCTAGAACAAGATTTAATTGCTGCACACATTATTCCATCACCTTATACTTCTTATACTAGTCCATTTCCTACAACTTCATGTCCTCTTCCATCCATTGAGCATCCTCCATGGTCACCATCTTGAACTCCACATAAACATATTCCTTCACCTCCACCACATCGACATACAACTAAGTATTCTCTGCCACCTCCTTATGAACCATTGCAATTTTCATATGCTTTGTTAAGCCTCATGATATCTTATGTAATTTTTTGTATAATAACATAATACACTTGCCTTCTAATCAACATCATCCTCCTCATCACTTGCAATGCTAGCACGATTTCCCTTATTGTAATTTTCACTACATAAATGGCCACCATGAAGATTACTATTTTTCTCTACATGATAAATTACAAAAATTAGAAGATAAACGTATCATTTCCTTCATATATCGCTCTCATGAGTGGTATATTTCTCCAATTATGCATAAGTGTGCCACCACAAAGACTCCACTTGTCTCCTCTACCCACTTCTAAGGTTGTCATTCGTCCACCTCCTAAGATCATTATCCATCCACATCCTCCATCTAGCTCATCCATTTCCACATCATCTCATCAAAATCACATTGTTATTACATTTCATTGGCTTCTCGATCCATCGCATTTGTGCTTCCCACCACTACACCTCTCATGATTGACACCATTTTATCTAACATTTAGTTTGGCTCTTACAATCATGTTTTTATTGCTTCACATACTATCATAATAACTCACAGGATTATCCATCTTTGAAACTCCATACATGCATCGTCGCAACCATTACAGCCAATCACAACACCATGGCCGTTATCTAAATGGGGATTGTAACTAATAGTGAAGCTTACCCCTACCTCATGATGGTCATTAGCACATCGAACGGCCAAAGAATACTTCACCAAGTGGGTGGAGGTTGTTCCATTAATGTATGTTACAAGTTCCCAAATATCTAAGTTCAACATGAATTACCTCATTTGCCGCTATGGTATTCTGACGCTATTATTATCAAAATGGAAAATATTTCAAGAACAAGACAATAAAAGCTCTATGTCAGTGATTTCAGATATGATTAAAGTGGTCCATACCATATTACCCTCAAGGTAATGGGAAAGTAGAAGCCACTAATAAAACACTTGTTCAAATCATGGAGAAGATGGTGAGTAAAATAGGTCGCAATTGGCATTTGTAAATTCACCCTGCCCTCTGGGCTTATAGGACCTCCATTCACACCCCTACTGGTGTGACACCTTATTCCCTAGTATTTGGAACTAATTCCATCATCCCCTTAGAAATAGAGCTTCCCTCCCTGATAATATATCTTAGGGACTATCTAGATAAAGATGAGGATTACAAAGTGGCTAGACTGGAAGAATTGGAACTCCTAGATGAAAGGTGCATCCGCGCACTCAACCATCTTCAAGTATATTAGCAACAAGTTTCACATAGCTACAATAAGATAATTATACCTCATCAATTCAAGGTTGGAGATTTGGTGATGAAGGAAAATCAATTCAACACAAGGGAAGGAAAGAGAAAAGAAAGGCAAGTTTGAACCTCATTGGTTAGGACCCTATGTCATTGTGGCCAAATTTGGGTCAGGAGCATATAAACTTTCCCATCCTGATGGAGATGAGATGCAAGAGCCCATGAATTCCATGCACCTCAAGTAGTTCTATGCTTGAACATGGCACAAAAATCAGAAAAATTAACCAAAACAAGGTAAAAAAACTAAGAAATTTTTTAAAAAAAAAAAAAAGAGAAAATACGTCATCCAAATGTAAAAACCATGCAATTGTGGCACTTTGGATTGGTCCCTTGGTGAAAACCAGTTTCTGGCACCTTGGGAGGTTTCATTGTTCACAAACATATTATTTCTAGGGGTACTTTTACCTAGCTTTGAGCAAGTTTTGTGCCTACATCTGAAATTCTTTGTGAGACTATCCTATCAAGGCCTTGATCCGACTAGTTATCCTCTTCTTTTCCTATAAAGGGATTTCCTTTTTATTATTCCCATCTCACATTGGGGGCATCTTCGCAACTTCATCTTATTGTGTATAAAAAATGGCATTTGCCTTTGTATATTACCATCTCACATTGGGGGCATCCATGTTTCTTGGTTTCATGTGCATAGCTTTGGAAAAAAATTGGAAAATCAAAAACATTCAAATATGTTGGAAAACACAAAAACATTATAATAGGATTGAAAAACACAATACATTAGAAAACCTAGAAAATGCAAAAAACAATAGAATATTTTTTCACAAAACTCACAACAACAAATGCAAAATGCATTGAAAAAAGTATTACAAAAACAAAATAATAATTTGCTTGCTTTGTTTCCTTGTGTGTTTCTTTCTTCATTGTTTGTATAGTTTTGCTTGCTTTTACATTTGTATAGTGTATTTCTTAAACACATGTTTCAGATTGATCTTATCTTATATTAGATTCATTCTTGTTTGTACATATTGAGGTATTTGGCATGCTTGTGAATAATTTAAATTTGGTTGTGTTGTTAAGTTGATTAGAATGTTTATTTGGTGATTTGTTTACATTTTTTGTGTTTGTTTTTTTCGTTACTTGTACATTGTTTTGTTATCACATCTATCATCACATATAAACATCATCTATACATCATATATCAATAAAATATAAGTCTACATCATAATATATGCAAATCTATTCATCACATATCATATCATCAATGGGGGCAAGAGGGGTCGCAAATATCAAAATCTACCCTCCCACACCAATATCATCTCATATCCCACTAGTCTAAAACATCATATGTACAAAACAAATGATATCATCTATGGATCTATCATCAAATCAAAAACATGTGATACATCATCAACAACCATCATGATATATACATACAAAGTAATTCAAAAATCATCATAACCATAATCATCATCATGAATCATATAAATACATGGCAAGCATAACATCGAATGTCCATATATAGGTATATAATGATATCATTTATGGATCTATCTCAAAGAATATCTACATCATCAATACAAAATCTTCCATTTAGGGCATGAATCAAAATAAGCCTTCATCACAAGGCATAAATCAAAGTGATATATCAATACATCATCAATCAAAATTGAGCCTTCATAACAAGCATACATCAGCTATAAGAACATATGTGTCTAATTAAAATAGATTCATGATCGATTCAATCCCTCATGAGGACTCAAAGGACTATGATTTTAGGGAGGATGCATCACCTGTGTACTCTACTCTCCCCGTCTGCCTCCCTATCTAGGGATCTCATGGTTACTCCAAAGATTTGGCTGAATGCTTGCTAAAGTTGGGTACTCTCTCGACCCTTTGGAATGACATCATAAACATGGCCTTGTAGAGGAGGATGTGCCATTTGTTGTAGCCAAGTTCATATATATCTCGGTGTCATGGTATCTCCATCATTTTTCTAGAAATACACAACCTCTACCTATAAGCATGTAATCTCGGCTTGACCTACTATCCTCTCAGCTACCAATCGGTCCCTCTTAGTGGTAATGGCCTCGCACTCGTGCACAGGGACTTCTTTAATAGGGTCATGATCTACGCACTCGCACAACCAACTTCTATATATGCCTAAACTAGGTGGCACCATCTCCACCACCTCCCCGATTAGCATGCACTCTATCCTAGTCTCACTCTATAATAAGGACTCAGATCTCGAGCTCTAGCTTGGTCCTCTTGGATGCAACCTAAAGCCGGATGGTTATGGCCTCATAACTATTATTGTAGCATAATGAAATTTTCCTCTCCATCTCCTCCTATCTCCCCCATCCCACCATCATATCCTCTCCATCCACCTCTTAGTGGGCTAGACATCGGATCCTACTATAAACCTAGTTGGGAGGTGGACCTTATGATTCTTCTCCATGTGTAGGCACCTTTTGTAATGGAAAAATAACACTATCTAGTATGCATACTTGGGGCATATGTATCTTTCTAACGAGAGGGACCTGCCTTTGTATCTTCCACTATAGGGGTGTAGGACGCTGTCCACCACCACCATCATGACCCATACCATCAAAACCATCATCATCATGACCATCCTTGTCATCATCATCATCATCATCGTCCTCCTCAGAAGGTGGTCGACTTCCGCATCCCATAAAGTCTACGGAATAGAGAGGCGGCATGGTAAAAATATCAAATACAAAGGTCTATACTCAAAGTGATGACACCGAGATCTCTAATTTGTCTCATAAGTGCCCATACTAGTGGCACCATCCCATCAAAACTACCTCGGGCCCTATCTAGATGAATGGGTGGTCCCATGTCAAACCTCTCAGTAGCCCTACATGCGTACCACATATCCGGATGGGTATATCCTATACTAGGCAAAACTATCTCTAAAATATTTCTACCCTATAAAACTCCATGATATAACCCCGACTACTGATCAAAAAGTGCTCAACCATAGCTATGTTGAGCTCAAGTGCATCCTCTACCCATTGGTAATGGCGGTAAGGCCGCCACACTACATCATGTTGTTGAATCTCATTGAAAAATTTGTGATAATAGTAAGTATAGCCATAATGCCCATGGGTTTCATCACCGATGGAGATCCATCCCATGATCGATGATACTTTAGGTCCCACTCTCAAAGAGTACCTAAGGGGAAACCAATAGCTATGTCATCCCACACCCAAATATGTAGTAGTGTGGTGGGACCCACAATCTTCTAACCATGGTAGGTAATGAGGTGTAGATCCCAGTACAAATATGCCAATATACATTGGCCCCAATAGTATTTCTCACCACATAATATACCATGTATCACGCTAATCAAGCCAAGAGGAAATGTGGAACCTGTCTTGTCAGTGAGAAAAACACCACTGATAAGAGCCATCAAATAAACTGCCATACGATGAAAACTCAAATCTTCTATATAATGGTGCAGGCACACTATCATCCCTCTATGCAAGGTATATCAACACAACTAAAAACCTCGATCAAGTATTCTATAATGTCCTCCTCCATGTTAATGTACTCAATCAGCTATCCATGAATAGGTATGTGAAGAATGCACCAAACATCCTCAAGCGTCATTGCATCTCCCCTGTCGGGAGCCGAAAGCACCGACTCTCACTATGCCACCGCTCCACCAAGGTTGTCGAGACCATGGTCTAAAGGTAATCGAGAGGAATCCTCACCAAGTGAGCTAACTCGTCACCTCTGGGAGGATTTCCATCATCCTCCTGTGTTGTGTATGGAAGGTTGCCTCTATGGCCACAAGATGGCTATGACGCTCCCTCTTCTATAATACTAACAATCGTCTCTGCAAAATAACATAGCACATGTTAGAACTAACATTTCTTCTATCTTCTTCTATTCTTCTATCACTCAAAACATTGATTTCATTTACACTATCCTTTTCATCTATTCATATTTCTTCTAAGAAACTCCTACGTTTTTCTTCTAAAAGTGTGAAATTTTCTCTCTTCAGTGCCTACGCACCCTTTTGGGCATGTATGTGCTCATCCTCATGTATACATGCCCAAGATGCATATGCACTCTTTTATATGCATACACACTCATATAAGTATGTACGCACATTTTTCTATTCATTTGGCTAATTTGTGCATGTACACAACCTTTATGTTGCATATGTGTGTGTCGTTGTGTATACGCTAAGGTGTATGCATGCTTTAATCTATGGTGTGTATGCTAGTGAGTTTTAATTCCTACACATGTGTGTACGCGTATTTATTATGTATGTGTGCATGTGCACATAATTTGAGTGTGTATGCACCTCCATGAGTTTCTACACACCCTAGGGTGCACTTAAACATTTTTTAGCACCTAATCTAACCCTAATAAATGTTCATTAATGCTAATAAATGTGAAATTTGACTATAAGGGTATAGGAATTCACAAATAGTGTGTCTCCCCCCTCCCAACCCTACTCCCACACCTTGTCACTCACCTCCATCATCTCTAGACCCGCACCATCTCACTCACCACTCACTCTCAAATCACTCGCAATAAAACTCGACAACACTCTGGTAACAAATGAGCTCGTCACAATGATTTAACACTCCCAAGGAGGGTATATTAAGTCATTTTAACTCGTCATGATGCCCCTAGGGCACGTTTTGACTTCCATGGTCACTCTAACATTTCTTCTACCCGCCGTGATAATTATGTTTATTACATAATTATTTTTAATTAATTTTCACTATGTTGGGGCATTATTTTCGCCACCTAGTGCTCATTTCTTCTCCCTGGGCATTTTTATTGATTCCTAACAATATTTCTCATTCTCTTTCTTCTACTAATGGTCATAATAATAATTTTTATTAAATAATTATTTTTTACTAGTTTTCATTGCGTAAGGGCATATTTTTGCCACCTAGCACCCGCTTTCTTCTCATTGGGGCATTTTTATTCCTCTCAAGAAAGCCTCCATCTCATTTCTTCTAATAAAGTCAAAAATGCAAAAATTTAAACATTCCAAAAAGCACAAAAAATTAGAAATTTAATCACAAAATCCTAAAAATTGTAAAAAAATTCAAAAATTACAAAAAAAGGTAAAAATCTCATACACCATGAAATATGTGTCACACGTATGGTATTTATCCCATATTTTGCTGACATTTTCATTTGTTTTTCAGACCAAAAAATTACGGATCACCTAAATCTACAACCATTTACACAACTAGCTTGTTTGCTTCATTCTCGTACTACGGGGCACATCAATTTGTCTCGAACTATTTCATAGTGAACAAAGATTTCTCTTTGGACCTTGTATCCTTCATCAACTCCCCTCACATGTATCCTTGTTTGGGGCATCATTTTAACCCTTTTCATTAATTATGAACATTTGGGATCTTCATCTTGATAACAAAACATTTGTGTAACAATCTTGACCATTGTTGGTTTGAGTATGTGTGTGTGTACTTGTTTCCCTATTAGATGAGCTTGTTTACTTCTTTATTGTAATTATTACATGTTGCATTGAGTTGGGGTTTTCAACACTGGATAATTGATTTGTATTATGGCTTTTCATGTCATTCTATGCTTTTGTCATGTGATTATATTTTTAATAAGGTCCGATGACGTATATATTTGGCTATATGATGACACTAAAGTTGTTTCTATACACTGGATGAAAGCTTTCTCTTTTCCTTCTGTCTTCATTCCTCTTCTATATCATTCTCCTATCAATGTTATTCTTCTAATTCCATTTAGGCATCCTGCCTCTCCTCCTTTGTCTATTTGTTTCCTTCATCTTTTCGATCGTCAATCGACCTCTTTCATCACCCCATCAACACTCAAGGGGGCATCCTTCACTCCACTAATTTTTCTTCTATCTCTTCAAAATTCACATGTTTGTACTTGTCTACTATCTTTGAAGTGGTGTCACTTACACCACCCCAAAGAGGGGAAAATGTAGACACCTATAATTTGGATCAAGCAATTTAAATAATTAAATTACACTAATTATACCCTTTCCCACAAATTGATGACATATCATCAATAACGCATAATTACTCCTCTATCACCATTAATTAATTACATCACGACGACAATTAATTAACCATTTTATTACTCAAAAAACCATTAATGACCTTCAGTTAATTAATACCCCTTTCTATCTAGATTAATTATTTTTTCTTAATTAATTAATTCTCTCTTCTATTTTATCGATAAATCACCATTTATTTGATTAAAATTCTCTCATAGCATAAATCATACTAACTTTCTTCTCAAATCCTTCTAAAATCTACATCTACCTATTAGTTGATCACTTTTGATTAATTAATACACCCCCTCAATTCCCATGGATCACTAATGAAATATTAATCTCTCTAAAGCAAACTTAAAGTGTGCTTATCCTAACTAACCTATATTTTCTATTATCCCACATGTAATAGGATGCAAATCTTCTTCAAACCATTGGGTTATAAAAGGAACCCTCCTCCTACCTTTCTACTTACACCTTTGCATGCTTATAACATAAACTATAGGAATTTTCATCTTTGAGCATCTTCCATTAGTGTTGAGCTAGGTATCTTCATCTTACATTCATCCATCCAAGCCTTTTGAGTCATATGGAGAAGATCAAGGAGGTCTTGTAGCCAAGTCTTGATTGAGATCCATTCTCAAACCCTTGGGATCAAACAAACTATCACATTTTGATAGCTAAGGATCTACATAGGTACATCTCTTGTTTATATTTCAAAGAGTAGAGGATAAATGTTTAGCATGTTAGTTTGAGTTTCCTTCAAAGTTATAATGCATAGTGTTGATATTTACTGATCTTAGCATGATGATCTAGGTATAGTTTAGTTTTTGGAACTATTAGGTGTTAGTTTCAATTCTCTTTACTTAGCTAAATAATACATGGATACATATAGGTGATCTCCATATGATCACCTCATTACCCGATGATGCACTCATGTTCTTAAGGTTCTTACATGATGACTGTTAAGGGATCGTTTACAAAAATGAATCTCATTCAACAACCGGGGAGCATCACTCTTTTCTCTGCCTCTATTTTTCATCATTCATCGGATGTTATTATAAAAATGGTCGTATATCTCCTCATCATACACATATCAACATCTCCTTATACTAATCTTATATACTATCTACATCACAATCCTATTTTTACTACTTTATCACATTACATCATATCACTATACTACTCATTCACATACAAATCATCTTCAATTCACTACTTACCTATTATTTTCACATCGTCATATGTTTCAAATAATCAAAATCAAAAAAATCATACAAGGACAAAGAATAATATTGTCTCTGTTATGTTAAAATTACAGCACCCCTCGATTTGTTGCCACATGTGTGGGGAAATCATTGTAATATTGCTAACATGGGTCCACTTATCAAATTGTGGGACTTGCACCTTGAGATGGACCTCTTGAGAAGGTCAGCTACTCTACCTAATCTTAATGCTAAAAATAGTCGTGGAAGGTAAAATGCAACTAAATAATCCTAATCTAACCATGCCAAAGGACCAAGGAGAGAGAGAGATGGTTAGAAATATACATGAAAATGAAATCTTACACTAAGGGGGTGGTGATAGCACTAAGAAAAGGGGGCGAGATAATTTTTTGAGGGGGAAAGAGAGGAAAAGAAGATTTGAGAGAGGTCAGACCAATGTGACATAAGCTCAAGCTCCATTCACCATCAAATCTCCATGAAACACAACATCCTGCACCTACAAATGAGAAATACATGCACAAAAAAATAGAGAGGCAAAGAGGCGCAGTAAGACAATGAAAGGGTTGAAAGAACACCCCAAACATAGATTTTATTTCTCCATAATATGCACAAACCATTACAATGTTGAAATAAAGGCATAACTATGCTTGTCGTGTGCAAGAGAAGGCTTATAGCTCAATGGATTTGAGGAAATTTTTTGGAACATTTTTCCCGACTCCCGCAATGTCTCTCTACAAAAATAAGGGGGTCGATTACATTATATATCCAATTGTCCCACCTACCCTACAAGAAATCCCTAATAGGTATTTGAACTACCTCAACTACCACCATTAATGTGGGTTGTTGAGTTGTCTTTTCATGCATGCCCTCACCTAATCTCGTGACCCATCTAACTCATGAGTCATACAATTTTGACCTTGAGCTGCTATGTTCTGTGAACTGTGATCCATCTAACCAAGTTGGGTTGGATGGCCATCTAACTACATTGGTCCATACAATATTTTTTTAACCATGAAATGTCCGACTGTAACCAATCCAACCATGTATGGTTAGACGACCGACCAACCTTTGTATAACACCATGTTTGGCTGCCCCTTTTTTTGCGAACCATGAGTCATCCAACCTTGTAGTCATATGTCTATGAACCAGCCACCCAACCTAATGATCACCGACCTTACACTATGGGCCACCTATCCTATAAGGTAGATAGTTGTCTATCTTCCATTCATACAATTATTCTACTAAACGACCCATCTAACCGAGACACATCTAGCCGAGCACCCCATCCAATCGAGCTTTCATCCATCATGACTTACGAGTTGACTCGTGGCAAGCTGCATAAATTGTGTGTCATCATCCATCCAACCTAGGTTAGATGATCGTCTATCCCTTGAAACTATAAAAATTTGGTGGGTCATCCATCTTGTGTCATCTAATCTATGGATTTGGACGATTTTCTAACTAGATGGGGATGGATGGTCATCTAACCTCCGTCTATCCCTATGGTCATCTAACCTATGTCCAACCCTATGTCTAACATTGAGTTCTCCACTGACACAGCCCTTGATCAATTCTCCTAGCTCAATGATCCAACTCGATCAATCCCTTCACCTATATCACCCCACCATCTAATCACCGAGTTATCGCATGTCAACTCGCCAAGATGACTAGTTTTCACCTTACCGCTTTCATATGAACCTACCTCAAACTTGGCTAACTCAACGATGCATATAGCCATAACCCGTCAATCATCCATCCAAACTTAGGTCATCCAACCGTGGGTTGGAAAATTGTTGATCCTCCATTTTTGAGTTGCTCACCCCGTTTCCATAATGAACTCACCCACCTCACTCTGCAACTCAAACATCATCCAACTCAGTTTGAACTCACTAGATAACCCGACAAGTTCGGTTTACCATGATGAGCTAGCTCACTTAGCCATCCTAAGTTATCTTCCCATTTTGATATCTCGAGGATAAATTTTATGGTTGTCTAAATGTCCCGCAATGTGAATTGCTAAGCCCATTTATAATGAGTTATCCAAATTAACCCAGGGGTGAATTTGGGATAACAATTTGGTGACCTCTCAGGGACATCTTCCTGCTAGATGAAGAGACCAATAACCTTGAAGCATCCATTGGGCATGGAGTCAATCCTAACCTTAAAGAACTAATCTTTCCTTTGAAAATGTGTCCCATAGAATCGTGTGAACTTAGCATCCAGACTTAAACCTCATTGGCTTGCTCTTAAAGTTGATTTTGTGATTTTAGATAAAACTTGTAAACTGCCCCAAAAACTAAAAAATTGACCAATGCAAAGGCATGGAGAACTCTGGACTTGTAATTGATATGTTGAAGATGAATATATGCATTACAAAAGATGCCCCAAACTTTTATTTCCCGCATGAACACTTCCACTTCAATAGTCCATGCAATAGCAGTAATAAATCCAAAAACTATGTACAAAGGAGAAAATCATACATACCCCAAGTGGAGCATGCAGATTGTGCACAAGAACTTCTTCTGCTGAAAGTAAACCTATCTACCCTATGCTAACCAGAGAGACAAATGGAGCTAAACAAAACCTATAACAGAGGGAGAAATAACTTCCTTCTTTAAAAAATGTGGCCATGTAATCAATTTTTCAATGGACGTGACTTGTAATAAGAGTGAAAAACTGACATAGACCCAATATTCCACCCATCTCATCAAGGAATCAACTAAAAAACAAATACCTCCTCAAATTGGGTTACATGGGTCTCCAAGGTGTTGTAGTTGATTCTTAGTACTTTGAGATTCATCCTCATGTTTGATATGAACATGACCGAGTGTGGTAACTTTGATTCTAGCTCCAACAAAGCTATATAGCCGATAGGGCATGGCCTCGATCCATCAAATCTTCCTGCTTCTCTAAATTGCAATTTAAGAATGAAGCCAACTTGCAATCCTTCCCGAAAGTGGGGTTGTTTGTGACTTGATCTAGGCTTTATGGATTGTCTACAAACAACTAATCTTCTCGCTTGCCGATGATTTTGAAACGGTGTCATCCTTGCTTCCTTCATCTTCCTTAACCACATGGAACTCCACCTCAACATCCAGCTTCTTAGGATTTCTCAGAGCATCTAATGGGATCATTTTTTTATCATTGCAATTAGTTGAAACCTACTACTCACTTAGGAGTTCTTTCTCCTCCACTTAAAGACCAAGATTATTTGCACATTTGTCCTCTTCCTCCAACATGAAGTTTTACAAGTAAAAATCCTCTAGTTTTTGCTCTTGAGGATTGTCCTGGGAAGTGAGGTCTTCTTGAATGTCCTCCTCCATCACAAGTTCATCAACTAAATCAAACCCTACAAATGAGAGAAAAATCTCTCAATGATTTCATCTTCATTCAGGTCTCTCGAATCTAACTTAGTGTCCCCTATGTGCTCCTCTACTTTTAGATTAGGAGTTGCTTCCTCCTCTTCCTTTGTTGATATGCAGCTGGTAATGGATCTATAATCTCCAAAAATAAAGTTCCCTAATGGACATTGTATTTGGAACAAACATATTATTGATCATATTTCACTTGTCCTTGCTTTACTTTTGTTGTTGTGACCTCATCTTTTATCACCTGTTATTCTCAAACTTTGACCTCCTATGTAGGTTTGAGCAATAAGAGGATCTTCTCTATTCCTAATTTCATAGCCCAACTCTTCAAAAATATTGTCATTTCTTCTCTATTTGGATCCTTCTCTTGTTTTGCCTTTTGATTGGTTTTTGGGTTTCTTCCCAACATGGACTCGGGAATGCAAAAGGAGGGGTAGGTTAGGATTTAGCTATATTTTGTATGGTTCATGATCAAGGAGAGGCATTAAATTCTACTCCTATGGAGGGGACTTGGGTTTGGAAGGGAAAAGGGAAGAAAAATTGAGATGGGGTGGGAGATTAGGGTATGGAGAAGATGATTCCACATTAGTGGATGTAGATGAGAAGCTTCAAAATCAAGCTCGGGCTAAGATGGTGATGCTTGGGAATGGAGAGAAAATTACGAAATGATGGTGTAGGAATTACCCATTGATAAGGCTCCTAACACCGAGTTCATAAGCCTCTATCTCCTCATTCCACTGTCAAAGCTATGGAAGCATCTCAATAATGAAGTCAAACTTCTACTGATGGATGAAATGTCTTTACATAGGGCCAACCCATGGACAAGGTGCCATCAAGATGATCTTGAATGCCTTCATTTAAGCTATGGCCCTTGATCGCACAATATCTTACTCCATATTTTGAATCTTCTCCTATAAATAAATATTCTCCATCTAATTTATGTCACTGCATGGATATCCCTCCTCTTGATAGGTTCCATAGCCAAACTGGTTTTGGAGCTACTCATAAGGGTAGGCACATTGATTATGGATTTGTTCATAACACTGATCTAGAGGAATTAAGAAATACATTGAAGGTGGATTGCACTGTTTCTTTGCAAGTGTGAATTCCATGTGGGGAATGAAATCATGATTGCACAACTTCATGGAATGGAAGAAAATGAAATGGATGGAAAGAAAATGGATGAAAGTGAGGGAAAGTCTAAAATTTGGAGAAGGTGGGTTGTTTAACAAGATAGAATTGTGAGATGTATTTGAAAGTCCCTCCAAAGGCTGAAATATTCAGCAAGAGCACATTAAACTAGATGAATTGAAGTGGTAAGGTGCTTGACCTATCCCACAGGGTGTGCCAAAATTGTTATGTGAAAATTACAGCACCCTCTCGATTTGTTATCACATGTGTAGGGAAATCAATTTAATCTTGCTAATATGGGTCCACCTCTCAAGTTGTGGACTTGCGACATGAGATAGACCTCCGTGAGAAATCCAACTCCACTACCTAATCCTACTGCTAACACTACTCCTAGAAGGGAAAATGCAACTAACTAATCCTAATCTAACCATGTCAAGGGACCATGGAGAGAGAGGGTTAGAAAGATGCATGAAAATGAAATCCTAAGCTAAAAGGGTGGTGATACCATTAAGAAAAGGGGGTGAGATATTCTACCGAGGGAGAAAGAGAAGAAAAAGGGATTTGAGAGAAGTCACACTAACGTGACACATGCTCAACCTCCATTCACCACTTGATCTCCATGAAACACAACACCCTACACCTACAAATGAGAAATACCTACACGTAAAAACAACAAAATAGAGAGGCAAGGAGGCACAATAAAAAATGCAAGGGTTGAAAGAACACCAAAAATAGTTTTTATTATTATATAATATGCACAAACCATTACATTGTTGAGATAGATGCACAACTATGCAAACTAGGCACAAGATAAGGCTTAGATCTAAATAGAGTTAAGGCAAAAATGCAAGAGTTTCCCCGCTCTCCCAAAGATGTCTCTCTACAAAATGAGGGGTTAACTACATTATATAGCCAATTTCCCAACCTAACCTATATTAAATCGCTAACTGTGTGGTTGAACTACCTCAACTAACACCATTAATGTGGGTTATTGAGTTGTTTTTTCATGCCTACCCTTTCTTGATCTATGACCCATCCAACCCACAATCAGTATAATTTGGATCATGAACTCGCTCTCTTATGCGAATCGTAAGCCATCCAACCAAGTTGGGTTGGACAACCGTCTAGCTGCATTGGGTAATAAAACCTTCACCAAACTATGATATGTTTAACATGCGACCATTCCAATCATTTTGTGATGCATGACCGACTGCAGACTCGTACAACACCACGTTGGGCTGCCCTTTTCTATGAACCATGAATCATCCAACCTCGTAGTTGTAAATCCTCAAGTAGTCACCCAACTTGATGACCGATGACCCTAAATCATTGGCTTTCCAACCTATTGGGTTCATTTCCATCTCTCTTCCGTCTATACAACTATTCAATTGAATGACCTATCCAACCAAGTTGCCATCCACCACGACTCATGCGAGTTGATACCCGACAATTTACATTCATTGTGTGTCATATGCCATCCAACCTGGGTTAGACATCCATCTATCCCTTCGACCATACAACCTTCATTGGGATTTCCATCTTATGTTATCTAGCCTATGGAGTTAGACAAGTGTCTAACCTTGGTCATCTAACATGTCGGGTTAGACAATCATCTAACTAGATGGGGTTGGTTGGTCATTTGACCTTTTCCCAACCATATATCATCTTCACCTAACTCAAAAAGATAGGGGAACTTGTTGAGTTCTCCAATGATGAGGCCCTTGATCAATTCTCTTGGCTTGGTGATCCAACTCATCAAGCCCTTCACCTATATCACCCCGTCATCCAATCACCAACCTGTCGCATGCCAACTCACCGAGCTAACTAATTTTCACATTACCACCTTCACATGAACCTACCTCGAACTTGGTCAACTCAACGATGCATGTGACCAAAACTTGTCATTCAGTCTTCCAACATTGGGCCATCAAAATAGGTGGGGTTGGATGATCTTCTATCCTCTGTTTTCTTAGTTTCTCACCCCATATCCACAATTAACTCACCTACCTCGCTCTAAAACTTAGCCATCATACAACTCGGTTCAACCTCACTAGACAACCCAACTAGCTTAGTTCGCCACAATGCCTAGCCAACTTTTTTGTGCATGAAGATTAACTCCTCTAAGCCATCCCGAATTATCTTCCTCTTCTAATATTTGGGGTTAAATTTGACAGCTTTCCACATGTCCTTGAATCAGTAATGGCTAATCCCATTTATAATGAATTATCCAAATTAACCCAAGGGGTGAATTTGGGATAAAATTCCCACTTCATGTCCCAAAAATGTGACTAGGTGGTTGGGTGGGGTTGGAAATTAGGAGTGTTCACGCAAATACTCCCTTTGTGTGAACACCCTTCACCCGAAGTGACATGTATCCCACGTGGTTCCATGTATGCCATGGAAAGGGGTTCTCTCGAAGGGGTGTTCATGTGAACACCCTTTAACCGAACCCCAAGCTTATATATTTGTGGCGGCGCGGAGGTTCTCACTTTTCCTCTACCCGCACTCCCTTCGCATGAAGATTTCTCACCCGAACTGACGGAGTCAACCCCATCCCACCCGCACTGCGGCTGCTAGAGCCTAGTTAGATCTCTCACCCACACTAGAGTTATTTATAGTGTTTTATTTGTAAAATATTGGTTTTTTGTAAATATTAGGCACTGTTTCATTTTCAAACTAGTTTCTTTAGTAAAATTTGTTCTTCTTACAAATAATTAAACCCTAGGTATTTTTCATGCAGTTTGAAATGACTGGGACTATGAGGATATTGGGAGGATCCTGTAGATGTAAATCACTCAGACTGATCATACATGACCATGCCTTGAATGTGTGTCCTGACTCCCAACAATCCCAAATCATTTTTTCATTAAATGTTGGCAACATAACTACCTACGTAGTATTTACCCCTTTACTTAAATATCTTGTATCATGACCAAGCTTCACAAATTTTGGTGTTCATTGGGCATCACAAGTATGTTGTGGTCTTCTTTCAATGTGCTTATTAAGATGGAAATTACTATTTTTAGGAACCTAGCAGAGCAGTCCTACCTATTATAGTTGAATAGAGTGTTCATTTTGCATTGAAAGAAATGCAATTAAGCAACCAACTGCCAACTATTACCTGGAATAGAACAATCTTGATTCAAGTTAATATATATACCCACACCAGTCTCGCTTTCTACATTTATGCTTTTCCATGTCAACATGACCTAAGATCGTGTCAAGAAAATCATTTAAAGAGAACAAAAACCCAATAAACATAGTATTCTTTTCATTTATCTATAATTAATTTTATCTTGGTCCAACCACACATGATGCTCTTCATCCAATGTAGCAAAAATTATATCAACACGAGCTTGCTTGATGTCATTTGATCCAACTATTTTTCTTATGGAACCTTATACAATTAGAGTAGGCAGTAGCATAAGAGTGTACTACTAATTTTATCGGAAGTGGATTGATTTATCTTTGACGAAAAAAAATCCTCTTGGGAAATTGGAAAAGGAACAAAATTCCCAACATCTAATTATGCCCCTTTAAAAAGAAATTTGAGAAAACTTTTATTTGTTTTAAGGGTTCCGAGTGGACTAAATTAATATGAAAAAAATATATTAAAGGGAAAATTGGTCATTGTTTACTTGAAAATCAGCTCATCCATTGAGAAAATCATACCTCGGGATGGAGCGGATCCATTTTTTCCTGACACAACACCATCCCAGTCTCATTCTAGTCAAATAATGTTTTGTGAAATCACCTCACCAAATCTCACCATATTCAAATTGGGGAAACATGATACTACAACCCCAACTATATGGATTTAAATGTTAATATAATATTAATAGGGCCGATATCCAAATGTTTTAGATCCCAAGTTCTGTGGAAAATTGGTTCTCAATTTTTTTTTCTAAAATTGGTTCTTGCTTACAACTGTATCAAATTTTCTTGCAACTAGAAGAATTCATTTTCATTTACATGATGTGAGTTTTAGAAGTTTAACAAATACCTTCCTAAGATCCCAATGATCCTATCTTCCCTTATGACCTATGGACCATTCATTATGAGGATAAAATTACCATCTAGGCACTATATTGAAGACCAACCAATATATTGAAGATATTTAATTCACATATAATAAAATTCTTGGGATATAATAAAATTCACATATTTAAGGAAGAAAAAGTAAAATATCCTTTCCAATATCTTGGATAATACTCTCTTATGCCATCATGCCCTTCAATTTTTTTTGAGTTACCTTTTGTAGTTCCATTAACTAAATTTTTTATAATCTCATCTGAAAAATAGTTGATTCATATGTGAATGATATTTTAGAAAAATATAGGAAGAGGGTTGATCACCCTAAAGTCTTGTATCAAATATTGCATCATTATGAATCAAGAAGAATGTGTATTCAAAATAATAGGCATACATATACTTTTATATACCATTTCCTCATTAATAATTGATGTCGATCCTACAAAAAATCATGTTATTCTTGAGATGCTTTCCCATGAAGGATTAGTATCACATCAGATCATTTCTTGGGAATATTGGAGTTATTAAAAGGTTCATACCTAACCTCACTAATCCATTCCATCCATAAAAAACCTTTGAAAAAAGTAGAGTGGTGTCATTTAGACACAAGATTTCCAAAATGCCTTTGAGTTGGTAAATAGTTTTCTCTTGTCTCTTCTCAATATCACACCACCAAACTCTGACCATCCTCTAATTTTTTATGAGACATTTTTTTCTTGCTTACATAAAATCATAAGAATATAAAGATGGAAAAGAGAGAGCCACATTTTTTTATATGTCACATTCTTCTTGATTATGAGACAACATATAGCCAAGTAGAGAAAGAGTTCCTTTTTTCCATATTCACCACTAAATACTTAAGGAATTATACATACTAAATTAATGATCCCACTCTTTTTTATGATCCCTATTGGAAATTGGATCTAAGGTTTGACAAAATTAGTACATATAACTAAGGGAATTACATGTATTTAATAATATTTTAGACGAGGAACCTATTTTTGTTGTAACCTTTTGGGTTGTGTTAGTCTTTATTATATTTTGCATATTGTTTAACTATTGATTTATTGTATGTGTTTGGAAAAAATTAGATTTAATGGGGACTATTGTGTATGTTTATGGCCTTCTAGGTTAGATATATTCCTTCTTTTTGGAAAATCTTATTATATTAGATATGATATTATTGCATGTTAAATTAGTCTTGTTATAATTCATGTATGATATTTTCTAACTTGGTTTTCATAGGGAAATATCTAATATAGCCTTAATCATTGTTTGTACTTATGAGTTTGTACATATTAGATCATGAAAATGAAAAGTATATTTTAACATAAATACACAATATTTTAAGGAATTTTTTTCAAAGATGTAGGAAAAGTATATGTTTTAATTTTTTTCAAAAGAAATTTAAATTTATGTGAAATTTTATCAATTTAGGGTTTACGGTTTCAAAAAAAGTATTCTAAATTGAATTTTACTTTCATTTTTTCAATCATGGCTTCTTCAGGATCTCGATAATTTGTTTGATAGACGATGACTTAGAGATAGCAAAATTATCATCTATTCTTGAGGATCTGACTACAGTTGGGAAATATAAAACACATTGTGAAAACATATTGATAGATCTTCAAAAAATAAAAACAAACTTGAAAACATACAACCCTTTCGAGCCTGAGTCACTAAAAATACATTGATGAATTAAAATCAAGTGTCTCGCATAAATATGGGCTATAATGAGGTTATAAAGATGACTTCCGATAAGGAATTCATTATGGCATCATGTTGGTCGAGTTATGTAGGCCAAAATAAAATAAGGGCATATTATGTAAGAAAATGTTCATGTCGCCTTTGTGCACCCTTGATTTATCCTAGATTTGTGGCCTCTCAAGGCCAATTTCCTAATAATGACCAATTACCATTATATTTCATATTGATGCTACATGTTGAGGTTCACCTAAACCTAAAGGTGAACTATTTAGACATCCCTGGTTATTTCGGGTAGGGGCGTGGCCACATTAGCCATAGGCCTACATATCGATAGGAGGGAGCTCCTCCGCTTTTAACGAGCAAGAGCTTGTAAAGAGGCGATGACCTTTATTTTCTGGCTTTCAGAATGTCATTGTGCCTATCATTATGAGTTCCCATGAGGGTGTTATAGAGGGTCTTGGGAGAATTTATCGCGAGACCCAATTGATCTCTTTTGACCATGTGGGTTAGTACCTTGAGAGACGTGGTACTAGCAGTGGAGGAGCTAGTAGCAGATGATGCACATAGCGAGTTATACACTTGTGTACATTTGATATCCCCTGATGAATTCAAGGCAATTACGTATACTACTCGCACACGTTGGTGGGACGTATCATGATGGTAACTTGTTACATGCATATGAGGTGATTGCATGGCACTGCGACATTCCACTATCAGGGTTTTTGGATTTTATAGAGCAAAGTAGTATTGTTCACGATAGTGTATCTTCTATTCAAGGTACTACTACAGTTGCTATAGTCGGACCTCCTATTCTTAGGATCATGACACCCGATGTTCAACACTTTTCTGTTTCGGTGTGTGAAAATTAAACCTTAATTTAATTAAAATTTATTTTATTTCATTATTACTTTACAATTTATTAATATTTAAATAGATATATAAGATCTAGTGTTGACATATAATATTGAACATTTACTTGTGTGTTTAGGCTTTTGCTCCAACCCATGTTGGTGAGTATTGTGGTGCTTCACAACCCACATCATTTCCCCATATGACATATACATAGCTCTTGAATGAGCCCAACATGGATCTTGATGTTCAGGGCCTGAGTCATCTTGGCTCACTTGGCTCGTTATTTTTGGTGTTGAGGTCATGGGTCATCCATGACAAATTGTTGGTGGCGGTCCCATAGATTTGGAGACACATTCTGTGGAGGTATATATGTAGAGATATATCTATTTTTATTATGTTTTAGATTTAATATTTAATCTAAATTGAAATTTGTGAAATTAATGAACTTTATTCAAAAAAATTGTTTATCAACTTCTTACATTTAATTTATTTTGTTTCACAAGGATCTACGGGATAGAGATCTACACATAGTGTAGATACTCCCAACATCGACCCTACAGATAGATACTTGAGGTAATCAATTACATCTCTGTTATATGATTTATTCAATTAATCAAGAAATTGTTGTAGAATTTCACTTATAAATTTTAATATGGTATGTTATATATAGTTTCTAATGTGTATATTTATTTTTATAAATGCAGGTGCAATAGATCCTAGTGAGGGATCTGATACTCACCCTACTAGATGATAGAGACTATCTAGTTGATACATTGTACTCATTTTCATCATGTACATGTATATAGTGTTTACATGAGATTTTGATATATGACTTAGACATGTATATATATGACTTAGACATTATTTTGATATATGACTTAGAGTTTTTGATATATGACTTAGACATGTACATATATATGACTTAGACATGATTTTGATATTTTGATATATGACTTAGACATGATTTTGAGATTTTGATATATGACTTAGACACGATTTTGATATTTTTATATATGACTTAGACATGATTTTGACATTTTGATATATTTCACTTTTAATAATATTACATGTTACAAACTTACATTGATATGGAATTAACTATTTATCTAGTATCAGTGCAATATGTCATACAACCAATCATAACATTTATCAAACCAAAGTAATGTCTTCCTATGTAGTTTCATTATTACCCAAGGTCGATTACTTGTATAATGAAAGTTATTACCTCTACATAGGAATCTCACTTAAATTGAGCTATTAAATATATCATGCGTACTATATTTATCACTTCACTTTTATCGTTAACTTGCTTTAAAGACATTTGTAAGATCATCTGATTCTCTACAAGATGAAAAATATATTTTCCTAGTGTAATTTATTGAGTATAGAGGGAGTGAAATATATCACACAGAGTATAACAATGTTTCTTTAAGAGGGTGTATAATACCTTGACAAAAATGTATTTTATGTTCAAATCATATGTTTGATATGTTAATTGTTATATACAAGGATTAACTTGAAAAATGTATTCAATTTTAAATTTAGATTGTTCTTGATGTAATGTTGGTATGCGCTCGTATGTGATTCTTGTATGCTTATTTTTAATATATTGAATTGGAAATTATTATTATAGATCTAGCAATGTACTCAAAGTTACACTAGGGAGATGATAAAACCAATCTATATCCTTTCCTATTAATATACTCTTGGAAAAGGTATTTAGAAATAAATTGCACTATTATATTGTTCCATTTAAAATAAAAAATTAATTAAGATGTAAAAGTGGACCACCACTTATGTCAAATAATTATAATGTAGGCATGGTGAAACCTCTAGGAAATTATGTATGAAGAATATTATGCACAATTGGATTCCCATATATGGCATTAGATTTGATTCATGCATGGTAAGATTTACTATTGAGTGCTAATGTATGTACTTTGTGTTGCAAAGCACCAACAACATACATGCGGTCTATGACCTCTTGTGTAGGTATAGTAGGATTATTGAGAGGTTCATTTAGAGGTTGAATTATACTATTAATTATTTCTATTAGAACATTGTGAGGGGATAATATTGCAAGGAATTTATATTGAGTTAATGTGGATGGAATTGTATTACTAATAGAACTAGGAAGGAATCCATAAATATTAAGCATAATACTATGAGATTCAACACCTAATGGACTATCATTACATGCATATTCTAGAAATATATTTTCAAAAGTGTCATAGAAATAAAAATAAGGGTTGGAAGAATTATATAAAGCATTGGAATTATTTCCCAAATAGAGAGAAGAAAGAGGAGCATCACAAGTATTTGTATCATTTCTTATTTCAAGAGAAAAGAGAGAAATATCACACACATTTTTATCCTTTTCCATTTCATGAGAGAGAGAGAGAGAGAGAGAGAGAGAGAGAGAGAGAGAGAGAGAGAGAGGTATATTGAAATTAGTTGAAAAAAATTATATTTCAAGAGAAGAAGATAGAGAGATATTACATTCATTTGTAACCTTTAATATTTCAAGAGAGGATAGATATATATCACAATTATTTGTATCATGTTTCATTTCTAAAGGTGAGAGATAAATTTCAAGAGATGAGATATATATCACAATTATTTGTATCATGTTTCATTTCTAATAGCAAGAGATAAATTTCACAAGAACTTGTTATTTCAATATATGGAAGAGGAATATCACAATCATTTTTTAACCTTTTCTATTTCAAGATAAGAGAGAGGAATATTACAAAAATTTGTAATTTTTTTAATTATTGGAAAATAGTTTTGAAGGGACTATACCCTATTACATAGAGGCTCAAAAGCCAAATAATCCAGTGAAAACATCAAAGTCTGATCAACATCTAGATATTACAATAAAGCCCAAATTACAGAAAAAAGAAATGACACAAAAGAGACAAAACAGGATAAAATTGCAAAAAGTAGCGAGAAAACAACAACTAAACAATAACAAGGCAGTCACACAAAATATTAATTCTTAGATGCTCTGTCAATTTTGGCCCTCAATAACCTGTAAAAAGAAGAGATCCAGGAAGTGATTTGAAAGGGACCAATTTTATCCAACTGAGAAAAACACGGTCACGCTCTGAATCCTCCTCCCAAATAGCAGCAGGAATATCACTAAGCATGCAAACACTCTTAACATGTTGCTCCATGAAATTGTAGATAGCTTTGAGAGCAGAAATGTTGCAATCATGTCTATCCTTTGAATTCCCCAACCTATTATCAAGAGAATTCAACTTTTTGTAGATTTCATTGATCTGACCTTCACCTAGTTCAGATTCTTCATCCAATTTCCTCTTACCCTTTTGCTTTGATAATTGTTTAATGTCTCTTTTTAAAATTTCCATCTCCTTTTCCATGTTATCAATCCTTTGCTGAAGGTCCTCCTTCTTCTCCTGAGTACATCCTCACTAGGCCCTATGCCGATAATGTGAAGATGGTTCAGGGAAGTTTCAATGTCCTTATTGCTACAAGCACTCTTCTAGAGGGGAAATGTTGGTTTTTAGGATAAGAGGGGTTCTTGGACAATAATTTTCTCTGTTCAAGAGGAATGGTTGTGGGGTTAATGAAAGGGTTAGGAATAAGGGAGTCGAGGAGTGTATGGGGTAACAGGGTTGAACAAGATGTGCCACTTTCATTTAATCTCATTATATAATTGAGAAAAGGAATAAAAATACACACTTCATTTCCTCTTATCACTATAATTATCACTATAGTCACCATAACTATAATCATTTTCACCACAATAGCCCTCACGTATATCATTGTCACGAGTTATGAAAATATGATCCTTAACAATTTGATAACCATAACTAAATATCACATCATGGGTGGAGTAAGGGATAAATACCTCCTCTTCACTAATGTAATCATCAAATGAAGTAAAATTTGGAGTAAGCATGTCAAACTAGTACATAAAATAAAATAATGTAATCATCAAATGAAGTAAAATTTGGCACATGTATGTCATAACTAATAAGGAAATGTAAGGTAAGAAATAACATATTTGTATCGCCATGAATCATGAGTGCTAAATATATAAAACCCACCAATTACAAAATCCATTTCAGGGTAGGGTCTAATACCCATAATTCAATTATAAATATAAGGAGAAGATAAACCTTCTACTATCAATATGCAATACAAATACTAAATGCCTAACTAAATACTAAAAAAAAGTTAAAATGTACATAAATTTAAGTAAAAACTCATGTGATACCAATTAAATTCCATACATGTATTACAATCACCCCTACTAATAATCATAACCCCATAATATAAACTTAGATTCATAGCATATATTGGAGAAGGATATAAGTTTTAATTTATAGAAATAAATTTGTCAAATATATATGCCAAAGTGACAAATAAAATAGAGAAAAGATTCCATTTAGAAGAAATGAATATATAATATTATAGGTCCTTTTATATAATACCAAGTGGCTCACTGTTATTCAATAAAATGTAAAAATTTCATGATATTCTACATCTAGTCTCCATTTTTGCATGGACCATCACTTCACCTGATGTGATTGTAACTCAATATCAATTATGTGATGGGTGTAATGATACACCTTTTTTCTGGTTCATAATCAACAAAGTGAATCCCACTTTGGAGGGCTTTCACTTGTTGTAAATATGTTCCCTACACTATAACCGACCAGTATAAAATGTTGTCTCCTCACTTGTTATTTCACATGTTAGCTTTGTTCTCTCTTTTGTGCAACGCAACAAGTAGTACTCCACTTTCTCAATATTTTCTTCTTTTGCAATGATTGCAAATACATCACCTACAACAAAATCATTGTACAAACAAGTTTTTGTGTTAGAATTAAATGCAAATAAATATTCAATGATTTGTATACTATAAATTATATATATTAATTCAATGATCAAATACAATCCTTTTAAACAAAAAATACCTTGTTTAACAAGTCTAGATATGTGGTCATAATCAGGTGAAATCAAGGGCACATCTTCAAAACTATCATCATGACTTGGTCTATATATGCGTCATCCAAAACTAAAGGAACTTGCTTCCACTCACCTACATACCCACATTTTTTACTATTGCACTCTGTATATGATTTTTTCATGCATTCATAACAAAAACAAGAATAATCTCTTGTACAAATTGTCCAGTTATTACTATCCACAATCATCACAGAGTGCAAAGACCTAGAATTAGGAATCCTTTCACATCCATGCTTTTTCCTTTAATCAATACATGATTAATCATGTAAAAATCAATAAATTTTAACAAACATCAAAATTAAGAAAAATAAATTTGTACATGTACGTAAGTTTATGTGTAACTTGTAATCAATTTCACATCAAGATACATATGTTTTAAATGCATTTACTCATTATCTCCAAAAACAATTGTGTGGGGTTAAATCATGTGAGGTTGAGCCTGAACTAAAAACGCTTCTTACACCATTCAACAATAGTGTGGGCATTAATCAATTGATCTCCCTCATAATCAAATATTTGTTTATTTAGATCATGTTTTATACATGCACTGTACCATTGTGTTCTCCTTCGTGACCACTCTCAAACAAACTCCATAAATCAAGTATTGTGTGATGAAACTGATGGTGACTGAGTGAAAATAAAGGAAAAGAGGATTTCAATTGTGATGTGCAACCATCTAAACAAACAAAATGTGTCTTTATTTTTGTTCCTCATTGATGAAGATATCAAAAAAAAAAAAAAATTTTTTTGTACAAAGTGGGTGTCATGTTCCTTTTCATCACTTATGTAGAATTGATACTCTTTAATCACTCACTTCACATTTTTACTTTCAACCCCATCCAAATCTAATTGTGCATGCCTATAAAATACATGAACCATGATGGTAACTTGATCAATATAATAATATTGTGTTTGAATCTATTTTTGATGATAAAATGAGTAATTCTTAGCAAAATCAACCACGAGATAATATGGAACCAATAGGGAATGTGTCTCTATTGGTCTTAAATTGTGTAGCCTACCACTTTGCATAGTGATAATGTTTTATGTATGGACTAATCAAACTTCGTAAACTTTGCATGAATGCAGCAATGGGATTTCCTCTTCTACCAAGTCCAACCTAGTTGCATTCTTTCCAAGTTCTGTTGAATATTTTATGTATTTGAACCTAAAAATCAATACATAATGGAAAAAATGTTATATTCATTTGCAATAAACATAAAAATCAAAATAAAATATGTACATCCAAATTTAAAATTAATTATATTTTCTTTATTTAATAATCACCTCTTGTAAGTCACCATTTGAATTGTGTCCAAGTCTTCATTTGTTTCTGGAAATAATTTCAAGTCCCCACACTTTTCACAAACACCTTTGATGTAATCCATAGAATCATCCACATGATCATCGATATTGTGAAAATAATAGAAGCTATGAATTCACTCACACGTGTAGGGGGCATTTTCTGGACCATTTGATGCTTCTCGTAACTTTCTATACACCTAAAAAAACATAGATTTTGAAATACATAAATTAAATCACATCTCATAAAACAAAATTTAATCAAATTTCTAATAAGCCTATAAATGAAATCACACCTCAATCAACGAAAATTTTAAGGTTCCCTTCAAAAAATCCTTAGAAAATATTTGGCAAATCTGGGAAAATTATCTTTCACACAAATGGTGAATATCAAGACATCATGAAATCATTATTAAATGCTACCAGATGGTAGCTTTTTTATATGTTACGGTCGATAGCATATTTTTATGCTATTGTCTCGAAAACATTTTTATGTTACTGGAAGACATCATAACTATATGTTGTCAGCCAATAGCATAAAAGTGTTGTCAACCGATAACATTTTTATGTTACCAATCGACAAAGATATTATGTGTTGTCGATTACCAAGAAATAAAAAATATGCTACCGAATGACTATATTCAAGTGAATTTTACAAATTTCTATTTCATGGGAATGGTGAATTGACCCCTATAATTAACTTGTACCCAAAAAATTTTGGTGAACTGGTCCTAGCTTGTACCCTAAATATTCACCAATTTCAAATTTCAAAAACCGAAATATTCATGAATTAATAAATATTTGCCACTAAAACTTTACTCCGACCTCAATATATGTAATATAATGTTTTGTGTACCTAATAGTGATAATAAAACTCAACGCGATAGAGGAAACAACATGTTTCAAGGACTTTATCATCTCACACATACCAAGGCTTAAAATTTTCAAACATTCATTGTCCAATCTTAACATCTAGATGTTCTTCTGTAAACTTGATGTACATCTCATGTTGAGTTATTTCGAGCTAATTTTTTATATGTTCATCATAGTTATTATGAGATATCTTGTGTTTTAAAGCATCCCTCACATTCGGAGAAGGATGTGTCCTCTAAGTCTAAAAATCATAAAATATCTTCACAATATTATCCTCAATGTTATCAGAATGAAGATTTCTACACATTAGTGGCCAATTTTCTTCCACAATATAATTATCCATTGTCTTCCTACTCTTTGCATACCTACTTACCGTCTTCCTAAAACCCCCAAGACCTTATCAATAGTGGTAACATTGTGATTATATGTCGTATCTTAACTTACAATCATAGCTTAATATTTCTCTACAAGAAATACTCTTATTATCGACCTAGTATTTGTATCCACCGAACTTATTCCTTTAGACACATTCACAAAAAAATTATTCTTCCATATTTTTGACTTTTCCTTCTAAAATACACACCCAAAAATTCTAATTTTTCTATTATATCAACATGATTCGAGAATGTAACCAACAAATGTGCTCTAGCAATTGTAGTCAAATCAACTAATTCGCCATATATTCTCTCTACATTTTTTATTGTTTTATTTCTTGATGGTGGTTCTTGTTGGGAAAATTCTTTTCGCTTTTTGAAATCCATCTTCACCAAGTGTTTGAAATTTTGACAAGAACTTATTCTCATTGAAATAACACCTACCTACTCTACTCTAACTGGAGGAACGGAAAACTCAAATAAATCCCGACACTAGCAGGAGAAGTAGCTTCCTTCCTCAATAACTTAGACCATGTGACTGATTTTTCAATGGACATGGTCATTTATGAGAGTGAAAAACTAATATGGAACCAATTATCCACCAAATTTTCCAAAGTATCAACAACAAACAATGAAAATACCTCCTCAAGTTGTTTTGTGTTTGGATCATAACTTGCCCAATTAGATATTTGGCTTCATTAGAGCTAAAATCGAGTTTCCACTAGCCGTGTTCACTTCCAAACAATATGATGAGATATAAAGCACCAAAGGTTAGCACCAAAGCCTCTAAGATCCAAACATAGAACTACTTGAGGAGGTATTTTCTTTCTTTGTTGTTGATACTTTGGAAAATTGGGTGGAAAATTGGTTCCATGTCACTTTTTCACTCTCATACATGACCATGACCATTAAAAAATTAGTCGCATGGTCCAAGTTTGTGAGGAAGGGAAGCTATTTCTCCCTCTCAATGTCGTGGATTTGTTTGAGTTTTCGATTCCTCCTATTAGAGTAGATTAGGTAGGTGTGTTTCTAGCAAAATAAGTACTTGTGCACACTCTGCATGTATGATCTTCCTATTTAGTACATAGTTTTGGTGCTTCATTGTTTCTCTTACATAGTTCATCTCGATTGAAGGGGAAATGTTCAAGAGCGAACTAATTTTAACAACATCCTAAGTGCTTTCCAAATCAGCAAGTGTTTCTAAATTTTATAGTGCTTCATCCTTGCAAAGAAATCACTAGTTTGATTATGCTTCATACTTGGTAGGTGATCAAATTTTGGGGAAAATTTCAGATATTCATCATCCATCCCATAGATCAAATTATAGAAGAGAAGTCAAATTTAGATTCAAAATAATTTTCTAGCATCATAAAACCTCACTCGAATATTTCTTATAAAAGTTAGAAAAATCGGGCATAAAGGTCAAATCCAGCTTTGAAGTACTTCAATTAGATTCCAAGGTCAAATTTCAAGGTTACTAGGAAAAATCCATGCCTAATGGATACTTTAAGGCCATTGATAAGTTCATCTAGTGGGTAGATGTCCCCATGAGTCACCAAAATTGTTATCCTTGGTAAAATGGATAACTAAAGGAAGTTGGACTTGGGTGCTTTGCTAGAGTCCCAATGTTGAATATAGAGAAAAAATAGATAATTTTCATGTTTTTGAGGACTTGGAACCATTTTTTGTGCATTTCCCTTCTTCTAGAGGCAAAGGAGTTCAATTCTTAGCCAAATTCGAGAAAAATTAACAAAATTGAAAAAATGGTGAAATTTGGTTTTTGAGGGCTTCATTTCATTTTTTCTTAACTCCCTAATCCAATAAAATTCAAAGGATTTAGTGAAAAATTTGAGAAAATTGGAGAAAATTGCAACAAAGGAAAAGTAACGAAAGTCACGCAATAAAGGAAAAGCCGTACAGAAATCCGCACAACAAAGGAAAAGCTAAGGAAATTTGCACAACAAAGAAAAAGCTATGAAAAACCACACAACAAAGGAAAATCTGCACAAAAAATGAAAATTCACGCAATAAAGGAAAATCCACGCAATAAAGGAAAAGCCACGCAATAAAGAAAAATGACAGTTTTTTCACGTGAACTTAAAATGGCCATAACTTTTGACCCGTTACTACTGTTTTAGCTATATTTATATCGTTGGAAAGGTATAAAAATACTCTACAACATGGAAATTATATTTCTTAATTTTATTGAGGTTATATATAAAAAATATGGAAACGTCTCCAACATAAAAATGAACAGCCTCAGTAGCCCAACTATAGACACCAAATTTGGGTCACAATCCCTTTGTCCCTTTTAATTACTTAATGTAATGTATTCACCTAACCATGACCCCTTACCCTTAATTCATATTAATTTAATTACATAAAATTGAAATAATGTTCATCCTCACACTATTAATCAATTTAACTACTTGAATTAAGTTAATTTACACCTCACCTAGCCACCTCACCTAGCCACATCACCTAGACACCTCACCATGGAATTATTCTTAATCTATTAATTAACTATGACTAAGTTTCCACTTATCTTAACAAACTAGGACTTAGTATAACCCTAACATTAAAGTCATATTCCTTCTCCAACAACACTCTCTCTTATCTAAGTGTTAACCATCACTTGAGACCCTTGGATGGACAATCGTAGCGCGTTGAAAATATATTTGATCTATTATTTTGGGTAAACCTATGATTCCCCACCTTAACCAAAATCGGTTAACCCTCAATAGATTTCAATCACCCTAACCATCATCGGTTACCATATATATAGTTTTATAGCCTTGTTTCCGGGTTGGTTACTTCGAGTTTTGAGAGAGCTATCTATATTCAAGCACGAACTAAATATTTTCTCAGCATTCAAAAGATGGAATACATTCAACCACAGGCCCAAAAAATTACTCCGATACTTGCCCATAGGCATTTTCATTCATGGGAACTCTCCGAGAAGCATTGTCATGGCACGGCATCGCCAATTTCTTCATGGATCAACAATTGTCATCCTTAACCAACTAGGCCTACAAATATAAGTGTATTTGACTTACATCATTTATGTACTTACTTAATAGGTTCTTTATATTTTTGTTATTAGATCGTGTTCTTTCATGCCTTCCTCCAACCCCACTTTCCTACTAATCTACCCAACCTACCACCCATCACCTTCTTCCTCTTCATAGTTGACTTTTAGGCATTCCTGAGCCTTCCTAGAATTTTTACGAGCCTAACCATCCTCCCTCCATTCTCTGTGCAATCATAGAGAAGCCCAAAAACCAAGTTTATTTAATTACCACCATTTCACCCCTACCGATGTTGGTTACCTTAATCATCATTGGTTTCTCCTCTTCACCAACATCTGTCACCCAACTTATATCAGTTACTGTCTCCCCTATCAATTTTCACCAAACTACCCCTAACGTCCCCAAAACCTCATAGAACCTTACCCAAATCTGATACCTCACTTACAACCTCACCACATGCCTCCCTAAATCTTTGTACAAATACAAAGATAGCTTAGACACCCACTTTTAAAATTTTTCATTATCCATAGTAACCGATATCGGTTATCCTAAACCGACATTAGTCACACCACTCGACTAGTGTCGGTATCTATGCCTGGTAAACTACCTTAAACCAAAGCAAGCTTCCTAATCATCCAAAATCAACCCAAACTACACCAGATCTTACCCAGACCTTGTTTGTGACCCTCAGACCACCTACCCAACCTACAACCTAACTCGGGACCTTCACCAGTTTAATTACTAAGAATTTAATTGGATTGACATTGATAGTAATCTAAGATACCTAAATCAGAACACTAGCATTAGATTCTTTTATTTGCATGTTCAGTTATTTTATATTGAATTATATATAAGTGGATTGAAAACCATCAAGGAAGTATCACACTTCCTGGATCTAGCTCATGTTAGGAAATCCACTAACCTTTTTCTATTAATTGTATCTTGTGGTCTTGTTTTGCATTACAGGTAGTTCCTCCTAGCCAAAGGGAAGCTCACACAATCAGTTTGGATTAGAAATCAAAATGCGCACACTCAACCTTTAACCACGTGACAACAGGTATTCCTCCTTGACTTATTTATCCTTATTTGTTTTATTATCTGCAACAATTTGGTGAAACATTTTGGCATGCACGGTGGGACCCATCTGGGATTCTTTTTGCATTTTGTTCATTCCTAGGTAAAAATTGTGTGTTTATTTCCCTTTATAAATTATTCACATTAATTTTTCTTCTCTGGAATCTTCTCCTTCTTTCTATTGTCTAAAATAAATTGTGTTTTTGGTGCTCTAAAAATAACATGTATTTCTTTCTACTGCATTTCATTAGTGAAAGAGCATTCCTCTTCCTATTCTCTATTTTCTACATCAAACATAATTGTGGATTTCAGCTTTAAAAATTCACATTTCATTCTGGTCTATTGCATTGTAGCTCACATTAATTTGAGGGCAACCTATATGTTGTAATTCATTCCCAGCTGATGGATGAATAATTCAATTGTAGTTCATTTTACACTCTCTATACCAAACCACTTAAATAATTTACACATTTTCTTAAACATCATCCTACCTAGAAGAATCTTTCAACGATCACACGATCAAAGGATTTTCGGGGCTCCCATCTATTTTCTCTGTCCACTCATTATCTAAGAGAAAGGACTACCCCACCAAAACTTTACCTGAAACCATCCTTAGTTCTTGGATTTTCATAAAGTACCTTATATCAAACCAAAAACTCTATTCTATTCACAAGCTAGTCCTAAATAGCATAAGCTAAAAAAAAATTCACAATAGGATTTCATGTTTTTATTTTTTCCTTGATTTTTTTTGAGTTGTGAGGTCGTATTCTTCATCATTTTCTTCCTTACACAATCCGAATAATAGTTGGTGTATTCGACTATTTTTTAGTATGTCAAGGTTCATCATTACCATACTCAGGTTTCTGGGTTGGTATTCTATCTAATCTAAGTCACTAAATCCATTTATCTTCATATTTTCAAATTCCACGATGACTCGCTTCGATCTAGAAACTGTCATTGGTTTACATCTGATCATCATTGGTTTACCTAACCATTGTCGGTTTCCTACTAGTTTTGGGTTATTTGACCAAAACTGCACTCATCACATTTCTATTCTTTCTGGGGTTTCTCAAATACATCATCATACCTCTGGACCTTTGAAATCACTATCAAATCCATATTTGTCTTCATTTTCATTAGTTATTACCACATTTATCAAACTTTTGATTATTCCACGGTAACCGATATCGGTCACCCTAACCATCATTGATCACCCTCTATCATCGTCATCATTTAACCCAATTATCTTCGGTTCCTATGTTTTAATTTTTAATTAAAATAAGCAACCTGATTTTACCTCATGGAACATATTTTCTCCATTTCCTTTGTGCCTTTGTGTCATTTATAGATATCATATTACCAGGTCTATGCTAACTCACATGGTTGTGACTCATAGCCAAGTCAATGCCCTTGTGTTCCACGATAGCCTTCAGTTGCTCCCACCTAGCCCATTGTCGCCTTCCATCATGTCACATATGGATCCTATTCAACCCATTATCATCAAGATCTTGGTGATGAGGATTCCATGCAAGACTCCTTGACCAAAATTCTCTTGCCTTGCAATACTATTTAGCCCATTCATCTACTCAGGGACTCATCAGATAACTAGTATATGACATTCATGTGTCCATTCCCCCTGCCCTCACCCCCACTTCCATGTCATCTACTACTAGCTCGGCCTTACCTTCTTCCACCTTACCACCTATGGTGTCACAACTTGACCCCACAAGATCTATATCTACTACAAGATTCGTTACATCCAACCCACCTACTTACAGATATCACCAATAACCACCTATATCATCTATCTCCTATTCGAGATATTTTCCACATGCATCTATTCCCCCTCATAGTTCTCATACTCGGCACCACCATATACTAGGATTTCATCCTCATCATACATTCATTATCTACCCCTTATACTTAGGGGTGCCCAGTCATCACAACCTACATATGACCTTATTAAAATGATGATGGAAAAGATGCAAACATTGGAAGCATTGGTTTCTGGCTCTCACAACTCTTTGACATACGATGAAATCTGTAATGAGCCCATTCATCTATCTATTCCCATTTTTCCATACCCTACACATTGGGAAATTCCCAAATTCAACTGTTCAACAACAAAGAAGACCCACAAAGCAATGCTTGCAGGTCTTTCAAAATGGGAGTTATCTAATCACTCATGAAGATGTTCTCTTCATTCTGAGACATTCCCGAGTGTCCTCGATAGGACTCGTTGGATGGGTATAGTGGTTTATCTAGACATTCCATTTACTCATTCAACCAAGTGGCTCAAGCCTTCCTGGACCATTTTTTGATCAATATCGTGAAGAAGGTCACCATGACTGACTTGTACTCAATACGACAATATGAAGATAAATTTATCGTAGATTTTTTCACTCATTAGTGAAGCCTCATCAACCATCTCACATTCCAACTACCTCGAGATGAGCTTATAGAGTTGTTTACTAGGGATTGTGCTAGACACATCTCACCAACTCTCCAAGTTCAAACCTTCGCATGTTCAACGAGGCATTCACCATGGCTAGAAAACTTGAAATCCATGCCATAAAAGAGAATAAAATTCAATTGTGTAATAAAACAACTACATTCAATTCAAATGATGCATCTTCCTCTTCCAAACCCCAAAAAAATTATTCCAAAGCCAAAGGATCTGCTAGCATGGTAGTTTTAAAAGCTGGCCCATCACATCAATCAAAGCCTACTACGAACCTTTCTCCCATTCAAGCTTTCCATTTGAGGTGGGAGCAAAAAAATTACATTCCCGTAGGAGATCCATATTCATCGGTTTTAGAAAAACTTCTAAAATCCAGAGAAATTTCTCTTCCACCCATTAAACCACATACTAGTTTTGACCTTGCTCGTCCTAGGCCAACATGGTACAAGGAACATGATTATTGCAACTATAATCATGTTAAAGGTCATAGTGATGGTAATTTTATAACATTCACAAACATTGTCCAAGAAATTTTAGACAACAAAGATCTCATCTTGGAAAACTCGAACGCACTAGCTAATCAAAAATTGCATATCTTCAAGAAGTCATTTCCTAATCACACCCCGTCATCTAACCAAACTGGAAAACCTTCAACTAATGAAAGTAATGTCCATGAAGTTCATGTTGTTTTCAAGTTGTACCATCCCTTCCTCAATTTCATCTTATCCTCTCTCTCAAGGAGATTCTTTCATGATCTCCCTTACACATGAATGATCCTGTTTCATCTAATATTTTACCCACATAGGAGTCTCCCTTATCTCCCCCTTCACCATGGAGGACTCTGCACTATCGGTTGATGTCATTTCCCCACACACCTCTCAACCTAACAAACAACCCACAGTGTTAACTCTCTTACCCATGTGAGATTCATGCTCACCTTCCTCTCCACTGAAAGAGGAACCTACCTCATCCTTCTAATCATCTCCCCTACCCATCAGAGATCCTTTAGAAGCACCACTACCTCTTGGTGACAATTTCCCATTAGCCTTCCAGAATCTTGTTGATTTTCTCTCACCTCTCTTACCCACAAAGTCCAAGCCAACCAATTCCTGTTTGACGACATTTTTTACAGGGATTACCACCAATTCAACATCATCTTCTCCTATAAAAATGTTGTTTTCACACCTATTTGGCCGCTTAGATTATGTTGAGATTCTATTCTTTAGGGAAACCTTTGGCTACCTTTTTCAACCCAAATTCAAATGTCAACTATTGATACCTCCATGATTTATCCAAAGGTGTTTCAAAAACCAAACCAACCATGCCCATACCAGTCATAACGGCCTCTTCTTCATCACCTTCGCCCACACCTAAACCCTTACTAATAATTGAACTTTCTCCAACACCTAAACCTTCATCATCAACCATACCTTCCCCACATATAAAACCATTACCAGATTAGGTTTCATGCCGACATCAATCCTAGTTCATCCTCCTATAAAATTTGATTCAGCCACATCCTCACCAAACAGTAGTAAAAACCATTCCTCCACCTAAAAGGAAGACTTAAACTTCTAGGCCGCATACATTGGTTTCACCTACTACCCTTCTTTTACCTTCACAACTTTCATCTATCCCAAGACCTCACCCATCCACCTTGGCTAAGCAACCTCATACTCAAGGTAAACTAAAAGCACAACACCTACTTCCTCATCATGATCTTCTATTATGCCCAACTTACCTACACAACGTATGCCTTCACCATCAATCATCCTTTTTACCACCTATACCCCACCACCTCCAATAGCCTCATCACTACCTATTATATTTCCTTCTCTTAAATCGATACCTTCCACCTTGTCTCTACCAAAGAACCTTCACCACACCTCCATTATCACCTTTGCTAACCCGTCCTCTTCCACCATCTTCCTTCTCTTCTACATCACACACATCATCTTCACCTTTACCCAGGAAGTGCCAATCAAAATTCAAGAACCCACTACCCTCCAAAGAGGTAGTCAAACCTACAACACCTTCAACTACTAGCTCATCTCGCTACACCTTTACCTAAAAAGGTACAACCCAAACCTAAAATAGTACAACCTACCAAACCAGTGGTCAAATCTACCCCACCTCTTGTAGCACCTCTCCCACAAAAATCACCCACATTTCCATCTAGACCCACACTTACCTCACATTGTGATCCATTGGCAGGGTCTTATGCCAACATCTTACCAAAATTTTTAGAGACATTTTTCATCATATTTCCACCACTTAGACCTTATGACCCACTCAAACCCAAACCAGCAAGGTTTGAAAATACCAAAAATTTTGCCTAACCTCGTGTGTCAGGGTATGATGTAGAAAATTGTAAGGCTCTAAAGATTGTTCTTCTCTAATTATTTCCTCCTGAAGAAACCTTTGACGATGATGATCTTTTAGATGAGGACTCTATTCCACCATCATCTATCACCACACATCATCGCCCTTACCTATTCGGTGACCTTCATCTCCACCTCTATAACCTTTTTATCCACATCCAACATTCGAGATCAACATGGTCTGTGGGGTTAGCACACCGTTGTATAGATAATATATCAAATCTAAGCATACATGCAAATAAAATTGAATATTCTACCAGAAGAAATATAGAAAACAAGAGACATAAATCAACACCATATTTAACGTGGTTCACCCAGTGTGGGCTATGTCCACTAAGAAACATGCCAATCTATTATCCAAAGCTTTGACAAGATATACAATGAAGATTTACAATCTTCCACACCTATCAATGTTCAAGTACTTTCTTTCCCTCAATATTTTGCTCCATCACCAAGAATTCTCTCTCTCGCCAACTTTTGCAAGTTCTTTTTAATTCTTGTTAATCCTCTTATTTCTTTTTCTAAACCCTAGATTTTATGCTTATATAGTTGTTTATAGAATTAGGGCACTTAGCCATATAATTACAATTAATAGAAATACTTTAATGTTAAAAATAGATATAATTCCTGAGAGTTAATTAAAACATCCTTACAAAGGTAACCGACGTCAGTTAGTCCTAACCATTGTTGGTTCCTCCCTTACCTAATCGATGCTTTGGTCATACCAGACCGATGTCGGTCTTGGGTGACTAATGTCGGTTCCCCCTTAACCAATGATGGTTACCGTATTTTCCAGCAAGTTTCCATTGCATGCTAAACTGAAGTAATTGAGCTCCACAACTCAACAATCTCCCACTTGGAGATTAACTACTAAACCATACCTATATAGCGTCATTCTTGGATCCTTCCTTAGCTTTATTTCTTCCTCTTCAATTCTTAAACTCAAAGACCAATAGAAGTGAAGTGTACCTCCAACTTATCCTTTGTTAATGGCTTCGTTAGCATATCCGTAGGGTTCTTGCTCATATTAATAATTTTCAGATTCAATAGTCCATCCTCTAATACCTTCCGTATGAAGTGATACCTCAATTTAATGTGTTTTGTTCTCGAATGAAACATTGAGTTATTTTCCAAATGAATTGCGCTATCTGTTGTCACTAAACAATTTACAATCACTTTTGCTCCTTTCCCAACTCTTCCATGAACCTACTCATCCATATCATCTCCTTGCTAGCCTTTGTAGCTACAACATACTCTACCTCTATAGTAGACAAAGCCACAACCTTCTGCAATCTTGAAATCTAACTAACTATTGTTTCACCTACTGTGAAAATATATCTAGTAGTGCTCCTCCTACCATCTAGATCTCTAGCCATATCTGAATCAACATAGCCATGTAATGAAATACCCAAACCTCTATAGCATAATTGCATGTGAGATGTCCCTTTCAAATACCTGAGTATCCATTATACTACTTTCCAATGCTATGTACCTAGATTATCCATATATCTATGCATAACTCCCACTACATGTGTAATGTCTGGTCTTGTACAAACCATAGCATACATGAGACTTCCAACTGTTGAAGCATATGGCACTCGTGTCATGTATTTGACATCTTCATGTGATGAAGGACACTGATCTTTTCTCAATTTGAAGTGTCCAACCATAGGTGTACTAATAGGTTTTGCATTATGCATGTTGAACCTTTCTAACACCTTGTAGATATAATCCTCCTAAGACAAATAAAATTTCTTGTTTTTCCTGTCTCTATGTATTTGCATGCCAAGGATTATTTTTGCAGCTCCTAAATCCTTCATAGAAAATGTGTGATCTAGATTTCTCTTAATCTCACCAATGTCCTGCATACTAGATCCTGTAATAAGTATATCATCCACATACGAACAAAATAATATACGTCCCATTTTCAAGCTTCTTGAAATAAACACAATGGTAAAATTCACATCTCAAGTAACCATGCTCATGCATAAAACTATCAAACCTCATGTACCATTTCCTTGGAGCTTTCTTGAGCCCATATAGGCTCTTTTTTTCAACTTGCACACTAATTTCTCCTTACCGTTGACTTCATACCCAAGCGGATGCTACATATAAATCTCTTCATCCAAATCACCATGAAGGAAATCCATCTTCACATCTAGTTGCTCTAAATGCAAATCTTCTACTGTAACTAAACTCAATACAGTACGAATAGATGTCATCTTAACAATAGGAGAAAATATTTCACCAAATTCAATACCTATTTTTATGTGCAAATCCCTTTACTACAAGCCTTGTCTTGTACCTTTTCTATCCACCCTCTTCTTCCTTAATTATGTAAACCCACTTGTTCTACAATGTTCTCTTACCTACTGGATAACTTAACCAAATCCCAAGTCTGGTTCTATTCCAAGGAGTCCATCTCCTCATCCATGTCATGCTCCCATTGAACATGAGTATTATCCTGCATTGCTTCTTCAAATCTCTCTGGTTCACCATTATCATTCAATAATAAATAAAATAGAGAAGGTGTAAATATTTCTAGAAGTTTACTTACCCTTTATGACCTTCTCACAGGAGTTAGGCGTACGGATGCTCAATCTAGACCTCCGGACATTCCTATCCAAATCGGCGGTGGACCGACGTTGGTCACCTCTAACCGACATCAATTCACCTAACGATGTCAGGTTTGTATCCTCTATAACCAATACTAGTTCATCTGACCGTGTCGGTCAGGGGTCAACCGACACCGGTTACTGTGTAACCCTGTTGGTAATTCTTTTAAATCTGAGAGTTCATTTTCATTCAAAAACTTCTCAACCGGTTCATCCTTGGGTACCAAAATTTGATCCTCTGTACATTCTCTTTTCATTCCATTCAACATCATGACTCCTAATAATTTTAGAATTCTCTAAATCCTAAAAATAGAAACCGAAATCACCAGATCCATAACCAATGAAAGTGCACCTCTTGGATTTTGTATCCAACTTCTTTCTATTTTCCTTATCAACATGCACAAAAGATTCTAAACCAAAAACTTTAAGAAAATAAAGATCTAACGCTTATCCGGTCCAAGTTTCCTTTAGTATTCCTCCATCTAGTGAACTTTAAGGCCCATGGTTAATCAAATAAACCGTTGTATCAATTGCTTCTGCCCAAAACTGTAAGGGCAATCCAAAATGTATCCTCATACTTATAGCATGTTCCATGATTTTCTTGTTCATTCTTTCTGTAACACCATTCTCTTGTGGTGTTCTTACAACCATTCTTTCTCTATGTATCCCATTCACTTAACAATAATCATTGAAATACTTGCTACAATATTCACCACCATTGTCAGATCTAAGGAACTTTAACTTAGAATTTGATTCATTCTCAACAAGGGCTTTCCATCTTTTAAAATTCTGAAAAACATCAGATTTACATTTAATACAATAAACCCATACCTTTCTTGTAGCATCATCAATGAAAGTAACATAATACTGGGATCCTCCATGAGAAGCTACCTAAGTTGGTCCCCCACATCTGAGTGTACAAGCTCCAATTTTTTATCCTTCTTAGTTGCCCCAAATTTGAGAAATCTCACTCTCTTTTGCTTTCCAAAGATATGATGCTCACAAAAATCAATATCTAAATCTTTCAAATTTGGTAACTTACCCTTAACATTTAATATATGCATTCCTTTTTGAATCATATGACCCAACCGATTATGCCACATGCATGCATCTGAATCTGAAGTAGATAATGAAGAAAAGGAATCAATAATATAGGTAGATAAATATAACTTTCCTACCTTCTTATCTCTTACCACAACAAAAGTGCCCTTAGTGACTTTCCAAGAGTCTCTTGTAAAAGTAACCATACAACCAGATTCACCTAGTTTCCCTGCAGAAATAAGATTCCTCCCGAGGCTTGGCACATGCCTCACATCTTTTAATACCCATGTATTTCCATTCTACAATTTTAGATGAACTTCCCCTTTACCAGTAATACTGTAAGGTTCATCATCACCTAAATAAACATGCCCAAAATTTCCCTGGACATAATTTCTGAAATAACCCTTATTAGGGGTTGCATGGAAAGAAGCTCCTGAATCTAAAACCTATGATTCAATTCTACTATCTAAAGAAAGAATAAAATCATCTTGCATTACCTCTAATGTAGCAAGATTTTTTTCTTTACCTTTTTTAGGTGTTGGTTCTCCTTGTCCTTTGACCAACAATTTTTCTTTGCATGTCCTTTCTTTCCACATTTCTAAAACGTAATTCCCTTACTTCTGGATTTAAATATACTATCCCTTAACTTTGATTTCCCATTACTCTTACTCTTTGATCTCTCCTTCTACCTGCCCCTACTTTCTACATTCAAATCATTTCCAGATGATGATTCCTCTATACTCTTCCTGTGAATTTCTTCATTCAATATTATACTAACCACATCATCAAACTTCAAAATATTATTAGCATATGTTGTATTACTAACAGCCATTACCAAGTTATCCCAACTATCAGGCAAAGAACATAAGAATAAAAGTGATTTTACTTCATCATCAAATGGTATAGCAACCAATTTTAACTGATTTATAATAGATCAGAAATAATTCAAATGATTAGATGAAGATCCACCTTCATGCATCTTAGAAGTAAATAGTTTCTTCATCAAATAAACTTTATTTGAAGCACTAGATTTTTCATATAAATTAGCAAGATATTTCATTAAGTCTACTGTAGAAGTCACTTCTGTAATATTGGAATCCACGGATGCTGCCAAGATCAATCTTATATATCCCAAAGCCTTTCTATCAAGAATCTTCCATTAATCATCAGTCATCTTTGTAGGTCTAGACTTCTCATCTAATGGTAAATAAAAATCTCTTTGATACAGATAATCCTCAATCTGCATCTTCCATAATTGATAATTTCAGCCGTCAAATTTCTCTACCTTGTATTTGTTTTCTTCTGTCATTTTTGTATCTCCCATTCAATCAGAAAACCCTTTGTCAGTAAATCTTTCAACACACAAAACCCTCAAACAAAACTCTAATACTAGTTGTTGGGGTTAGCACACTGTTGTACCTTGACAATATATCATATCTAAGCATACATGCAAATAAAAGTGGAAATTCTACTAGAAGAAATATACAAAACAAGAGTCATAAATCAACACCAAATTTAACATGGTTCACCCAGTGTGGGCGACGTCCACCAAGAAACAATCCAATCTATTATCCAAAGCTTTGACAAGATATACAATGAAGATTTACAATCTTCCACACCTCTCAGATGTTCATTACTTTCTTTCCCTCAATAGTTTTCTTCATCACCAAGAATTCTCTCTCAACCAACTTTTGCAAGTTTTTTTAATTCTTGTTAATCCTCTTACGTCTTTTTCTAAAACCTAGATTTTATGCTTATATAGTCATTTATAGACTTAGGGAAATTATCCATGCAATTACAATGAATACAAATATTTCAATGCTAAAAATAGATCTAATTCCTGAGAGTTAATTAAAACATCCTCGCACAGTGTAACGCGTCGGTTAGTCCTAACCGCTATTGGTTCCTCCCTTACTCGATCGATGTCGATCGAAGGTGACCAATGCCGCTTTCCCTTAACCGATGATGGTTACTATATTTTCCAACAAGTTTCCATTGCATGCTAAAATGAAGGAATTGAGCTCCACAACTCAACATGGTCCATATAAGAGAGCTATCCAAACCTCCACCAAATTGCCAATGCACTACATTCTTTTCACAAAACCAATATATGCCCTCACCATATTTTTGCATGTCATGTCGCTACACCTATCATGACTCACTTACTCCTTTACCACATATTAATATGGTTAAAATTTCCACTCGTGCCCAAAAAGAAAAGGAAAAGAGAAAATCAGTAGCCCATCCAGTTCACCTTTACCCACTATCCAACCTCCACATGCCCCCAAGGTAACATTCTATGGATTGTCCTATCATGTTCTGATGGATTTGCACACAACTCCATGTTTCAACAGCTTCATCAATCTCCCCAACAATGCCATTATCCCAAACAAGGCTTTTGCCCCATCTGCCTAAACCTTGCCTAAACTTTGCCCAATCTTACACAATGATATCTATCGTCACCTTATTATTCCTTCACCCTATGGGGGACTCAACATTCAATATTCTTCTATTTGCGCCTCTCATCCAAACCAGAGCGTTGTCGTCTACCTTTCCTAATATACCCACCACCTTCCTCAACCTTGCCTCAACCTTGCCTAAACCTTGCCTAACCTTGCCCAATCAACCTTGCCCAATTTTTCCCAATTTGTCTCAACCAATCTACCTTACCTAATCTACCCACCACCTTGCCTCATCACACTCAACCTTTCCCAATCTTACATAATGATATCTATCATCACCTTATTCTTCCTTATCCTATGGGGGACTTGACACTCCCTTTTCTTCTATTATACCTCCCTTCCAAACCAGACCTTCTTCATTTACCTTATCCTACCTTGCCCAACTTTACCCAACCTTGCCCCATCTACCTTACCCAACTTTACTCACCCTTTCCCAATCTTACCCAACCTCACCTATCACCATCTCATTCTTCCCTATACCCATGGGGGACTTGTCACTTCCCCTTCTTTTATTGAATGTTTCACTAAAACCATACCTTTTACATCCTACCTTTCCTTCTACCAAAACATTCCAGGTCGGTGACCTCGTCCTAAAAGAAAATCAACATGTAAAAAGAAAAGAAAAGAAAATGGGGAAAATTTGCTCCTAATTGGCTTAGACCCTATATCGTTACTCATACCTATGGATCAGGTGCTTATCATTTGTCTTCACTCAAAGGTAAACTTGAACTTGAGCCCCCAATTGCTTGCATCTTTGACCATTCTATTATTGAATCAAGTCCTATATCACATTTTGTCTAGTTTAAATGCTCATCCCTTGAGCACCATTCACCTTCCATTTTACCTATTTTAAGGATCAATGACTAAACAAGAATCATGTGATTACCCATCACTTTCTCATCCTTGTCTTCAATATGAGTACCATGGCTCTACTCATGGCATGATTCTCATGGATACTTTTCATCATTTTCATGATGGAATCCCATGGTCGTTCATTACTTAGAACCTCTCTTTCATAATATAACCCTTGTGTGTTATGGTTTTTTTAAAAAGAATCCTATCCTTCTCTATAGTCTTGTCCATGACCTAAATGTCCAAAAAATAATTCAAAAGCAATATATGGGACTTTCAAATTCAAAACTCCTTAAGTCAAACTTCTCCCAAAAAAATGACTCAAACAAAAAGGACATGTAATATTTCTATCTTTTTGCTATAAATAGATTACTCCCTCGAAGGACAACTATACAAAGCTATCCATACTATACATAGTCTATCACCAAAAGAAGACTATTCTTGAAAAATAAAATAAACATATTCTAAAGCTTCCTACATCGATCAGCTTCACGAAGACCTTAAGGAGATATTCTATTCATCCCATATAGACTTCTTGCATCGATCAATCTATAAAAAAAAAAGAAAAAAAAAAGGTAACTTTCTCATCATGGACTTTCCTATTTTGATCTTGGGTTTCTTGCCAAATAGGCATGTTGTCTCACTCTAGATTATGCTAAAACCAAATTTTTAAAACCTCGTCGCCTTTTCACCCTAATTTCTTGCCCACTCAAGGGACATGTCATAAATGTGACATTTCATGATCATGTGACTTTCTTCACCCTTAGAATAGTCAATCATGCAATGCCTTTAGGTTCTTACATTCATAAGCCCATCTTTGGTATGATAGACTCATTATGGTTCTTGTCAATTAGGCGGATTTTTGTCACCTCTTACCAAATCACCTTTTGCATTACTTGTTGATTATCTTATATAGGACCAGGCCTTCGACACCTAAACTCAACCATGCCTAACTGACCTAAACTTAATCATGCCAACAACCTACCAACCCATCCTTCTACCTCATCATATTCTTCTCTAACTTACGAGATAACTACATCGTCTTGAGGCCCCTTTTCATTGGTGCTATGTAGGTAGGGCATGGGGCACTTACAGGTTAGCTCGGCCACTCTTTACCCTATGCCCATTTTTCCTCAAAACATTAGTGACCCAACAACTTTTTACCTTACCAACACCTGTTACACCCTACCCACAAGCCTAAATTACCTATACATTTCCTTAATTGTGTTTAGGGACATGTTATTTACCTATACCTCAGCCTTACCCGTGCCATGACCTATATACCCTAACTTGAACCACCTTTTGTGAAAATGGAATTTTTGTACTCGTTATACCTTACGATGTTATTACCCATGTTATTTAGCCTAATGACCTTACCTTACATATTGTCATGTTGTTTATTCCGACCAGACCTTTGGTGTACGGATCATACCTAAAATTTCCTACACCTAACCTAAGTTTTGTTTCGAGACCATATCTTATACCCTGGATACCTGAAACACTTCAACCTTGTTTGGATAAACCTATCAATCTTAGCCGACGTAGAGTTTTCAAGCTCTTCCACTTGGTCCTGTATCGTAATCTATACTTGTGTGTGCATTCGATTTTCATTACTCATTACCCAATATACCATTACCCATTACCCATAGTGACCATACCATTACCTACAATCCACCTACCCTTAATTTCATCACTTACCCATTTATCAAACCACTTATCGACTCCGTCTAACACCTCATCAGCTCCTTGTTTGAGGGGGATCACCTCCACCCACATTTGGGGAAACATTACCTTCATCCTAACTTGGGGAAACCCCACTCTCACCTATATTTGGGGAAACCACTTCCTATTTTTTTCAGCATCACTTACCAATACAAGATACACACAAGAAGGGGAAAATGTAGACATAGAATTTGGGTCACACTCCCCTTGGTCCCTTTTAATTAATTAACATAATGTATTCACCTAACCATGACCCCTTACCCTGCATTCATATTAATTTAATTACTTACAATTGAATTAATGTTCATCCTCACACTATTAATCAATTTAATTACTTTAATTAAGTTAATTTACACCTCACCTAGCCACATCACCTAGACACCTCACCATGGACTTATTCTTAGTCTATTAATTAACTAGGACTAAGTCTCCACTTATCTTAACCAACTGGGACTTAGTCTAACCCTAACATTAAAGTCCTATTCCTTCTCCAACAACACTCCTACTTATCTAAGCACTAACCATCACTTGAGACCCGGATGGAAAATCAAAGCATGGTGAAAATAGTAAGGATTTGTTATTTTGGGTAAACCTAGGATTTCCCTCCTTAACCAATGTCAGTCACCCTAACCATCATTGGTTACCATATATACATTTTTGCAAACTTTATACCATGTTGGTCACTTTGATTTTTGAGAGAGTTATCTGTATTCAAGCATGAACCAAAGATTTTCTCAGCATCCAGATGACAGAATACATTCAACCACAGGCCCAAGCAAGTACCTGATACTCATCCACAAACATTTTCATTCATGAGAGCACTCTGGGAATCATTAGCACAACATTAACCACCAAGTTCTTCACGGATCAACCACTGCCATCCTTCACCAACTAGGCCTATAAATATAAGTAAGTGTATTTGACTTGCATCATTTATGTACTTACTTAATAGGTTCTTTATCTTTTTGTTACTAGATCTTGTTCTTTCCTGCATTCCTCCACCCCCACTTTCCTGCCAATCTACCCAACCTACCACCCACCACCTTCTGCCTCTTCATAGCTGAATTTTAGGCATTCATGAGTCTTCCTACATTTTTACGAGCCTAACCATCCTCCCTCCATTCTTTGTGCAAACACAGAGAATTCCAAAAATAAGTTTATTTAATTACCACCATTTCGCCCCTACTGATGTCGGTTACCTTAACCATCGTCTATTTCTCCTCTTCACCAGAATTGGTCACCCGACCAACGTCGATTACTGTCTCCCCTATCAATTTTCACCAAACTATCCCTAACGTCCATAAAGCACCTTACCCAAATCCGATACCTCGCGTAAAACCTCACCACATGCCTCCCCAACTCTTTGTGTAAATATAGAGAGATCTTAGACACCCTCTTTTAAAATTCTTCCATTATCCACATCAATGATATCGCTTATCTTGAACCAACATCAGTCACACCCTGACCAATGTCGGTCTCTACGCCTCATAAACTGCCTTAAACCAGTAAGCTTCCTGATTATCCAAAATCAACCCAAACTGCACTAGATCTTACCTGACCACGTCGTGATCCTCGAACCACCTACCCAACTCCGCAACCTAGCCTAAGACCTTCACCAGTTTAATTACTAAGCATTTAATTGGATTGACACTTATAGTAATCTGAGATACCTAAATCAAAACAATAACATTAGATTATTTTATTTTCATGTTCAGTTATTTTATATTGAATTATATATATATCAATGGATTGACAATCGTGAAGGAAGTATCACACTTCTTGGATATAGCTCATCCTAGGCAATCCACTAACATTTTGCTATTGATTCTATCTTTTGGTCTTGCTTTACATTATAGGTAGTTCCTCCTCGCCAAAGGGAAGCTCACACAATCAGTTTGGATCAGAAATTAGAACGTGCACTTAACCTTCAACCATGTGATAACATGTATTCCTCCATGGCCTATTTACCCTTATCTATTTCATTATCTATAATAATTTGGTGAAACACCAACTACTAAAATTAATGGAGTATGGGGCCCAATTATTCTTCCATAAGCAATGTACAATGGAGGAATGGGTTTGTAAGGATACCCATGCCCCTTTTTAGATAATTAATGCATGTTTTTCATGGGTAAAGGGGAATTTCGGGATTCTTCTAATCTTTCTCATTTCTTATATATATTGTGAATACTTTTCATTTGAGAGGGGGAGATATTAGGACATGGGGAAACTCCTAGGAAAAAAATTCTCAATTCCATTAAGCTACAAGCCTTCACATGGACTCTATAAATGTATTTGTGCCTTTATTCCACATATGTAATGGACTATGTATATTATGGAGCAATAAAAATTGTGTATTGTGGTGTTCCTTCAACCCTTTCTGATTTTTCTTGCATTCCCTTGCCTCTCCATTATTATTGTTCTATTATGTGCATGCTTCTTTCATTTGCAAGTTTTTGTTGTTGTGTTTCATGGAGTGTAGATGGTAAATGAAGATCTAGGTTTGTGTCACATTGGTCTAGGCCTCTCTCAACTCCATTTTCCTTCTTATTCTCCCTCAGCATGATGTCTCATTCCATTTTCTTAGTGTTATCACCTCTTTATCTTAGGATTTCATTTTCATGCATCTCTCTAACCTTTCTCTCTCTCTCCTAGTCCCTTGGAATTGATATTTTAGGAGTAGTTAGCTGCATTTCACTCCTTAGGAGTATTTAAGTGGTGGGATTAGGTAGAGAAACCAGCTCTGCACTAGAGGGTCATCTCAATTTTTCAATTCCCACAAATTGAGAGATGGTCCAATGTTAGAAAATTACACTGATAGCTCATGCACACACACATGAAAAATTAGAGGGTATTGTAATTTTGCACTAATAGTGTATAAGAACTAGAATTTATTTGGGAGCAGAAAATGTAGACATTGTGAGAAGGTTGAAAGGTTGGTTCTAGCACTCATCGTGCATGTGTGAGAACTATGCTCACACATTTCTTATCCAATGTGTGTGATGTAATAGAATCCATTTTAACATGTTATCTTGCATCAACTAAAAATATGATAGAATAGATTAGAATAATTTCATCCTAGCTATATGTAATTAGTTTAGGGATCAAAGTGGTTTTCAATATTTAATACATGCATAAACTTTGTTTTTTTGGACATGTATATTACATGTTTATTTAAGTTTTTTAACTACACATACTCTTGTGTGTGACATTTTATGGGTACCTCAGGAATATCCTCAATATTGTTTTGAATATAGAAAACCATTTTAAATATGGCACAACCATTGGAATTATGTCACAAAACCAAAAATCTTAAAGCATGTGTGGTATTATAAGAGACATTTCTAGAAGCTCATACTATGAGGGAAATATCATCTTAATATGCAAGCATATATAATATACCATGAATTCATTAGAATTACACATGAAGAACTCTTAAAATATAGTATAACACACAAGGTTATTCTATGGTATGAAGGGAGAGTTCATTTAAGTATTTATATCGGGATTATAATTGAGGATTGAAAAAGGTTAACCATATTTCAAATATGTTTATTGGGTTGACTTACATTGCATCACATTCAACTATGTTATGCATCCTTTGGGCTTATCTTCAAAATTTATTTTTGTAACACATCTAGTTTCTTATGGGTATGATGCCTTAGGGATTCCATTATAAGTAGTTGATATTTTCTATATAAACACATCACTACATTTGTGAAGAGAAGTACAATCACAGAAAAAAGGGAGTATTTCAATTCACTTTTATTTTTGGAATTCATTTCTAGTTTATAAATCCCAAGAGTAATGGGATATATGTGGTTGCAAGGGGTATTATAATAATATTTGCATGAAGATATGGGAAGGTCTAAGATAGATTGAATCATTGAGGCAATTTTTTGGTGTTGAGTGTTTTATTTCAAGCATCATGTGTTGTATGACTGAATTATTAGCTATCAACCTAGATTGTGTAACCTATTGATTTTGAAAAAATAAATCATTATTATTGTGAATTAATTTTTATATTTTTGTGTGATTATATTAACACTACAAATTCGAAGACACCCTTTCATCAAAACCCATAACCATGGTTGTATCACCATGTAAATAACCATCAATCTCCTAGTAATTAGTTTAGAAAGTGACAAGTGCATACTTTGTAGAGAAAACATTAAAAACAAGACTCAACTCAATAAATTGATTTTTTATTCAAACTTGCAGATTATCTTATACAAGTGTGTTTTTCTTTTCTTAGAAGAAACATTGTTATTAGTTGT